>JANKKI010000491.1:600000-937775 GCA_025175665.1 Cinchona pubescens | reverse complement strand
AAATGAAACTCAAATTCGCTTATCTAGATAAAATGCAAACTCGAATTCATTTATCGTGTTATGAAAATGGAAATGAGAACCCAAATTCGTTTATCGAGAGATCTGCATGCAACCCTCAAATTCGCTTATCGTGTTAATAGAATGAAAAAACCCAACGCTTTTATCGTGATGAAAATGCAAACCTAAAATTGCTTATCGTGTTAATAAAATGGAAAACCTGAAATCGCTTATCGGGATAAAAATGCAAACCTAAAATCGCTTATCAAAGTTATGAAATGGAAATGAGAACCCAAATCGCTTATCTAAAATGCAAACTAATTCGCTTATCAAGTTAATGAAGATGGAAATGAGAACCCAAAATTCGCTTATCCGTGAAAATGCAAATCAAATTCGCTTATCGTGTTAATGGAAAT
Source organism: Cinchona pubescens (assembly GCA_025175665.1). NCBI lineage: Eukaryota > Viridiplantae > Streptophyta > Magnoliopsida > Gentianales > Rubiaceae > Cinchona > Cinchona pubescens. The sequence goes on along the minus strand of JANKKI010000491.1, from coordinate 937,362 downwards.
GGAAACGAACCAAAATTTGTTTATCGGGATGAAAATGCAAACCAAATTCGCTTATCAAAGTTAATAAATTGAAACCCAAATTATTTATCGAGATGAAAATGCAAACCCAAATTCATTTATCAAAGTTAATGAAAATGGAAAAACCCAAAATTCGCTTATCTGGGGATAAATGCAACCTCAAATTCATTTATCAGCAGAAAATGGAAATGAGAACCCGAAATTTGTTTATCGGAGATTCAAATGCAAACTCGAATTCGCTTATCGTGATAATAGAATGGAAACCCAAATTCATTTATCTGAGATGAAATGCAAACTCAAATTCGTTTATCTGTAAATAAAAAAATGAAACCCAAATTCGCTTATCTAGGATGAAAAATGCAAACCTCGAAATTTGTTTATCAAATATGAAATGGAAATGAGAACCCAAAATCGCTTATCTAAGAAAATGCAAACCTAAAATTCTTATCAAAGTTAATGAAGATGGAAATGAACCAAATTCATTTATCGTAATGAAAATGCAAACTCAAATTCATTATCAAAGTTAATAGAATGGAAAACCCAAATTCATTTATCTAGATGAAAATGCAAACTCAAATTGCTTATCAAAAGAAAATGGAAACCTGAAATTCAATTATCAGATAAATGCAAACTCCAAATTCGCTTATCGTTATGGAAAGTGAAATGAGAACCCAAATTCATTATCGGTGAAAATGCAAACCTGAAATTCGCTTATCAAGAATGAAGATGGAAATGAGAATCCAAAATTCAAGAATGTAAAATCAAATTCGCTTATCCAAAGCATGGAAGTGGAAAATTAACCCAAAATTCGCTTATCGCGTGATGGTAAATGCAAACCTCAAATTCGCTTATCGTGTTAATGAAAATGAAACCCAAAATTCGCTTATCTGGATGAAAATGCAAACCCAAATTCATTTATCAAAGTTAATGAAAATGGAAACCCAATTCGCTTATCTGGGATGAAAATGCAAACTCGAAATTCATATTTATCGTGTTATGAAAGTGAAATGAGAACCCAAAATTCATTTATCGTGAAAATGCAAACTGAAATTCGCTTATCAAGTTAATGAAGATGAAATGAAACCAAAATTGCTTATCCGTGAAAATGCAAATCAAATTATCGTAAAGTTAATGAGATGAAATGAGAACCAAAATTCGCTTATCGCGTGATGAAGAAATGCAAACTCGAAATTTGTTTATCGTGTTAATGAAAATGGAAACCCAAAATTCGCATCTGGGATGAAAATGCAAACCCAAATTCATTTATCAGTAAAATGAAAATGGAAACCCAAAATTCGCTTATCTGGAGATCAAAAATGCAATCCGAAATTCATTTATCGTGATAATAGAATGGAAACCCAAATTCATTTATCGAGATGAAAATGCAAACCTAAATTTGTTTATCGAATAAAAATGGAATGAAATTCATTTATCGGGATGAAAATGCAAACTCGAAATTTGTTTATCAAAGTTATGAAAATGGAAATGAACCCAAATCGCTTATCGGAGTAAATGCAAACCTAAATTCTTATCGTGTTAATGAAGATGGAAATGAGAACCCAAATTCCTGATAAACGAATTTCAGGTTTGCATTTCTGCATCACCTGTATAAGATACAGCCATTAGACCTGATAAACGTGAAAATGCAATCCTAAATTCTTTTATCAGATAATAGAATGGAAACCCAAAATTCATTTATCTGGAGATGAAAATGCAAACTCAAATTTGTTTATCAAGTTAAAAAATGGAAACCCAAATCTATTTATCGGGATGAAAATGCAAACCCGAATTTGTTTATCAAAGTTATGAAAATGGAAATGAGAACCCAAATTCATTATTCTGCAAAGATGCAACTCAAATTCGCTTATCTGGTAAAGATGCAAACCCTAAATTCGCTTATCGTGTTAATAAATGAAATGAGAACCCGAAATTCGCTTATCGTGAGAAGATGCAAACCTAAATCGCTTACGTGTTAATGAAGATGAAAATGAGAACCCGAAATCGCTTATCTAGAGATGCGAAATGCAAACCCAAATTCATTTATCGATTAATAGAATGAAAACCCAAATTCGCTTATCGGGATGAAAATGCAAACCTAAAATCGCTTATCAAAGTTAATAGAATGGAAACTTGAAATTGCTTATCTAGATAAAAATGCAAACCTAAAATTCGCTTATCGTGTTATGAAAGTGAAATGAATCCAAAATTCGCTTTCGTAAATGCAAACTAAATTGCTTATCAAGTTAATGAAGATGGAAATGAGAACCCAAATTCATTTATCTGAAATGCAAATCAAATTCGTTTATCAGTTAATGGAGATGGAAATGAGAACCCAAAATTCGCTTATCTATGATGCGAAAATGCAAACTAAATTCGCTTATCAAAGTTAATGAAAATGGAAACCCAAAATTCATTTATCGGGATGAAAATGCAACTCAAATTCATTTATCGTGTTAATGAAAATGGAAACTAAATTCGCTTATCTAGGATAAAAATGCAAACTCAAATTCATTTATCGTGTTATGAAAATGGAAATGAGAACTCAAAATTTGTTTATTGAGAGATCTTAAATGCAAACCCAAATTCGCTTATCGTGTTAATAGAATGAAACCCAAATTCGTTTATCTAGATGAAAATGCAAACCTAAAATTCGCTTTATCAAAGTTAATAGAATGGAAACTTGAAATTCGCATTCTATGATAAAATGCAAACCTAAAATTCGCTTATCAGTTAATGAAAATGGAAATGAGAACCTCAAATTGCTTATCGGTAAAAATGCAAACCCTAAATCGCTTATCAAGTTAATGAAGATGGAAATGAGAACCCAAAATCGCTTATCCAGGAAAATGCAAATCAAATTCGCTTATCAAAGTTAATGGAGATGGAAATGAGAACCCAAAATTTGTTTATCGGTGATGCAAATGCAAACCCGAAATCGCTTATCAAAGTTAATAAAAATGGAAACTAAATTCATTTATCGGAGATGAAAATGCAAACCTAAATTCATTTATCGTGTTAATGAAAATGGAAACTAAATTCTTATCTAGATAAAAATGCAAACTAAATTCATTTATCAAAGTTATGAAAATGGAAATGAGAACCCAAATTGTTTATCGAGAGATTCGAAATGCAAACTCAAATTCGCTTATCGTGATAATAGAATGGAAACCCAAAATTCATTTATCGAGATGAAAATGCAAACTCAAATTTGTTTATCATGTAAATAAAATAGAAACCCAAATTCGCTATCGTGATGAAAATGCAACCCTAAATTTCAATTATTGTTATAAATGGAAATGAACCCAAAATTGCTTATTTAGAAAGATGCAAACTCGAAATTCGCTTATCGTTAATGAAGATAGAAATGAGAACCCAAATTCATTTATCGGTAATGCAAAATGAAACTAAATTCGCTTATCAAAGTTAATAGAATGGAAACTAAATTCATTTATCTGGATGAAAATGCAAACCCAAATTCGCTTATCAAAGTTAATAGAATGGAACTTGAAATTCTTTATCTAGATAAAAATGCAAACCAAATTCGTTTATCAAAGTTATGAAAGGAAATGAGAACCCAAATTCATTATCGGTGAAAATGCAAACCCAAATTGCTTATCAAGTTAATGAAGATGGAAATGAGAATCCAAAATCGCTTATCTGTAGTGAAAATGCAAATCAAATTCGCTTATCCTGTTAATGGATGGAAATGAACCCAAAATTCGCTTTATCGGTGATGAAAATGCAAACTCGAAATTCGCTTATCAGTTAATGAAAATGGAAACCCAAAATTCGCTTATCTAGGATGAAAATGCAAACTCAAATTCACTTATCAAAGTTAATGAAATGGAACCAAATTCGCTTATCGGGATGAAAATGCAAACTCGAAATTCATTTATCAAGTTATGAAAGGAAATGAGAACCCAAATTCATTATCGTGAAAATGCAAACCCAAATTCGCTTATCAGTTAATGAAGATGGAAATGAGAACCCAAAATTATCCGTGAAATGCAAACTAAATTCGCTTATCAAAGTTAATGGAGATGGAATGAGAACCCAAAATTCGCTTATCGCTATGATGAAAATGCAAAACTCAAATTCGCTTATCGTGTTAATGAAAATGGAAACCTAAAATTCGCTTATCGGATGAAAATGCAAACTCAAATTCATTTATCGTAAATGAAAATGGAAACCCAAAATTCTTTATCGAGATTCGTAAATGCAATCCTAAATTCGCTTATCAGATAATAGAATGGAAACCCAAATTTATTTATCGGAGATGAAAATGCAAACCAAATTTGTTTATCGAAATAAAATGGAATGAAATTCATTTATCTGGATGAAAATGCAAACCCAAATTTGTTTATCAAAGTTATGAAAATGGAAATGAGAACCCAAATTCGCTTATCGGTAGAGATGCAAACCTAAAATCGCTTATCGTGTTAATGAAGATGGAAATGAGAACCCAAATTCGTTTATCTGAGATGCAAAATGCAAACCAAATTCGCTTTTCTCGGTTAATAGAATGAAAACCCAAAATTCGCTTATCGGGATGAAAATGCAAACCTAAAATCGCTTATCAAAGTTAATAGAATGGAAACTAAATCTGCTTATCTAGATAAAAATGCAAACTAAATTCGCTTATCAAAGTTATGAAAATGGAAATGAGAACCCAAATTCATTATCGGTGAAAATGCAAACCCGAAATCGCTTATCAAGTTAATGAAGATGGAAATGAGAACCCAAATTCATTTATCCGGTGAAAATGCAAATCAAATTCGCTTATCGTGTTAATGGATATGGAAATGAGAACCCAAAATTCGCTTATCTGGTGATGCGTAAATGCAAACCTGAAATTCATTATCAAAGTTAATGAAAATGGAAACCCAAAATTCATTTATCTAGATGAAAATGCAAACTCAAATTCATTTATCAAAGTTAATAAAATGGAAATCCAAAATTGCTTATCTGAGATTTAAATGCAATCCGAAATTATCAGATAATAGAAGGGAAACCCAAAATTCATTTATCAGGGATGAAAATGCAAACTCAAATTTGTTTATCAAAGTTAATAAAAATGGAAACCCAAATTCATTTATCGGATGAAAATGCAAACTCAAATTTGTTTATCGTGTTATGAAATAAATGAGAAACCCAAATTGCTTATCTGCAAAATGCAAACCCAAATTCGCTTATCTAAGTAAAAGATGCAAACCTGAAATTCGCTTATCAAAGTTAATGAAAATGGAAATGAGAACCCAAATCGCTTATCGAGTAAAGATGCAAACTCAAATTCGCTTATCGTGAGAAAATGCAACTAAATTCATGACGTTAATGAAGATGGAAAGAACCCAAATTCGCTTATCTAGAGATGCGTAAATGCAAACTCAAATTCGCTTATCGATTAAATAGAATGAAAACCCAAATCGCTTATCTGGATGAAAATGCAAACCTAAAATTGCTTATCGTGTTAATAGAATGGAAACTTGAAATCGCTTATCTGGATGAAAATCCTAAAATTGCTTATCAAAGTTATGAAATGGAAATGAGAACCCAAAATTCATTATCGGGGTAAAATGCAAACCAAATTCGCTTATCAAGTTAATGAAGATGGAAATGAGAACCAAATTCATTTATCGAGAAAAATGCAAACTGAAATTCGCTTATCAAAGTTAATGAAATGGAAATGAGAACCAAATTCGCTTATCGGTGATGCGTAAATGCAAACTCAAATTCGCTTATCAAAGATGAAAATGGAAACCCAAAATTCATTATCTGGGATGAAAATGCAAACCTCGAAATTCATTTATCAAAGTTAATGAAAATGGAAACCCAAATTCATTTATCGGATAAAAATGCAACCTAAATTCATTTATCAAAGTTAAGAAATGGAAATGAGAACCCAAATTTGTTTATTGGAGATTAAAAATGCAAACTCAAATTCGCTTATCAGTTAATAGAATGAAAACCAAATTGCTTATCGGGATGAAAATGCAAACCTAAAATCGCTTATCAGTAATAGAATGGAAACTGAAATTCGCTTATCTAGATAAAAAACCTAAAATTCATTATCAAGTTAAGAAATGGAAATGAGAACCCAAAATCGCTTATCCTGAAAATGCAAACCCAAATTCATTTATCGTTAATGAAGATGGAAATGAGAACCCAAAATTCGCTTATCCGGTGAAAATGCAAACCGAATTGCTTATCAAAGTTAATGGAGATGAAAATGAGAACCCAAAATTTGTTTATCTAAGATGAAAATGCAAACTAAATTCGCTTATCGTTAATGAAAATTGAAACCAAATTATTTATCGGAGATGAAAATGCAAACTCAAATTCATCAAAGTTAATGAAAATGGAAACCCAAATTCGCTTATCTAGATAAAAATGCAAACTCAAATTCATTTATCAAAGTTATGAAATGGAAATGAGAACCCAAATTTGTTTATCGAGAGATTCGTAAATGCAAACCTCAAATTCGCTTATCGTGATAATAGAATGGAAACCCAAAATTCATTTATCGAGATGAAAATGCAAACCCAAATTTGTTTATCAAAAATAAAATAGAACCCAAATTCGCTTATCTGGGATGAAAATGCAAACTCAAATTTGTTTTATTTAGAAAATGGAAATGAGAACCCAAAATTCGCTTATCTAAAGATGCAAACTCAAATTCGCTTATCAGTTAATGAAGATAGGAATGAGAACCCAAATTCATTTATCTGCATGAAATGCAAACTCAAATTGCTTATCGTGTTAATAGAATGGAAACCCAAATTCATTTATCTAGGATGAAAATGCCAACCCGAAATTCGCTTATCGTGTTAATAGAATGGAACTTGAAATTCGCTTATCTGGGGATAAAAATGCAAACCTCAAATCGCTTATCAAAGTTATGAAAGGAAATGAGAACCCAAATTCGCTTATCGGTGAAAATGCAAACTAAATTCGCTTATCAAGTTAATGAAGACGGAAATGAGAATCCAAAATTCGCTTATCCGTAAAAATGCAAATCAAATTCGCTTATCGTAAGTTAATGGAATGGAAATCAACCTGCATTACGCGGATGCAAATGCAAACCCAAATTCGCTTATCAAAATGAAAATGGAAACCCAAAATTCGCTTTATCGATGAAAATGCAAACTCAAATTCATTTTATCAAGTTAATGAAAATGGAAACCCAAATTCGCTTATCGGGATGAAAATGCAAACTCGAAATTCATTTATCGTGTTATGAAAGTGGAAATGAGAACCCAAAATTCATTTATCGGTGAAAATGCAAACCAAATTCGCTTATCAAGTTAATGAAGATGGAAATGAGAATCAAAATTCGCTTATCCGTGAAAATGCAAATCAAATTCGCTTATCAAAGTTAATGAGATGGAAATGAGAACCCAAAATTCGCATCATGATTTAAGAAATGCAAACTCAAATTCGCTTATCAAAGTTAATGAAAATGGAAACCCAAAATTCGCTTATCTGGGATGAAAATGCAAACTGAAATTCATTTATCAAAATGAAAATGGAAACCCAAAATTCTTATCTAGAGATTCGAAATGCAAACCTGAAATTCGCTTATCGTGATAATAGAATGGAAACCCAAAATTTATTTATCGAGATGAAAATGCAAACCCGAAATTTGTTTATCGATTAATAAAATGGAATGAAATTCATTTATCGTGATGAAAATGCAAACTCAAATTTGTTTATCAAAGTTATGAAAATGAAATGAGAACCCAAATTCATTATCGGGAAGATGCAAACCTAAAATTCGCTTATCGTGTTAATGAAGATGGAAATGAGAACCCAAATTCGCTTATCTGAGATGCAAATGCAAACCAAATTCGCTTTTCCGTTAATAGAATGAAAACCCAAATTCGCTTATCTAGATGAAAATGCAAACCTAAAATTCGCTTATCGTGTTAATAGAATGGAAATCGAAATTCGCTTATCGGGATAAAAATACAAACTCAAATTCGCTTATCAAAGGACAAAGGAAATGAGAACCCAAATTCGCTTATCGGGTGAAATGTAAACCTCAAATTCGCTTATCAAGTTAATGAAGATGGAAATGAGAACCCAAATTCATTTATCGGGTGAAAATGCAAATCGATATTCGCTATCGTGTTAATGGATGGAAATGAGAACCCAAAATTCGTTTATCGGGTGATGCAGAAATGCAAACCTGAGATTCGTTTATCAGGTTAATGAAAATGGATATCCATCTTCATTAACCCTGTCTCTCAAATTCGCTTATCGTGTTAATGAAGATGGAAATGAGAACCCAAATTCGCTTATCTGAGATGCAAATGCAAACTAAATTCGCTTATCGATTAATAGAATGAAAACCAAATTCGCTTATCTAGGATGAAAATGCAAACCTAAAATTCTGCTTATCAGTTAATAGAATGGAAACTTGAAATTCGCTTATCTAGATAAAAACAAACCTAAAATTGCTTATCAAGTTATGAAAGATGGAAATGAGAACCCAAATTCGCTTATCTGCAAAAATGCAAACTCGAAATTCGCTTATCAAGTTAATGAAGATGGAAATGAGAACCCAAATTCATTTATCTGAGAAAATGCAACTGAAATTCGCTTATCGTGTTAATGGATATGAAATGAACCCAAAATCGCTTATCGGTGATGAAAATGCAAACCCGAAATTCGCTTATCAAAGTTAATGAAAATGGAAACCCAAAATTCATTTATCTAGATGAAAATGCAAACCCTAAATTCATTTATCAAAGTTAATAAAAATGGAAACCCAAATTCGCTTTCGGGATAAAAATGCAAACTCAAATTCATTTATCTGTTATGAAAATGGAAATGAGAACCAAATTTGTTTATTGAGAGATTTAAATGCAAACCCGAAATTCGCTTATCAAAGTTAATAGAATGAAACCAAATTCGCTTATCTGGATGAAAATGCAAACCTAAAATTCGCTTATCAAAGTTAATAGAATGGAAACTTGAAATTCGCTTATCTGGGGATGCAAACCTAAAATTCGCTTATCGTGTTATGAAAGTGGAAATGAGAACCCAAAATTCGCTTATCGGGTAAAATGCAAACCCAAATTCGCTTATCAAGTTAATGAAGATGGAAATGAGAACCCAAAATTCGCTTATCCTGAAAATGCAAATCTGAAATTCGCTTATCGTGTTAATGGAGATGGAAATGAGAACCCAAAATTTGTTTATCTGTGATGGTAAATGCAAACTCAAATCGCTTATCAAAGTTAATGAAAATGAAACCCAAATTCGCTTATCTGAGATGAAAATGCAAACCTCGAAATTCATTTATCAGTTAATGAAAATGGAAACCAAATTCGCTTATCTGGGATGAAAATGCAAACCCGAAATTCATTTATCGTGTTATGAAAATGGAAATGAGAACTAAATTTGTTTATCGAGAGATTCAAATGCAAAATCGCTTATCAGATAATAGAATGGAAACCCAAAATTCATTTATCGAGATGAAAATGCAAACTCAAATTTGTTTATCGTAAATAAAAATAGAAACCCAAATTCGCTTATCTGGATGAAAATGCAAACTCAAATTTGTTTATCAAAGTTATGAAAATGAAATGAGAACCCAAATTCGCTTATCGGTAAAGATGCAAACTCAAATTCGCTTATCGTGTTAATGAAGATAGAAATGAGAACCCAAATTCATTTATCGGATGTAAAATGGAAACTCAAATTGCTTATCAAAGTTAATAGAATGGAAAACTAAATTCATTTATCGGGATAAAATGCCAACCAAATTCGCTTATCAAAGTTAATAGAATGGAAACTTGAAATTCGCTTATCGATAAAAATGCAAACCCAAATTCGCTTATCAAAGTTATGAAAGGAAATGAGAACCCAAATTCGCTTATCGGGTGAAAATGCAAACCAAATTCTTTATCAAGTTAATGAAGACGAAATGAGAATCCAAAATTCGCTTATCCGTAAAATGCAAATCAAATTCGCTTATCCTGTTAATGGATGTAAAATGAACCCAAAATTCGCTTATCGCGTGATGCAAATGCAAACTAAATTCGCTTATCGGTTAATGAAAATGGAAACCCAAAATTGCTTATCGGGATGAAAATGCAAACCCGAAATTCATTTTATCAAATAATGAAAATGGAAACCCAAATTGCTTATCTGGGATGAAAATGCAAACTCAAATTCATTTATCAAAGTTATGAAAGTGGAAATGAGAACCCAAAATTCATTTATCGTGAAAATGCAAACTCAAATTATCAAGTTAATGAAGATGGAAATGAGAATCCAAAATTCGCTTATCCGTGAAATGCAAATCTGAAATTCGCTTATCAAAGTTAATGGAGATGGAAATGAGAACCCAAAATTCGCTTATCGCGTGATAAGAAATGCAAACTCGAAATTTGTTTATCGTGTTAATGAAAATGGAAACCCAAAATTCGCTTATCTAGATGAAAATGCAACCCGAAATTCATTTATCGTGTAAATGAAAATGGAAACCCAAAATTCGCTTATCTAGAGATTGAAAATGCAATCCGAAATTCATTATCGATAATAGAATGGAAACCCAAAATTTATTTATCGGGATGAAAATGCAAACTAAATTTGTTTATCGATTAATAAAAATGGAATGAAATTCATTTATCTGGGATGAAAATGCAAACTCAAATTTGTTTATCGTATGAAAATGGAAATGAGAACCAAATTCGCTTATCGGTAGAGATGCAAACCTAAAATTCGCTTATCGTGTTAATGAAGATGGAAATGAGAACCCAAATTCGCTTATCGAGATGCAGAATCAAAACTCAAATTGCTTTTATCGTGTTAATAGAATGAAAACCCAAATTCGCTATCGGATGAAAATGCAAACCTAAAATTCGCTTATCAAAGTTAATAGAATGGAAACTGGAAATTCGCTTATCGATAAAAATACAAACTAAATTCGCTTATCAAAGTTACGAAGTGGAAATGAGAACCCAAATTCGCTTATCTGTGAAAATGTAAACCTCAAATTCGCTTATCAAGTTAACGAAGATGGAAATGAGAACCCAAATTCATTTATCGGGTGAAATGCAAACTGATATTCGCTTATCAGTTAATGGATATGGAAATGAGAACCCAAAATTCGCTTATCGGTGATGCGTAAATGCAAACCTGAGATTCGTTTATCAGGTTAATGAAAATGGAAACCCAAAATTCATTTATCGGGGATGAAAATGCAAACCTGAAATTCATTTATCAGGTTAACGAAAATGGAAATCCAAAATTCGATTATCGGGAGATTCAGAAATGCAATCCGGAAATTCTTTTATCAGGATAATAGAATGGAAACCCAAATTCATTTATCTGAGATGAAAATGCAAACTCAAATTTGTTTATCGTGTTAATAAAATGGAAACTAAATTCATTTATCTGGGATGAAAATGCAAACCAAATTTGTTTATCAAGTTATGAAAATGGAAATGAGAACCCAAATTCGCTTATCGTAAAGATGCAAAACCGAAATTCGCTTATCGGGTAAAGATGCAAACCAAATTCGCTTATCGTTAATGAAATGGAAATGAGAACCCAAATTGCTTATCGAGTAAAGATGCAAACCCAAATTCGCTTATCTAAAGATGCAAACTCAAATTCGCTTATCAAAGTTAATGAAGATGGAAATGAGAACCCAAATTCGCTTATCTAGAGATGCGTAAATGCAAACCTCAAATTTTATCGATTAATAGAATGAAAACCCAAATTCATTTATCGGGATGAAAATGCAAACCTAAAATTCGCTTATCAAAGTTAATAGAATGGAAACTTGAAATTCGCTTATCTAGGATAAAATGCAAACCTAAAATTCGCTTATCGTGTTATGAAATGGAAATGAGAACCCAAAATTCGCTTATCGGTAAAAATGCAAACCTGAAATCGCTTATCAAGTTAATGAAGATGGAAATGAGAACCCAAATTCATTTATCCGTGAAAATGCAAATCAAATTCTTATCAAAGTTAATGGATATGGAAATGAGAACCCAAAATCGCTTATCGGTGATGCGTAAATGCAACCTCAAATCGCTTATCAAAGTTAATGAAAATGGAACCCAAAATTCATTTATCGATGAAAATGCAAACTAAATTCATTTATCGTGTTAATGAAAATGGAACTAAATCGCTTATCGGGATAAAATGCAAACTCAAATTCATTTATCAGTTATGAAAATGGAAATGAGAACCCAAATTTGTTTATTGAGAGATTCAAATGCAAACTCGAAATTCGCTTATCAAAGTTAATAGAATGAAAACCCAAATTCGCTTATCTAGATGAAAATGCAAACCTAAAATTCGCTTATCAAAGTTAAGAATGGAAATGAAATTCGCTTATCTAGATAAAAATGCAAACCTAAAATTCGCTTATCGTGTTATGAAAGTGGAAATGAGAACCCAAAATTCATTATCGGGTAAAAATGCAAACTCAAATCGCTTATCAAGTTAATGAAGATGGAAATGAGAACCCAAAATTCATTTATCCGTGAAAATGCAAACTGAATTGCTTATCGTGTTAATGGAGATGGAAATGAGAACCCAAAATTTATCTATGATGTGAAAATGCAAACTAAATTCGCTTATCGTGTTAATAAAAATGAAACCCAAATTCGCTTATCTGAGATGAAAATGCAAACCTCAAATTCATTTATCGTGTTAATGAAAATGGAAACTCAAATTCGCTTATCGGGATAAAAATGCAAACTCGAAATTCATTTATCAAAGTTATGAAAATGGAAATGAGAACCCAAATTTGTTTATCGAGAGATTAAATGCAAACTAAATTCGCTTATCAGATAATAGAATGGAAACCCAAAATTCATTTATCTGAGATGAAAATGCAAACTCAAATTTGTTTATCGTAAATAAAATAGAACCCAAATTCGCTTATCGGGATGAAAATGCAAACCCAAATTTGTTTATCGTGTTATGAAAATGGAAATGAGAACCCAAAATTCGCTTATCGGAGAAAGATGCAAACTGAAATTCGCTTATCAAAGTTAATGAAGATAGAAAATGAGAACCCAAATTCATTTATCTAGTAATGCAAAATGGAAACTCAAATTCGCTTATCGTGTTAAGAATGGAAACCAAATTCATTTATCTAGATAAATGCCAACCTCAAATTCATTATCAAAGTTAATAGAATGGAAACTTGAAATTCGCTTATCTAGATAAAAATGCAAACCTAAATTCGCTTATCAAAGTTATGAAAGTGAAATGAGAACCAAATTCATTTATCGGTGAAAATGCAAACCAAATCGCTTATCAAGTTAATGAAGACGGAAATGAGAATCCAAAATCGCTTATCCGTGAAAATGCAAATCAAATTCGCTTATCGTAATAATGGATATGGAAATGAGAACCCAAAATTCGCTTATCGCGTGATGCGTAAATGCAAACCCAAATTCGCTTATCAAAGTTAATGAAAATGGAAACCCAAAATCGCTTATCTGGGATGAAAATGCAAACTCAAATTCATTTATCGTGTTAATGAAAATGAAACCCAAATTCTTATCGGGATGAAAATGCAAACCTAAATTATTATCAAAGTTATGAAAGTGGAAATGAGAACCCAAAATTCATTTATCGGTGAAAATGCAAACCTGAAATTCGCTTATCAAGTTAATGAAGATGGAAATGAGAATCCAAAATTCGCTTATCCGTGAAAATGCAAATTTGAAATTCGCTTATCGTGTTAATGGAGATGGAAATGAGAATCCAAAATTATCGCGATTTTAAGAAATGCAAACCTCAAATTCGCTTTATCGTGTTAATGAAAATGGAAACCCAAAATTCGCTTATCTAGATGAAAATGCAAACCCAAATTCATTTATCGTAATGAAAATGGAAACCCAAAATTCGCTTATCTAGAGATTCGAAATGCAATCCGGAAATTCGCTTAATGATAATAGAATGGAAACCCAAAATTTATTTATCGAGATGAAAATGCAAACTCAAATTTGTTTATCGATTAATAAAATGGAATGAAATTCATTTATCGGAGATGAAAATGCAAACCTGAAATTTGTTTATCGTGTTATGAAAATGGAAATGAGAACCCAAATTCGCTTATCGGTATGATGCAAACCTAAAATCGCTTATCGTGTTAATGAAGATGGAAATGAGAACCCAAATTCGCTTATCTGAGATGCGAAATGCAAACTCAAATTCGTTTCGTTAATAGAATGAAAACCCAAAATTCGCTTATCGGGATGAAAATGCAAACCTAAAATTCGCTTATCAAAGTTAATAGAATGGAAATCGAAATTCGCTTATCGGGATAAATGCAAAACTAAATTCGCTTATCAAAGTTACGAAAGTGAAATGAGAACCCAAATTCGCTTATCGGGTGAAAATGAAACTCAAATCGCTTATCAAGTTAATGAAGATGGAAATGAGAACCCAAATTCATTTATCCGTGAAAATGCAACTGAAATTCTTATCAGTTAATGGATATGGAAATGAGAACCAAAATTCGCTTATCGGTGATGCAAATGCAAACTCAAATTGCTTATCGTAAGAATGAAAATGGAAACCCAAAATTCATTTATCGGGATGAAAATGCAAACTCAAATTTATTATCAAAGAACGAAATGGAATCCAAAATTCGATTATCTGGAGATTCAAATGCAATCCGAAATTCTTTTATCAGATAAGAATGGAAACCCAAAATTCATTTATCTGAGATGAAAATGCAAATCAAATTTGTTTATCGTGTTAATAAAATGGAAACTCAAATTCATTTATCTAGGATGAAAATGCAAACTCAAATTTGTTTATCAGTTATGAAAATGGAAATGAGAACCCAAATTCGCTTATCTGTAAAGATGCAAACCTAAAATTCAATTATCAAAGTTAATGAAAGATGGAAATGAGAACCAAATTCGCTTATCGAGATGCGAAATGCAAACCAAATTCGCTTATCGTAGAATAGAATGAAACCCAAATTCGCTTATCTGGATGAAAATGCAAACCTAAAATTCGCTTATCAAAGTTAATAGAATGGAAATCCGAAATTCGCTTATCTAGATAAAATGCAAACTCAAATTCGCTTATCGTTACGAAAAGTGGAAATGAGAACCCAAATTCGCTTATCTATGAAATGCAAACTAAATCTGTTATTATTAATGAAGATGAAAATGAGAACCCAAATTCATTTATCGTGAAAATGCAAACCGAAATTCGCTTATCAAGTTAATGGATATGGAAATGAGAACCCAAAATTCGCTTATCGGTGATGAAAATGCAAACCCAAATTCGCTTATCGTGTTAATGAAAATGGAAACCCAAAATTCGTTTATCGGGATGAAAATGCAAACTCAAATTCATTTATCAAAGTTAATAAAATTGAAACTAAATTCATTTATCGGATAAAAATGCAAACTCAAATTCATTTATCAAAGTTATGAAAATGGAAATGAGAACCCAAAATTTGTTTATCGAGATTCGAAATGCAAATCCAAATTCGCTTATCGTGATAATAGAATGGAAACCAAATTCATTTATCAAGATGAAAATGCAAACTCAAATTTGTTTATCAGTTAATAAAATGAAAACCGAAATTCGCTTATCGGGATGAAAATGCAAACCTAAAATTTTTATCGTTATGAATATGGAAATGAGAACCCAAAATTCGCTTATCGTAAAGATGCAAACTCAAATTCATTATCAAAGTTAATGAGGATAGAAATGAGAACCCAAATTCGCATTCTTAAAGAAGTAAATGCAAACTAAATTCGCTTTATCGAGGATGAAAATGCAACCCAAATTCGCTTATCAAAGTTAATAGAATGGAAACTCAAATTCCTTATCGGGGATAAAATGCAAACTCGAAATTCGCTTATCAAAGTTAGAAAAGAAATGAGAACCCAAAATTCATTTATCGGGTGAAAATGCAAACCGAAATTCGCTTATCGTTAATGAAGATGGAAATGAGAATCCAAAATTCGCTTATCCGTGAAAATGCAAATCCAAATTCGCTTATCGTGTTAATGGAAATGGAAATGAGAACCCAAAATTCGCTTATCGCTGTGATGCAAATGCAAACTGAAATCGCTTATCGTGTTAATAAAATGGAAACCAAAATTCGCTTATCTGAGATGAAAATGCAAACTTGAAATTCATTTATCAAAGTTAATGAAATGGAAACCCAAAATTTGTTTATCTAGAGATTGAAATGCAACTGAAATTCGCTTATCGTGATAATAGAATGAAACCCAAAATTCATTTATCGGAGATGAAAATGCAAACTGAAATTTTATCGTTAATAAAAATGGAAACCCAAATTCATTTATCGGGATGAAAATGCAAACTCAATTTGTTTATCGTGTTAATAAAATGGAAACTCAAATCATTTATCTAGATGAAAATGCAAACCCGAAATTTGTTTATCAAAGTTATGAAATGGAAAAGAACCCAAATTCGCTTATCTAAAATGCAAACTAAATTTTATCGTTAATAGAATGAAAACCCAAATTGCTTATCTAGATGAAAATGCAAACCTAAAATTCGCTTATCAAAGTTAATAGAATGGAAATCGAAATTTGTTTATCTAGATAAAAATGCAAACCGAAATTTGTTTATCAAATATTAAAGGAAATGAGAACCCAAATTCGCTTATCGGTGAAAATGCAAACTCAAATTCGCTTATCAAGTTAATGAAGATGGAAATGAGAATCCAAAATTCGCTTATCGTGAAAATGCAAATCAAATTCGCTTATCGTGTTAATGGAAATGGAAATGAGAACCCAAAATTGCTTATCTGATGCGTAAATGCAACCTAAAATTCGCTTATCGTGTTAATAAAATGGAAACCAAAATTAGTTTATCTGAGATGAAAATGCAAACTTGAAATTCATTTATCGTTAATAAAATGGAAACTCAAATTCGCTTATCGGGATAAAAATGCAAACTCGAAATCGCTTATCAAAGTTATGAAAGGAAATGAGAACCCAAAATTCATTTATCGTGTGAAATGCAAACTCAAATCGCTTATCAAGTTAATGAAGATGGAAATGAGAACCCAAATTCATTTATCTGTGAAAATGCAAACCGAAATTCGCTTATCAGTTAATGGATATGGAAATGAGAACCCAAAATTCGCTTATCGAGATGCGAAAATGCAACCTGAAATTCGCTTATCAGTTAATAGAATGAAAACCCAAATTCGCTTATCGGGATGAAAATGCAAACCTAAAATTGCTTATCGTGTTAATAGAATGGAAACTAGAAATCGCTTATCTGATAAAAATGCAAACCCAAATTCGCTTAATGTGTTACAAAGATGGAAATGAGAACCCAAATTCGCATCGGTGAAAATGCAAAACTCAAATTCGCTTATCAAGTTAATGAAAGAAATGAGAACCCAAATTCGCTTATCGTGAAAATGCAACTGAAATTCGTTATCCGTTAATGGATATGGAAATGAGAACCCAAAATTCGCTTATCATGAAAATGCAAACCTAAATTCTTATCAAAGTTAATGAAATGGAAACCCAAAATTCGCTTATCGGGATGAAAATGCAAACTAAATTTATTTATCGTTAATGAAAATGGAAACCAAATTCATTTATCGATAAAATGCAAACTCAAATTCATTTATCAAAGTTATGAAAATGGAAATGAGAACCCAAAATTGTTTATCTAGAGATTGAAAATGCAAACTCGAATTCGCTTATCGTATAATAGAAATGGAAACCCAAAATTCATTATCTGAGATGAAAATGCAAAACCAAATTTGTTTATCGATTAATAAAAATGGAACCCAAAATTCGCTTATCTGGGATGAAAATGCAAACCCGAATTTTATCAAAGTTATGAAATGGAAATGAGAACCCAAATTCGCATTTGATATGATAAACCGAAATTCGCTTATCAAAGAATGAAGATAGAAATGAGAACCAAATTCGCTTATCGGTGATAAAATGCAAACTAAATTCGCTTATCGTGTTAATGAAGATAGAAATGAGAACCAAATTCGCTTATCGTGATAAAATGCAAACTCAAATTCGCTTATCAAAGTTAATAGAATGGAACCAAATTCGCTTATCTAGGATGAAAATGCAAACCAAATTCGCTTATCAGTTAATAGAATGGAAACTCAAATTGCTTATCAAAGTTAATGAAGATAGAAATGAGAAACCTAAATTCGCTTATCGTGATGAAATGCAAACATGAAATTCGCTTATCGTGTTAATAGAATGGAAACCCAAATTCATTTATCGGGATGAAAATGCAAACCAAATTCGCTTATCAAAGTTAATAGAATGGAAACTCAAATTCGCTTATCAGGATAAAAATGCAAACTCAAATTCGCTTATCAAATGAAAGTGGAAATGAAAACCCAAAATCGCTTATCTGGTGAAAATGCAAACCAAATTTGTTTATCAATAATGAAGATGGAAATGAGAATCCAAAATTCGCTTATCCGTGAAATGCAAATCAAACGCTTATCGTGTTAATGGAGATGGAAATGAGAACCCAAAATTCGCTTATCGCTATGATTAAATGCAAACCTCAAATCGCTTATCAAAGTTAATAAAATGGAAACCCAAAATTCGCTTATCTAGGATGAAAATGCAAACTCGAAATTCATTTATCGTAAATAAAAATGGAAACCCAAAATCGCTTATCGAGATTCAAATGCAATCCGAAATTCGCTTATCGTAGATAATAGAATGGAAACCCTAAATTCATTTATCGAGATGAAAATGCAAACCCGAAATTTGTTTATCGATTAATGAAAATGGAAATGAAATTCATTTATCGGATGAAAATGCAAACCAAAATTTGTCAATGTTATCAAATGGAAATGAGAACCCAAATTCGCTTATCTAAAGATGCAAACCTAAAATTCGCTTATCGTTAATGAAGATGGAAATAGAACCCAAATTCGCTTATCGAGATGTAAATGCAAAACTAAATTCGCTTATCGTGTTAATAGAATGAAACCCAAAATTCGCTTATCTGGGATGAAAATGCAAACCTAAAATCGTTTATAAGAATAGAATGAAACCGGAAATTCGCTTATCTAGATAAAAATGCAAACCAAATTCGCTTATCAAAGTTATGAAAGCGGAAATGAGAACCCAAATTCATTTATCGGGTGAAAATGCAAACCTAAATTATCAAGTTAATGAAGATGGAAAAAGAACCCAAATTCATTTATCTGGTGAAAATGCAAATCAAATTCGCTTATCGTGTTAATGGATATGGAATGAGAACCAAAATTCGCTTATCGGTGATGCGAAAATGCAAACCAAATTCGCTTATCGTGTTAATGAAAATAGAAACCCAAATTCGCTTATCGGGATGAAAATGCAACCTAAATTCGCTTATCAAGTTAATAAAATGAAACTCAAATTCGCTTATCGTGATAAAAATGCAAACTGAAATTCGCTTATCAAAGTTAAGTGGAAATGAAAACCCAAATTCATTTATCGGTGAAATGCAAACTCAAATTCGCTTATCAAGTTAATAAGATGGAAAAGAATCAAAATTCGCTTATCCAGAAAATGCAAAATCAAATTCGCTTTCGTGTTAATGAAGATGGAAATGAGAACCCAAATTCGCTTATCGGATGATGAATGCAAACCCGAAATTCGCATTGTGAAGATAGAATGAAAACCCAAATTCGCTTATCGATGAAAATGCAAACCTAAAATTCGCTTATCAAAGAAGAATGGAAACGGAAATCGCTTATCGGAAAATGCAAACTAAATCGCTTATCAGGTTTGCATTTCTGGAATCTCCCGATAGACAAATTTTGGGTATCGGGAGATTCAGAATTTGCATAACCTTAAAAATGGAAACCCAAAATTCGTTTATCTGGGATGAAAATGCAAACCCAAATTTGTTTATCAGTTATGAATAGATGGAAATGAGAACCCAAATTCGCTTATCTGGATAAAATGCAAACCTGAAATTCGCTTATCGTGTTAATGAAGATGGAATGAGAACCCAAAACGCTTATCTATGATACGTAAATGCAAACCAAATTGCTTATCGTGTTAATAGAATGGAAACCCAAATTCGCTTATCGATGAAATGCAAACTCAAATTCGCTTATCAGTTAATAAAATGGAAACTCAAATTCGCTTATCAAAGTTAATGAAGATAGAAATGAGAACCCAAATTCGCATCGGTGATGCGAAATGCAAACATGAAATTCGCTTATCGTGTTAATAGAATGAAACCCAAATTCATTTATCGGGATGAAAATGCAAACTCAAATTCGCTTATCAAAGTTAATAATGGAATGGAAACTCAAATTCGTTTATCGTGATAAAAATGCAAACCCGAAATTCGCTTATCGTGTTATGAAAGTGGAAATGAAAACCCAAAATTCGCTTATCGGGTAAAATGCAAACCTCAAATTCTTATCAAATTAATGAAGATGGAAATGAGAATCCAAAATTCGCTTATCCTGAAAATGCAAATCAAATTCGCTTATCGTGTTAATGGAGATGGAAATGAGAACCCAAAATTCGCTTATCGCGTGATGCGTAAATGCAAACTGAAATTCGCTTTATCGTGTTAATGAAAATGGAAACCCAAAATTCGCTTATCTAGATGAAAATGCAAACTCAAATTCATTTATCGTGTAAATGAAAATGGAAACCCAAAATTCGCTTATCGAGATTTAAATGCAATCCGAAATTCGCTTATCAGATAATAGAATGGAAACCCAAAATTCATTTATCTGAGATGAAAATGCAAACTCCTAAATTTTTTATCGTATTAATAAAATGGAATGAAATTCATTTATCGGGATGAAAATGCAAACCTCGAAATTTGTTTATCAAAGTTATCAAATGGAAATGAGAACCCAAATTCGCTTATCGAGAAAGATGCAAACCTAAAATTCGCTTATCGTGTTAATGAAGATGGAAATTAGAACCCAAATTCGCTTATCTGAGATGCGTAAATGCAAACTAAATTGCTTATCGTGTTAATAGAATGAAAACCCAAATTCGCTTATCGGGATGAAAATGCAAACCTAAAATTCGCTTATAAGGTTAATAGAATGAAACCGAAATTCGCTTATCGGGATAAAAATGCAACCAAATTCGCTTATCGTGTTACGAAAGTGGAAATGAGAACCCAAAATTCATTTATCGGGTGAAAATGCAAACCCGAAATTCGCTTATCAAGTTAATGAAGATGGAAATGAGAACCCAAATTCATTTATTGGTGAAAATGCAAATCTAAATTCGCTTATCGTGTTAATGGATATGGAAATGAGAACCCAAAATTCGCTTATCTAGTGATGCAAAATGCAAACTCAAATTCGCTTATCGTTGGATTCTCATTTCCATATTCATTAACTTGGAAATGAAACCTGTCTCTTCGTTTATCGGGTGAAAATGCAAACCTGAAATTCGTTTATCAAGTTAATGAAGATGGAAATGAGAATCCAAAATTCGTTTATCTGGTGAAAATGCAAATCTGAAATTCGTTTATCGGGTTAATGAAGATGGAAATGAGAACCCAAATTCGCTTATCGCGGATGATAAATGCAAACCTGAAATTCGCTTATCAAAGTTAATAGAATGAAAACCCAAATTCGTTTATCGGATGAAAATGCAAGCCTAAAATTCGTTTATCAGGTTAATAGAATGGAAACTGGAAATTCGTTTATCGGGGGTAAAAATGCATACCTGAAATTCGTTTATCAGGTTACGAAAGTGGAAATGAGAACCCAAAATTCATTTATCGGGTGAAAATGCAAACCTGAAATTCGTTTATCAAGTTAATGAAGATGGAAATGAGAACCCGAAATTCATTTATCTGGTGAAAATGCAAATCTGATATTCGTTTATCAGGTTAATGGATATGGAAATGAGAACCCAAAATTCGTTTATCGAGATGCGAAATACACATCTGCAGAACGTCAGATAGAATTCCACCTATAAATACGGACATGCAAATGAGAAGCCAAAATTCGTTTATCGGGTGATGCAGAAATGCAAACCTGAAATTTGTTTATCAGATTAATAAAAATGGAAACCCAAAATACGTTTACCGGGGATGAAAATGCAAACCTGAAATTTATCAAATAAATGAATTTCAAGTTTGTATCTTAACCCCATAAACGAATTTTGGGTTCTCATTTCCATATTCATCACCCGATAAACGAATTTCAGGGTTGAATTTTCCTGTCCGATAAACACATCTTCTGCATCACCCGATAAACGAATTTCGGGTTCTCATTTCTATTTTCATTAACCTGATAAACGAATTTCGAGTTCTCAAATTCGCTTATCGTGTTAATAGAATGGAAATCAAATTCGCTTATCGTGATAAAAATGCAAACCGAAATTCGCTTATCAAAGTTATGAAAGTGGAAATGAAACCCAAAATTCGTTTATCGGTAAAAATGCAAACTGAAATTCGCTTATCAAATTAATGAAGATGGAAATGAGAATCCAAAATTCGCTTATCCGTGAAAATGCAAATCTGAAATTCGCTTATCGTGTTAATGGAGATGGAAATGAGAACCCAAAATTCGCTTATCGCGTGATGAAAATGCAACCAAATTCGCTTATCGTGTTAATGAAAATGGAAACCCAAAATTGCTTATCGGGATGAAAATGCAAACCCTGAAATTCATTTATCGTAAATGAAAATGGAAACCCAAAATTGCTTATCGAGATTCAAAATGCAATCCTGAAATTCGCTTATCGTGATAATAGAATGGAAAATTTTGGGTTCTCATTTCCATCTCCATCTCTGTCTCTTATACACATCTATCAGATTTTTATAACCTGAATGAAATTCATTTATCGGTTTGCATTTTCATCCCTGATAAATGAATTTCATTCCATTTTTATTAATCTGATTTCCATCGAAATTCGTTTATCGGGTACAGATGCAAACCTAAAATATGGAAATGAGAACCCAAAATTCGCTTATCGGTGATGCGAAAATGCAAACCGAAATTCGCTTATCGTGTTAATGAAAATAGAAACCCAAATTCGCTTATCGGGATGAAAATGCAAACTGAAATTCGCTTATCAAGTTAATAGAATGGAAATCAAATTCGCTTATCTAGGATAAAATGCAAACTTGAAATTCGTTTATCGTGTTATGAAAGTGGAAATGAAATCCCAAAATTCGCTTATCGGGTGAAATGCAAACCTAAATTCTGCTTATCAAGTTAATGAAGATGGAAATGAGAATCCAAAATTCGCTTATCCGTGAAAATGCAAATCTGAAATTGCTTATCGGTTAATGAAGATGGAAATGAGAACCCAAATTCGCTTATCGCGTGATGCGTAAATGCAAACTCAAATTCGCTTATCGTGTTAATAGAATGAAAACCCAAATTCGCTTATCGGGATGAAAATGCAAACCTAAAATTCGCTTATCGTGTTAATAGAATGAGATAAATGAATTTCGGTGTTCTATTTCCATCTTCATTAACTTGATAAACGAATTTCAGGTTTGCACTTTTAACCCGATAAATGAATTTTGGGCTGTCTCTTATACACATCTAGATGTGTATAAGAGACAGATAAACGAATTTTGAATCAAACTCAATTTAGAGAATCCAAAATTCGCTTATCCGTGAAAATGCAAATCTGAAATTCGCTTATCGTGTTAATGGAGATGGAAATGAGAACCCAAAATTCGCTTATCGCGTGATGCGAAATGCAAACCCAAATTCGCTTATCGTGTTAATGAAAATGGAAACCCAAAATTCGCTTATCGGGATGAAAATGCAAACTCGAATTCATTTATCTGTAAATAAAAATGGAAACCCAAAATTCGCTTATCTGAGATTCGAAATGCAATCCAAATTCGCTTATCAGATAATAGAATGGAAACCCTAAATTCATTTATCGGAGATGAAAATGCAAACTCGAAATTTGTTTATCGATTAATAAAAATGGAATGAAATTCATTTATCTGGATGAAATGCAAACCTGAAATTTGTTTATCGTGTTATGAAAATGGAAATGAGAACCCAAATTCGCTTATCTGGAGTAAAGATGCAAACCTAAAATTCTTATTATCAGTTAATGTAGATGGAAATGAGAACCCAAATTCGCTTATCGGAGATGCGAAATGCAAACCTGAAATTCGCTTATCGTGTTAATAGAATGAAAACCCAAATTCGCTTATCGGGATGAAAATGCAAACCTAAAATTCGCTTATAAGGTTAATAGAATGGAAACTGAAATTCGCTTATCTGATAAAAATGCAAACCAAATTCGCTTATCGTGTTATTAAATGTGGAAATGAGAACCCAAATTCATTTATCGGTGAAAATGTAAACCTGAAATTCGCTTATCAAGTTAATGAAGATGGAAATGAGAACCCAAATTCATTTATCTCGGTGAAAATGCAAATCTGAAATTCGCTTATCGTGTTAATGGATATGGAAATGAGAACCCAAAATTCGCTTATCGGTGATGCGTAAATGCAAACTCGAAATTCGCTTATTAAAGTTAATGAAAATAGAAACCAAATTCGCTTATCGGGATGAAAATGCAAACTAAATTCGCTTATCAAGTTAATAGAATGGAAACTCAAATTCGCTTATCTGGGATAAAAATGCAAACTTGAAATTGCTTATCGTGTTATGAAAGTGGAAATGAAACCCAAAATTCGCTTATCTAGTGAAAATGCAAACCCTGAAATTCGCTTATCAAGTTAATGAAGATGGAAATGAGAATCCAAAATTCGCTTATCGTGAAAATGCAAATCAAATTGCTTATCGGGTTAATGAAGATGGAAATGAGAACCCAAATTGCTTATCGCATGATGCAAATGCAAACTCAAATTCGCTTATCAAAGTTAATAGAATGAAAACCAAATTCGCTTATCTGGATGAAAATGCAAACCTAAAATTCGCTTATCAAAGTTAATAGAATGGAAATCGAAATTCGCTTATCGGGGTAAAATGCAAAAAATTGCTTATCAAAGTTAATGAAAGTGGAAATGAGAACCCAAAATTCATTTATCGGGTGAAAATGCAAACTAAATTCGCTTATCAAGTTAATGAAGATGGAAATGAGAACCCAAATTCATTTATCCGTGAAAATGCAAACTGAAATTCGCTTATCAAAGTTAATGGATATGGAAATGAGAACCCAAAATTCGTTTATCGGGAGATGCAGAAATGCAAACCTGAAATTCGTTTATCAGGTTAATAGAATGAAAACCCAAAATTCGCTTATCGGGATGAAAATGCAAACCTAAAATTCATATCGTGAGCTTAATGTTGTCATGTGGCAAATTTTGTTGCATGATTGGAATTATCCAGTCATGCGGTGTCTACAACTGTCTCTTATACACATCTAGATGTGTATAAGGTTTGTATTTTTATCCCCGATAAACGAATTTCGAGTTTCCATTCTATTAACTCTGTCTCTTATACACAATTTCTAGATGTGTATAAGAGACAGTTGATAACCTGATAAACAAATTTCAGGATAAACGAATTTCAGGTTTGATAAATGAATTTATTGGATGAAAATGCAAACCTCAAATTTGTTTATCAAAGTTATCAAATGGAAATGAGAACCCAAATTCGCTTATCGGTAAAGATGCAAACCTAAAATTGCTTATCGTGTTATACACATCTAGATGTGTATAAGTTATCAAAGTTACGAAGTGGAAATGAGAACCCAAATTCATTTATCGTGAAAATGTAAACTCAAATTGCTTATCAAGTTAATGAAGATGGAAATGAGAACCCAAATTCATTTATCTCGTGAAAATGCAAATCAAATTCGCTTATCGTTAATGGATATGGAAATGAGAACCCAAAATTCGCTTATCTGGTGATGCAAATGCAAACCCGAAATTCGCTTATCCGTTAATGAAAAGAAACCCAAATTCGCTATCGGGATGAAAATGCAAACTGAAATTCGCTTATCATCTTAATAGAATGGAAACTCAAATTCGCTTATCTGAATAAAAATGCAAACTCAAATTCGCTTATCGTGTTATGAAAGGGAAATGCAAACCTGAAATTCGCTTATCAAGTTAATGAAGATGGAAATGAGAATCCAAAATTCGCTTATCCGTGAAAATGCAAATCAAATTCTTTTATCTGTTAATGAAGATGGAAATGAGAACCCAAAATTTGTTTATCGCGTGATGCGTAAAATGCAAACTCAAATTCGCTTATCGTGTTAATAGAATGAAACCAAATTCGCATTATCTGGATGAAAATGCAAACCTAAAATTCGCTTATCGTGTTAATAGAATGGAAATCTGGAAATTCGCTTATCTATGGTAAAAATGCAAATCAAATTCGCTTATCGTGTTAATAAAGTGGAAATGAGAACCCAAAATTCATTTATCTAGTGAAAATGTAAACTCAAATTCGCTTATCAAGTTAATGAAGATGGAAATGAGAACCCAAATTCATTTATCGGGTGAAATGCAAATCGAAATTCGCTTATCGTGTTAATGGATATGGAAATGAGAACCCAAAATTCGCTTATCTGGAGATGCGAAAATGCAAACTGAAATTCGCTTATCGTGTTAATAGAATGAAAACCCAAATCGCTTATCGGGATGAAAATGCAAACCTAAAATTCGCTTATCAAAGTTAATAGAATGAAAATCGAAATTCGCTTATCGGGATAAAAATGCATACCAATTCGCTTATCGTGTTACTTAAAGTGGAAATGAGAACCAAATTCATTTATCAAGTTAATGAAGATGGAAATGAGAACCCAAATTCAATTATCTCGTGAAAATGCAAATCTGAAATTCGCTTATCCGTTAATGGATATGGAAATGAGAAGCCAAAATTCGCTTATCGGTGATGCGTAAATGCAAACCTAAATTCGCTTATCGTGTTAATGAAAATGGAAACCCAAAATTCGTTTATCGGGGATGAAAATGCAAACCTGAAATTTATTTATCAGGTTAATGAAATTGGAAACCCGAAATTCATTTATCGGGGATAAAAATGCAAACCTGAAATTCATTTATCAGGTTATGAAAATGGAAATGAGAACCCAAAATTTGTCTATCGGGAGATTCAGAAATGCAAACCTGAAATTCGTTTATCAGGATAATAGAATGGAAACCCAAAATTCATTTATCGAAGATGAAAATGCAAACCTGAAATTTGTTTATCGATTAATAAAATGGAAACCCAAAATTCGCTTATCGATGAAAATACAAACTCAAATTTGTTTATCAGTTATGAATATGGAAATGAGAACCCAAAATTCGTTTATCGGATAAAGATGCTAACCTGAAATTCAGTTATCAGGTTAATGAAGATAGAAATGAGAACCCGAAACTGCTTATCTATGATAAAATGTAAACCGAAATTCGCTTATCGTGTTAATGAAGATAGAAATGAGAACCCAAATTCGCTTATCGGTGATAAAAATGTAAACTGAAATTCGCTTATCGTGTTAATAGAATGGAAACCAAATTCGCTTATCGGGATGAAAATGCAAACCTGAAATTCGCTTATCGTGTTAATAGAATGGAAATCAAATTCGTTTATCAAAGTTAATGAAGATAGAAATGAGAACCCAAATTATTATCGGTGATGCGAAATGCAAACATGAAATTCGCTTATCAAAGTTAATAGAATGGAAACCCAGAATATCAGATTTGCATTTTCACCAGATAAATGACGATTTCGGTATAAGAGACAGTTTCCATCTTCATTAATTTGAATACAAATTTCAGGTTCGTATTTTCAGGTTATCATTTTGGGTTTGAATTTCCACTTTCGTTTTTTTAATAAAAATCAAACCTGAGGTTTGTTTATCAAATTAATGAAGATCGAAACCTGATAAACGAAGCTTTAACCTTCGATTAATAAAAATGGAATGAAATTCATTTATCGGGATGAAAATGCAAACTCGAAATTTGTTTATCGTGTTATCAAAATGGAAATGAGAACCCAAATTCGCTTATCTGTAAAGATGCAAACCTAAAATTCGATTATCAGTTAATGTAGATGGAAATTAGAACCCAAATTCTTTATCGGAGATGCAAATGCAAACCCTGAAATTCGCTTATCAAATGTTAATAGAATGAAAACCCAAAATTCGCTTATCGGGATGAAAATGCAAACCTAAAATTCGCTTATAAGGTTAATAGAATGTAAACTCGAAATTCGCTTATCTGGGGATAAAAATGCATACCCTGAAATTCATTATCAAAGTTATAAAGTGAAATGAGAACCCAAATTCATTTATCGGTGAAAATGTAAACCAAATTCGCTTATCAAGTTAATGAAGATGGAAATGAGAACCCAAAATTCATTTATCCGTGAAAATGCAAATCTGATATTCGCATTATCGTGTTAATGGATATGGAAATGAGAACCAAAATTCGCTTATCGGTGATGAAAATGCAAACTCGAAATTCGCTTATCGGTTAATGAAAATAGAAACCCAAATTCGCTTATCGGGATGAAAATGCAAACCTAAATTGCTTATCATCTTAATAGAATGGAAACTCAAATTCGCTTATCTAGAATAAAATACAAACCAAATTGCTTATCAAATCGTTATGAAAGTGGAAATGCAAACCAAAATTCGCTTATCGTGAAAATGCAAACCTAAATTCGCTTATCAAGTTAATGAAGATGGAAATGAGAATCCAAAATTCGCTTATCCGTGAAAATGCAAATCTGAAATTCGCTTATCGGTTAATGAAGATGGAAATGAGAACCCAAAATTCGCTTATCGTGATGCGTAAATGCAAACCCGAAATTCGCTTATCGTGTTAATAGAATGAAAACCAAATTCGCTTATCGGGATGAAAATGCAAACCTAAAATTCGCTTATCGTGTTAATAGAATGGAAACGGAAATTCGCTTATCGGGTAAAATGCATACCAAATTCGCTTATCAAAGTTACTTAAAGTGGAAATGAGAACCCAAAATTCATTTATCGGTGAAAATGTAAACCTGAAATTCGCTTATCAAGTTAATGAAGATGGAAATGAGAACCCAAATTCATTTATCCGTGAAAATGCAAATCGATATTCGAATTTTGAATTTCCATTTTCGTTAACCTGATAAATGAATTTCAGGTTTGCATTTTCATTCCCGATAAATTAATTTTGTGTTTCCATTTTCATTAACCGGATAAACGAATTTCAGGTTTGCAAAAATTCATTATCGAGATGAAAATGCAAACCTCAAATTTGTTTATCGATTAATAAAAATGGAAACCCAAAATACGCTTTATCGGGATGAAAATGCAAACCCAAATTTGTTTATCGTGTTATGAATATAGAAATGAGAACCCAAAATTCGCATCGGATAGAAAGATGCAAACCTAAATTGCTTATCGTGTTAATGAAGATAGAAATGAGAACCCAAATTCGCTTATCTGGTGATATAAATGTAAAACCTCGAAATTCGCTTATCGTGTTAATAGAATGGAAACCCAAATTCGCTTATCTAGATGAAAATGCAAACCTCAATCTAATTCGCTTATCAGTTAATAGAATGGAAACTCAAATTGCTTATCGTGTTAATGAAGATAGAAATGAGAACCCAAATTCGCTTATTTCGGTGATGCGTAAATGCAAACATGAAATTCGCTTATCAAAGTGTTAATAGAATGGAAACCCAAATTCATTTATCGATGAAAATGCAAACTCAAGAAACGCAAACCTGGGTTCTCGTTTCCATATTCATCCTGTTAAACAAATTTTAGGTTTGCATCTGTCTCTTATACACATCTAGATGTGTATATGAGACCTGGCATTCATTTATCAGGTAAATAAAAATGGAAACCCAAAATTTGTTTATTCGGAGATTCAGAAATGCAATCCAGAAATTCGTTTATCAGGATAATAGAATGGAAACCCTAAATTCATTTATCGGAGATGATAATGCAAACCTGAAATTTGTTTATCCGAGATTAATAAAAATGGAATGAAATTCATTTATCGGGGATGAAAATCCAAACCTGAAATTTGTTTATCAGGTTATCAAAATGGAAATGATAAACGAATTTCAGGTTTGCATTTTTATCAGGATAATAGAATGATTATCGTGTTAATGTAGATGGAAATTAGAACCCAAATTCGCTTATCTAGAGATGCGTAAATGCAAACCTCAAATTCGCTTATCAAAGTTAATAGAATGAAAACCAAATTCGCTTATCGGGATGAAAATGCAAACCTAAAATTCGCTTATAAGGTTAATAGAATGTAAATCGAAATTCGCTTATCTGGGATAAAAATGCATACCTCAAATTCATTATCAAAGTTACTTAAATGGAAATGAGAACCCAAATTCATTTATCGGGTGAAAATGCAAACTCGAAATTCGCTTATCAAGTTAATGAAGATGGAAATGAGAACCCAAATTCATTTATTCTGGTGAAAATGCAAATCGATATTCGCTTATCGTGTTAATGGATATGGAAATGAGAACCCAAAATTCGCTTATCGGTGATGCGAAAATGCAAACCGAAATTCGCTTATCCGGTTAATGAAAATAGAAACCCAAATTCGCTTATCGGGATGAAAATGCAAACTCAAATTCGCTTATCATCTTAATAGAATGGAAATCAAATTCGCTTATCTAGACCTGATAAACGAATTTCAGGTATGCATTTTTATGAAAGTGGAAATGCAAACCTGAAATTCGTTTATCAAGTTAATGAAGATGGAAATGAGAATCCAAAATTCGTTTATCTGGTGAAAATGCAAATCTGAAATTCTTTTATCGGGTTAATGAAGATGGAAATGAGAACCCAAAATTTGTTTATCGCGTGATGCAGAAATGCAAATAAGAAATTCTCATATCCATCTTAATTAACCCTGTCTTTGTATTTTTATCTAGATGTGTATAAGAGACAGGGTTTATTCGTTTATCAGGTTAATAGAATGTAAACTGGAAATTCGTTTATCGGTGGTAAAAATGCATACCTGAAATTCGTTTATCAGGTTACGAAAGCGGAAATGAGAACCCGAAATTCATTTATCGGGTGAAAATGTAAACCTGAAATTCGTTTATCAAGTTAATGAAGATGGAAATGAGAACCCAAATTCATTTATCCGTGAAAATGCAAATCTGAAATTCGCTTATCGTGTTAATGGATATGGAAATGAGAACCCAAAATTCGCTTATCTAGAGATGTGGTAAATGCAAACTCAAATTCGCTTATCAGTTAATAGAATGAAAACACGAAATTCGCTTATCGAGATGAAAATGCAAACCTAAAATTCGCATTTATCAAAGTTAATAGAATGGAAACTAGATATCGCTTATCGTGGATAAAAATGCATACTCCAAATTCGCTTATCAAAGTTACTAAAGTGGAAATGAGAACCCAAATTCGCTTATCGGGTGAAAATGCAAACTGAAATTCGTTTATCAAGTTAATGAAGATGGAAATGAGAACCCAAATTCATTTATCGGGTGAAATGCAAACTCGAAATTCGCTTATCGTGTTAAGTGGATATGGAAATGAGAAACCAAAATTCGCTTATCTAGATGCGTAAATGCAAACCTCGAAATTCGCTTATCGTGTTAATGAAAATGGAAACCCAAAATTCGCTTATCGTGTTAATAGAATGGAAACCCAAATTCGATTATCGGGATGAAAATGCAAACCTCAAATTCGCTTATCGTGTTAATAGAATGGAAACTCAAATTCGCTTATCGGGATAAAAATGCAAACTAAATTCGCTTATCGTGTTATGAAAGTGGAAATGAGAACCCAAAATTCGCTTATCGGGTGAAAATGCAAACCTCAAATCGCTTATCAAGTTAATGAAGATGGAAATGAGAATCCAAAATTCGCTTATCCGTGAAAATGCAAATCTGAAATTCGTTTATCAGGTTAATGGAGATGGAAATGAGAACCCAAAATTCGCATTTCGCATCCCGCAGAAATGAATTTCGGGTTTCCATTCTATCAGGTTAATGATAAACGAATTTCATGTTTCATTTCTATCTGCATTAACCTGATAAACGGTGTTGTCCATTTATACATCTAGACCTGCATTTACGAATCTCCAGTTATTTGCAAATTTCTGCATCACCCGATAAACGAATTTTGGGTTCTCATTTCCATATCCATTAACCTGATAAACGAATATCAGATTTGCATTTTCACCAGATGAGAACCCAAAATTCATTTATCCTGTCTCTTATACACATGAAATTCGCTTATCAAGTTAATGAAGATGGAAATGAGAACCCAAATTCATTTATCCGTGAAAATGCAAATCTGATATTCGCTTATCGTGTTAATGGATATGGAAATGAGAACCCAAAATTCGCTTATCTAGTGATGCGAAATGCAAACCCTCGAAATTCGCTTATCGTGTTAATGAAAATGGAAACCCAAAATTCGCTTTATCGGGATGAAAATGCAAACCTGAAATTTATTTATCAGGTTAATGAAATTGGAAACCCGAAATTCATTTATCGGGGATAAAAATGCAAACCTGAAATTCATTTATCAGGTTATGAAAATGGAAATGAGAACCCAAAATTTGTCTATCGAGATTGAAAATGCAAACCCTGAAATTGCTTATCAGATAATAGAATGGAAACCCAAAATTCATTATCGAGATGAAAATGCAAACTGAAATTTGTTTATCGATTAATAAAAATGGAAACCCTTTCGGGTTTCCATTCTATGAAAATGCAAACCTGAAATTCGTTTATCAGGTTAATAGAATGGAAACTCGAAATTCGTTTATCAGGTTAATGAAGATAGAAATGAGAACCCGAAATTCGTTTATCGGGTGATGCAGAAATGCAAACATGAAATTCGTTTATCAGGTTAATAGAATGGAAACCCAAATTCATTTATCTAGATGAAAATGCAAACTCAAATTCGCTTATCGTGTTAATAGAATGGAAACTCAAATTCGCATTTATCGGATAAAAATGCAAACCTGAAATTCGCTTATGATTCAAAAATCAGGTAAATGAAAATATCATTCCATTTCGTTTATTCGGAGATTCAAAAATGCAATCCAGAAATTCGTTTATCAGGATAATAGAATGGAAACCCAAAATTCATTTATCGGAGATGAAATGAATTTTGAAATTTTTTTATCAGATAAACAAATTTCGGGAAATTCATTTATTAACCTGAAAATCCAAACATGAAATTTGTTTATCAATTTAAATGCATCTTTCACGATGGATTTCGAGTTAATTAAATTTATTATCCTGATAAACGAATTTCTCTTTGCATTTTAGAATCTCCGATAATAATTTCGGGTTTCTATTAACGAAAATAGAAACCCAAATTCGCTTATCGGGATGAAAATGCAAACCAAATTCGCTTAT
The DNA here is from genome assembly GCA_025175665.1 of Cinchona pubescens. Taxonomy (NCBI): domain Eukaryota; kingdom Viridiplantae; phylum Streptophyta; class Magnoliopsida; order Gentianales; family Rubiaceae; genus Cinchona; species Cinchona pubescens. Next base: position 904,058 of record JANKKI010000491.1, on the reverse strand, counting down.
CAAGTTAATAGAATGGAAACTCAAATTCGCTTATCTGGATAAAAATACAAACCAAATTCGCTTATCGTGTTATGAAAGTGGAAATGAAAACCCAAAATTCGCTTTATCGGGTGAAAATGCAAACCAAATTCGCTTATCAAGTTAATGAAGATGGAAATGAGAATCCAAAATTCGCTTATCCGTGAAAATGCAAATCAAATTCGCTTATCGGGTTAATGAAGATGGAAATGAGAACCCAAATTCGCTTATCGCGTGATGCGTAAATGCAAACCAAATTCGCTTATCAAAGTTAATAGAATGAAAACCCAAATTCGCTTATCGGGATGAAAATGCAAACCTAAAATTCGCTTATCAAAGTTAATAGAATGGAAACTGAAATTCGCTTATCTAAAATGCATACCAAATTCGCTTATCAGTTAAAGTGGAAATGAGAACCCAAAATTCATTTATCGGGTGAAAATGTAAACCTAAAATTCGTTTCTTATACACATCTAGATGTGTATAAGAATATCAGATTCATTTATCTGGTGAAAATGCAAATCTGATATTCGTTTCCCAGGTTAATGGATATGGATCTTGAATTTCGGGTTCTCATTTCGGGAGATGCAGAAATGCAAACCTGAAATTCGCTTATCGAGTTAATAAAATGAAAACCAAATTCGCTTATCGGGATGAAAATGCAAACCTAAAATTCGCTTATCGTGTTAATAGAATGAAAATCGAAATTCGCTTATCGGGATAAAAATGCATACCTGAATTCGTTTATCAGGTTACGAAAGTGGAAATGAGAACCCGAAATTCGTTTATCGGGTGAAAATGTAAACCTGAAATTCATTTATCAAGTTAATGAAGATGGAAATGAGAACCCGAAATTCATTTATCTGGTGAAAATGCAAATCTGATATTCGTTTATCAGGTCTAATGGATATGGAAATGAGAAGCCAAAATCAGATAAATGAAGATGTGTATAACAGCCTGATAAACGAATTTCAGATTTGCATTTTCACCAGATAAACGTAACCCAAAATACGTTTATCGGGGATGAAAATGCAAACCTGAAATTTGTTTATCAGGTTATGAATATGGAAATGAGAACCCAAAATTCGTTTATCGGATAAAGATGCAAACCTGAAATTCATTTATCAGGTTAATGAAGATAGAAATGAGAACCCGAAACTCATTTATCGGGTGATACAGAAATGTAAACCTGAAATTTGTTTATCCTGATAAACGAATTTTAGGTTTGCATCTTTACCCGATAAATCAAAGTTAATAGAATGGAAACTCAAATTCGCTTATCGTGATAAAAATACAAACCAAATTCGCTTATCGTGTTATGAAAGTGGAAATGAAAACCCAAAATTCGTTTATCGGGTAAAAATACAAACCTGAAATTCGTTTATCAAATTATCAAGATGGAAATGAGAATCCAAAATTCGCTTATCCGTGAAAATGCAAATCAAATTCGCTTATCGTGTTAATGGAGATGGAAATGAGAACCCAAAATTCGCTTATCGCGTGATGCGTAAATGCAACCAAATTCGCTTATCGTGTTAATGAAAATGGAAACCCAAAATTCGTTTATCGGTGATGAAAATGCAAACCTGAAATTCATTTATCAGGTAAATGAAAATGGAAACCCAAAATTCGTTTATCCGGAGATTCAGAAATGCAATCCAGAAATTCGTTTATCAGGATAAACGAATTTCGGGTTCTAATTCATTTATCGGAGATGATAATGCAAATTTGAAATTTGTTTATCAGATTAATACAAATGGAATGAAATTCATTTATCCGATACTGATAATAAATTTCTGATAATGTGTTTACCAGACAGGCATTTCTGAATTTCCGAATTCCATTCTATTAACTAAAGATACAAACCTAAAATTCGATTATCGTGTTAATGTAGATGGAAATTAGAACCCAAATTCGCTTATCGAGATGCGTAAATGCAAACCGAAATTCGTTTATCAGGATAAACGAATGAAAACCCGAAATTCTGTTTATCGGGATGAAAATGCAAACCTAAAATTCGTTTATAAGGTTAATAGAATGTAAACTGGAAATTCGTTTATCGGGGATAAAAATGCATACCTGAAATTCGTTTATCAGGTTACGAAAGTGGAAATGAGAACCCGAAATTCATTTATCGGGTGAAAATGTAAACCTGAAATTCGTTTATCAAGTTAATGAAGATGGAAATGAGAACCCGAAATTCATTTATCTGGTGAAAATGCAAATCTGATATTCGTTTATCAGGTTAATGGATTTTTACCAAATGTAGAACCCAAAATTCGTTTATCGGGTGATGCGAAATGCAAACTGAAATTCGCTTATCGTGTTAATGAAAATAGAAACCCAAATTCGCTTATCGGGATGAAAATGCAAACTGAAATTCGCTTATCAAGTTAATAGAATGGAAACTCAAATTCGCTTATCGGGATAAAAATACAAACCAAATTCGCTTATCGTTATGAAAGGGAAATGAAAACCCAAAATTCGCTTATCGGGTGAAAATGCAAACTGAAATTCGCTTATCAAGTTAATGAAGATGGAAATGAGAATCCAAAATTCGCTTATCCGTGAAAATGCAAATCTGAAATTCGCTTATCGGGTTAATGAAGATGGAAATGAGAACCAAATTCGCTTATCGCGTGATGCGTAAATACAAACCTGAAATTCGCTTATCGTGTTAATAGAATGAAAACCCAAATTCGCTTATCGGGATGAAAATGCAAACCTAAAATTCGCTTATCGTGTTAATAGAATGGAAACGGGAAATTCGTTTATCGGGGGTAAAATGCATACCTGAAATTCGTTTATCAGGTTACGAAAGTGGAAATGAGAACCCAAAATTCATTTATCGGGTGAAAATGTAAACCTGAAATTCGTTTATCAAGTTAATGAAGATGGAAATGAGAACCCGAAATTCATTTAACAGGTGAAAATGCAAATCGATATTCGCTTATCGTGTTAATGGATATGGAAATGAGAACCCAAAATTCGCTTATCTGAGATGCGTAAATGCAAACTGAAATTCGCTTATCGAGTTAATAGAATGAAAACCCAAATTCGCTTATCGGGATGAAAATGCAAACCTAAAATTCGCTTATCGTGTTAATAGAATGGAAATCGAAATTCGCTTATCTGGGCAGGGAAGGCATTACTGATGCCGAAAAACTTTGAAAACGAAAGTTCGCATGAGATTGGAAAATTCGATTACTTAGCCAGACGTCTTCCGTTTACTCCCACACCTTGTCGTTTACTTGGACCTCATAGGTCAAAACGGGGTTCTCATTTCTATTTTTTTTAACCTGATAAATGAATTATCGGGTTTGAAAATGCAAACCTGAAATTCGATTTTTCAGGTAAATAAAAATGGAAACCCAAAATTTGTTTATCGGGAGATTCAGAAATGCAATCCGGAAATTCGAATTATCAGGATAATAGAATGGAAACCCAAAATTCATTTATCAGATGAAAATGCAAACCTGAAATTTTTTTATCTGGTTAATAATAATGGAAACCTGATAAATTTGTTTATCAGGTTAATAAAAATGGAAACCTGAAATTCATTTATCGGGGATAAACGATAAACAAATTTCAGGTTTCAATTTTCATGAACCGATAAACGAATTTTGGATTTCATTTTCATCCCCGATAAACGAATTGTTAATAGAATGAAAACCCAAATTCGCTTATCGGGATGAAAATGCAAACCTAAAATTCGCTTATCGAGTTAATAGAATGGAAACTGGAAATTGCTTATCGGGATAAAAATGCATACCCAAATTCGCTTATCAAAGTTACGAAAGTGGAAATGAGAACCCAAATTCGCTTATCGTGAAAATGTAAACTGAAATTCGCTTGTCAAGTTAATGAAGATGGAAATGAGAACCCAAATTCATTTATCCGGTGAAAATGCAAATCGATATTCGCTTATCGTGTTAATGGATATGGAAATGAGAACCCAAAATTCGCTTATCGGTGATGCGAAATGCAAACCAAATTCGCTTATCGTGTTAATGAAAATAGAAACCCAAATTCGCTTATCGGAGAAGAAAATACAAACTCGAAATTCGCTTATCATGTTAATAGAATGGAAACTCAAATTCGCTTATCTGGGATAAAAATACAAACTCAAATTCGCTTATCAAAGTTATGAAAGTGGAAATGAAAACCCAAAATCCGTTTATCGTGAAAATGCAAACCTGAAATTCGCTTATCAAGTTAATGAAGATGGAAATGAGAATCCAAAATTCGCTTATCCGTGAAAATGCAAATCAAATTCGCTTATCGTGTTAATGGAGATGGAAATGAGAACCCAAAATTCGCTTATCGCGTGATGCGTAAATGCAAACTCGAAATTCGCTTATCAAAGTTAATAGAATGAAAACCAAATTCGCTTATCGGGATGAAAATGCAAACCTAAAATTCGCTTATCAAGTTAATAGAATGGAACTGGAAATTCGCTTATCGATAAAAATGCATACCAAATTCGCTTATCAAAGTTACGAAAGTGGAAATTCACCAGATAAACGAATTTTGGATTCTCATTTCCATCTTCATTAACTTGATAACTGTCTCTTATACACATCTAGATGTGTATAAGAGACAGGCTCCGTGTATGTATCATACTTATTACATTTATCACTAGTTAAGCGAATATCGGGTTGACGAACCCAAAATTCGTTTATCGGGTGATGCAGAAATGCAAACCTGAAATTCGTTTATCAGGTTAATGAAAATGGAAACCCAAAATTCGTTTATCGGGGATGAAAATGCAAACCTGAAATTTATTTATCAGGTTAATGAAATTGGAAACCCGAAATTCATTTATCGGGGATAAAAATGCAAACCTGAAATTCATTTATCAGGTTATGAAAATGGAAATGAGAACCCAAAATTTGTTTATCGGGAGATAAAGAAATGCAAACCTGCAATTCGTTTATCAGGATAATAGAATGGAAACCCAAAATTCATTTATCGGAGATGAAAATGCAAACCTGAAATTTGTTTATCAGGTCTCCCGATAAACCCAAAATTGGGTTCTCATTTCCATATCCATTAACCTGATAAACGAATATCAGATTTGCATTTTCACCAGATAAATGAATTTCGGGTTTCTCATTTTCATCTAAAGATACACATCTAGATTTGTATAAGTAAACGAACCCGAAAAAAGCAAAAGAGAGGCTTGGTTGAAAACTCAAATTCGCTTATCAAAGTTAATAGAATGGAAACCCAAATTCGCTTATCGATGAAAAAGCAAACCCAAATTCGCTTATCGTGTTAAAAGAATGGAAACTCAAATTCGTTTATCAGGTTATTGAAGATAGAAATGAGAACCCGAAATTCGTTTATCGGGTGATGCAGAAATGCAAACATGAAATTTGTTTATCAGGTTAATAGAATGGAAACCCGAAATTCGTTTATTGGGGATGAAAATGCAAACTCAAATTCGCTTATCGAGTTAATAGAATGGAAACTCAAATTTGTTTATCGGGATAAAAATGCAAACCTGAATTCGCTTATCAAAGTTAAAGTGATAAACGAATTTCGGGTTTTCATTCTATTAACCCTGTCTCTTATACACATCTAGATGTGTATAAGAGACAGTTCCATCTCCATTAACCTGATAAACAAATTTCAGATTTGCATTTTCACCAGATATTATTTTCATTTCCATTTTCATTAACTTGATAAATAAATTTCAGGTTTGCATTTTCATCCCCCTAAACGAATATACACATCTAGATGTGTTTAAGAGATAAACGCAAACCAGGTTACTCATTTATGTACGGAATGAAAAAAGAAATGCCAGAACCCCAAATTCGTTTATCGGGTAAAGATGCAAACTCAAATTCGCATTTATCGTGTTAATGAAGATGGAAATGAGAACCCAAATTCGCTTATCGGGTGATGGAGAAATGCAAACCTGAAATTCGCTTATCGTGTTAATGAAGATGGAAATGAGAATCAAATTCGCTTATCGGTGAAAATACAAACTGAAATTCATTTATCGTGTTAATGGAGATGGAAATGAGAACCCAAATTCGCTTATCTGGTGATGCGTAAATGCAAACTCAAATTCGCTTATCAAGTTAATAGAATGAAAACCCAAAATTCGCTTTATCGGGATGAAAATACAAATCTGAAATTCGCTTATCGTGTTATGAAAATGGAAATGAGAACCCAAATTCGCTTATCGGGAGTGCAAACCTGAAATTCGCTTATCCTGTTAATAGAATGGAAACCCAAAATTCGTTTATGGGGGATGAAAATGCAAACCTGAATTCTTTTATCAGGTTAATGAAAATGGAAACCCGAAATTCGTTTATTGGGGATGAAAATGCAAAGCTGAAATTTGTTTATCAGGTTAATGAAAATGGAAATGAGAACCCAAAATTCGTTTATCGGGTGAAAATGCAAACCTGAAATTCGTTTATCAGGTTAATGAAAAATGGAAATGAAAACCCGAAATTCATTTATCGGGTGAAAATGCAAACCTGAAATTCGTTTATTAGGTTAATGAAAAATGGAAATGAGAACCCGAAATTCGCTTATCTAGTGAAAATGCAATAAGTATGATACATACACGGAGCCATGTCATTGGGCTTACCCATGAAATGAAGTGTAAAATTGCATAGACTATGGAGCATGATTGCATCGAATTCTTGTTATTTATGAAAGATATCCAATCAATAAAATTTGCCCCAGTGTCGTGGATTTTAGCATCCATTTTATTTTAATGTACCTACAGGTATTCAAAATAATGCGATATGAAGCAAAGAAAACTCGAATTGGTCAGTGCCAAAACATACGAAATGTTAATCTTAGCGAACATTTCTATAAGTAAGGTGACCGAGCTCGCTAAGAGCTGCCTACGTATCCCACCAAAGGAATCAGGTTGAACGTAGTTCAATTAAACATATGGTTTTCACATATTTGACAACTAAAACATCAACAACAAGAAGAACAACTACAAACAAACTAAATGGCAGCATGTGAGTTTGATAGAAGTACATGCCATAAATTTGTCCACGACACTGGGGCAAATTTTATTGCTGTCTCTTAGGAACATCTAGATGTGTATAAGAGACAGATCATTGCAGTATTCTCAAACTCAGCGCACATCCAAATCACTTGGAATGAAAGTCAAAGCTCCTGTTGCCTAGGCCGCCCGTAGGGTTTTCAACCAAGCCTCTCTTTTGCTTTTTTTTTTTAAACAAAGGTGCCCTTTCTGAGTTTTGACCTATGAGGTCCAAGTAAACGACAAGGTGTGGGAGTAAACGGAAGACGTCTGGCTAAGTAATCGCCTTTTCCAATGCATGCGAACTTTAGTTTTCAAAGTTTTTCGCACGCAAGGCCGCCTTCCCGTAATTGGGATAGACATGTTAACATCAATCGCGAGACCGCACAAACCGCTCCTTTAAGCCTATGCGTAACTTAGGATAGTTAGGGTCAAAATGGGTTAAGAGGTCGTGTGATTGGTAAAGATTGGGATTATCTTAACAAAAACTTGCCCCAGTTTAAGATGGGCGCTATGGTTGGAAAGAACATAGCTACAAGGGATGGAAGAGCTGGTTTGTGATCTGAGAAAAATTGGTTATGTCCCTTATCTAAAGAATTGCCCCAGTTTTGGGCTGAGAGTCTTACTTGAAGGCAACTGACTGAACTGGGGAAATAGATTTGAAAAAAATTGACCAATCTTTATTATAACAAACTGAGTTTCAGTTGGGCATTTGTTTTCAAGTTGAACCTCTCAAACTTTCTTTTCTTTTCTTTTTTTCTTTTTTTTTTTCTTTTTTTTTTTGATTTTTTTTTTCACCCAAGAACAACAATTTGCCCCAACATTGCAAAGGGGCTCAGTTCCAATTTGTTTTTACAGGACGAGGATAACAAAGCACAATTAAAACGAAAGATAGGCAAATAAAGAGAAGAGATATAAAAGGATTTAGTCCCTATCTCCTGAAAAGGGAAAGAAATTTCAGTTAACAGGTTGAATTCTATCCGACGTTCTGCAATGACTTAAAAGGTTTACAATCTGCCAAATCACATCTAGATGTGTATAAGAGACAGATTCTAGACAGTGCCGATAACCCAAAGAATGCATATGACAGCTTTTCATGCCAATCACGCTGACTGTCAACCATCTTTCGAATAATTCTCTTAAGATTCTTGTTAGCTGCTTCAACCGTTTGATTCATTTTTAGCCTGTAAATGTGGGATTCGATGCTTAATCCCGGCTAACTTGCACAAAACCATCTTTCCATGTATGCATTGGTTGGTTACACAAATGTAATTGCCAGTAACCAATGTATCCAAGGTCCCAAAGCGGCAAATGATGTTTTTTCGGATGAACTCCGCCACTACCTTCTTTGTTACGTGCTTGTAGGATTCACCTCACCTGTCTCTTATACACATCTAGATACTACCGTAATGAAGCGATGACCATTAGAATCGCGGCTCGATCAATCCAATGACGTCCATTCCCAAATTGAACAGGCCATGGAGTAGTGATGTTATGCAATTCATTGGTGCCGCCTTATCTCATCCCCGCATTTGGCACTTAACACACCATGGACAAATTCGATGCAATCATGCTGACCTGTCTCTTATACACCTGCTCTCATTATGTTCTTAGCTAATAAGTGCCCGTTCATGTGTGCCCACAAACTCTCCTATGAACATCCTCCATAATGTAAGCGGCCTCTTTCTTATCAACGCACCTCAGAAGACCCAGATCTATCGTCCTTTGATAAAGTACATTGCCATTTAAAAAGAACTTGATTGACATTCGGCGTAGGAACTTCTTATCTGAAGTACTAGCCCCTAGAGGATAGCTACCTTTGTCCAGAAACTCCTTGATATCATGAAACCAAGGAAATCCATCAGATTCTGCCTCAAGAGTGCAGGGGTCCAAGTTTGGGAAAGTGTTCAAATGGTAATGGGTTCTATCACTGTGCCGTCTGGATGACTGATCATTGAAGATAAGGTAGCCAGAGCATCGGCAAATACATTCCTGGATCGGGGTATGTTAGTGAATTCCAAAACATCAAATTGTCGACCTAGTTTGAGAATACTGCAGTGATATGGCATGATATATTTAGAATTCCTGGTTACCCAGTGCCCCAGTGTCTGATGGACGAGCAAATCTGAATCACTAAACACAGCTAACTCTTTAATACCCATGTCCAATGCCATTTTCAGACCAAGTGTATGCCCTCTGGTGATATCAAAACTGCTCCTATGCCCGCACCGAAAGTGTTGGATGCACCATCAAAGAATAGCCTCCAATGTGAACATTAATCTTTCATGTCTTCAGCAGTGCCAATGAATAAGATGTCTTCGTTCGGAAAGTATGTGTGAAGGGTTGATAATCATTCTCCCTTAGGTTCTCAGCAAGATGATTCGCTATCGCTTGTCCTTTGACAGCCTTTTGAGTAGTGAAGTTGATATCGAATGTCTGCTAACAACATCTGATGTCTAGCCAAGCATCCAGTCGGCATAGGCTTCTCTAACAGATTGCGAAAGGGATTAATCCTGGAAATTGTCGATAAGTGGACGGATCCATGGGTTGTGTCTTGGGGTTGGGAGGGCCAAACTAATGCACAGCATGTTCATTCCAAAAAAGAATAATTGGCTTCATGGACTGTAAACTTCTTGCTTAGATAATAGATAGCCTGCTCTTTTCAGCCCGAAGGTCATGCTACCCCAAGACACAACCCATGGATCCGTTGAAATCGACAAATACATGATTAATGGCTTCCCTGGCTTTGGGGGAACCAACACAGGAGGGTTCAAAATATAATCTTTGACTTTGTCAAAAGCCTGTTGACAGTTATCATTCTAGTACATCGGTGCATTTTTTCTCAACAGTTTGAACAAAGGTTCACATCTAGCTGTCAGCTGAGCAATGAAGCGACCAATGAAATTGATTTTTCCCAAGAAGATTTTTATGTCCTTCTGAGTCTTTGGCGCAGACATATCACGGATAGCTTTGATCTTTGCTGGGTCTATCTCAATTCCCCGCTTACTGACAATGAAACCTAATAACTTTCAGGAAGGAGCTCCAAAGGCTCACTTTGCTGGGTTCAACTTCAGATTATATCTCCTCATCCTCTAAGCCAATACCTTCTTAAGATTGGTCAAGTGATCCTCAGCCTTCTTGGATTTGATAATGATGTCATCGACATAGACCTCCATCTCTTCGTGCCTTCAAGTAAGACTCTCAACCCTGTCTCTTATACACATCTAGATGTGTATAAGAGACAGGCTACCGAGTTATTAGATTTCATTGTCAGCTAAGCTGTCTCTGGATACTACATTTAGATGTGTATCCTCCACTGGCATTTGGTATCATACCCGACCTTGACAAAACATAGTCTGAGGACGAGTCTTGGCAGGCAAAATGAATGTCGGGATGGACGAGGAATGTTCCCCAACCGATAAATGCGGACATGGTCAAAAAGTTGTTTCATCTACACATCTAGATGTGTATAAGAGACAGCTCCCAGATGGCCCAAAATCACCATGATTGGAAAGCCAAATAGGATACCGGGATACAATGATGATTGTGGCATTAAACTGCTAGATGATATGTTCTTTGATCTTTAAGCTCATTTCCGGCTTAAACTTATCTTGGCTTCTGCTTTACAGGCGGGCATTTAGGATCGGTGGGGAGTTTGTGAACCACGACATCTGTTGAAATGCCAAGCATATCATCATAAGACCTTCAAAGACGCCTTGGAACAAAATCAAAAGTTCTATCATCTCTTCTCTACGCCTCTAGTCAAATGCATGCTGATTTTAACCTCTCTTACGTCCGTGAGCTGTCCCAATGTTTACCGTTTCTGTTTCTTTGAAGTTAGGCTTTGGTTTTTCCTCGTGTCGCCCGAATTCATTTTCAGTATCACACTCGTCCTCAGACTGTGTAAAATCAAGGTCGGGTATGATACCGAAATTGCACTCATCGGCCTAATAAATGGTAGTATCCAAAGGATCAAAGCATTGATTTTGGGCCATCTGGGAGAAAATAAAGCATGAAATGAAAGAAAACAAAATGAGCTAAAACATCTTAAAGAAAAAAGCTCTCTTTAATCGAAGATTTGTACAAGTGATCCTAGAGAACATAAACTTGACATATCATTGGCCATCCTATATTTTGCTCAATTGTCTTCAGAATTCACCTCCAAAATGACTGAATAAGAGATTTAGGACTGAGATGAGTCAAATTTTGGTATCTTGCTCTACTTATCAAACATCTAGAAGATTCATCTCAAAACAGATGAATGAGATGAATCATGAATTTGTATTCTGTGAATGCACCAAAGCTTTTAGATGAATCTTGCCAATGACTTGAAAAGTACAAAACAACATACAAAGATGAAATTAAAAGAGGCAAAACTAAAAACAATATCCTGTCTCTTATACACATCTAGATGACTATTAGAGATCATCAGATGTCCAGTTGTGCAGTTGGTCGATCTCAGCAAATGGCAGCCGTTCAAGGTCATCCTTCTCTCTCGCTCGTGAATAATTACCCCCGCAAATAATTTGGCTACCCCTTGGATAAGATCCTCCTTTTCAGCCTCATCTTCATTGCCTATGGTCATTCCATGTCTGAGAACCAGTAATTCTAAGAGGTGGATGACCATGGCAATGCGAAACATGATTCGTTTAAACTTGTTCAGCTCCTTATCTCCCTCCTGCTTGGCATTCGGGCTCCGAGCCCAAATGTATTCATCTAAGTTGATAGCTCAATAGGGTGTATTATGCCTTACAAATTTATGTGTATAAACCTTGGCCGATTATGATATCCTTAACGCTGATTACTGTATTTACTCGAAGATGACCACGCCAACTAAAGTTCGCATGCATTGGATAAGGCGCTGTACTTAGAAACCACATCATAAGCTAAGAAAGGCACCGGAGTGTCACTGCTCTCCCTAACTTCCTCCTTGACCATCATGGCGTGGTCATCTTCGGTAAATACAGTAATCAGCTTAAACTTGTAAATGAATTTAACCCTTTGATGCAAAGATGACGGAATAGCCCCAGCAGAATGGATCTAGGGATAAGAGATCAGCAAATTATATACCCCAACAATTGGAAAAACCTAGCAAGTGACCTGATGAGCAGTTGGCCCCACTTCCATACGAAACAAGGTTTATCTCTCCGGTGGCTTGTCTTCGAGCCCCGTCAAACCCTCTGATCACTATGGATGAATTTCTGACCAGGTCATGAGAGATTTCTAGTTTATCCAATATCTTCAAAGGATAAATATTTAAAGCAGACCCATTATCAACCATGACCCTAGGCAAATGCCGCCCCTCACATCTAACCGAGATGAATAGAGCCTTGTTGTGGTCGCTCCCTTCAGAAGTTAAGTCATCATCAGAAAAACAAATTTGGTTTGATGCCAACACACTGCCCACTAACCCAGCAAGTTTGTCAATGGGAATTTCACGAGGCACATGAGCCTCACTCAAAATCTTCAATACTGCCTCCCTGTGTAGCTCGAATGTTAACAATAAGCTGAGCATAGAACTTGTGAAGGTATCTTATTCACACTGCTCATCAACCTCTTATTCACATCTAGATTATGTATAAGAGACAGAGGCTAACATGTATTTTGTTGGATTGTCCGCCTCAAACCGTTGTCATTTGTGATTCGCTCGACCTTGTGACACGACACTTCCTCCTCAGAAACTGGCCTTCCACCGACTATCACAGCTAAGGGTTGATAATTCCACGGCACTGCATGTGTGCTCTCAATTGGCAATTGTGTTGGCAGTTCAATCACAACGGGCTCTTGAGATTCTACCTCAAACGGATCCATATCTATGATAAAAGGCCCAGATGCTCTAAATCCAAATAAAACGGTTTGATCTGAGTCATTGTCACTTCTTTGACTGCTTCTTCTTCCTCTCCCGTCTCCGCTTCTATACAAACCATCCCAACATGAGGCTCATGTCGTGGCATATTACAGAGTGAACAAGAAAGCCTTTGTTCTGGCCTCCTAATGACAATCTCACGTGCATCGATCATATCCTGCACCTTGTTCTTCAATGTCTAACAATTAGCCGTGGAATGCCCTGGGGCTCCAGAATGATAAGCATAGTGGGCATTGGCGTCAAACCTACTCCGGAACTCCCCATAAGATACTGATGCACATGCTGAGATGTGTATAAGAGACAGGTTGAGATCAACCGCTCATAGTTGCTCAATGGGCCGCTCCAGTTGGTAAAATTGTCGGGTAGTCCGCCATGTGGTCTGGCTTGGTTGGAGTTTGGTGAAGGGAATTTGTTTGGCTGGTTGGGTCTTTGATTATTTGGGGGTTGTGGTCTTGGATTATAATATGGGAGCTGTGGATTAGGCTCTGGCATTTGTACTTGTGTTTGGTATACGGGTTAAGGGTAGTATCTAGATGTGTTCTCCGCTTGCTGGATGATTTCAAAAGGATTTGCCAATAGACCCTCAACTTTTCATAGTAAGGAGGTTCTGCGCACCAATAAAAATTTGACCATCTCGCCTCTGGCCATAGGTGGCTCACTCGGCAGCCTAACGCCTCCATCTTTTCACATACTCACGGTAATCCTCTGAGGGCTTCTTCTTTAAGTTCATCAGAGCAAAATAGTCTGGCTCTAGGTCGCGGTTAAACTCATACTGTTTCACAAAAGCATTTGCCAAGTCCGTCCAATCCTACAATTTTTTGGGATCAAGCATTAAATACCATGATAACGCATCTCCCTCTAAGCTTCTGGCAAATACCCTCATTGCTATCCGAGGGTCGCTTGTCGGATTTCCCAGCAAGTTGCAGAACATTTTAAGGTGAGCTACCGGATCCCCAGTGCCATTGTACTTTAAAAATTCTGGGATCTTAAATTTTACACGGCAGAATTGCACTAAAGGAATAGACATAGATCTTGATAGTCGATAGCTCCCAAGGTTAGCTTCCCCTCCTGCGGTATACTCCAACTCAAGAGAAGGTGGTGGTGGAACTAGATCTGCCAGTGGTGGCACTGGAGTTGGAGGAGGTTGATTCTGTGGTGGTGGGGGTAGCGGCATCCCCATGCCGGGATTAGGCATATGAGGAGGCAGCATCTCAATGTAAATAGTAAATAGTCTGGATTAAAACATAATAAGCTTAAAGTTAACATTCGAGATACACAGGGACAAACATTATCACAAGTTTAGAGTGTATAAGAGTGATTCCTAACCCAGGAACCCTAAAAACAGATGAGTTCCGCTCGAGTAATCAGAAAGGCGACCAAAGTGCCCTATTTGCTACAGATGGTCTCGTATCTTCATCATTTGCTCTCGTACATCAGCAGATCTTGCTACGTGCTGATTCAAGAGCCCCATTGTGCATTAGGCATCCCGCATCATCGGCCATCTCTGCATGCCCTCTTTCGGTTGTATTCCTGCTCTTGAATATATGATTGCTGTTCTTGAAGTCTTTTGTAAGCTTGCCTGTGCTTATCTAGAGCTATCTTCGTTCCCACTCCTGTAGCAAATAGGGCACTTTGGTCGCCTTTCTGATTACTCGAGCGGAACTCATCTGCATGAAATACTATTCCGTCATCTTTGCATCAAAGGGTTAAATTCATTTACAAGTTTAAGCTGATTACTGTATTTACCGATCCACCCTAAAGAGCAAACAAGGGATAATAAAACTTTGGAAACATGTCGAGGGGGTAGGCATCCTATTTGGGTCTGGCAACCAGGAACCCTTTGACCCTACCTAAGGCTTATGCAATGCAAAAATCAAAATTTACTCTTTCTATGGAAGTAGATACAAATTACATGGCCAAAGTAAATCATACGAATCAGAAAAACTAATTACTATTACATAACAAATTTGTAAAGCTATTTACTATTACAAGCCAGATAAATGGGTGGGTCCTACCGCCTCGTGTCTATTGTCCTAAACAAGGATTTTTTTGGGCCCAAAAATAAAATCCGTCAATTCCGATGGGCCTTATCGCCGGTGGTCAGGTGATCGCCACAGATACCGTTACGTGCACATTGTGTCACGGCTGCATATCTAGGTAGATAGTCTTAATTCCTACAGGAAATGTGGGAACGACACCCACAAAATAGGACATGCAATAAATGAGACATGTGTTATGCTGTGTTCACTTGGAGGCGGTAAGATTCACACATTTTAGCGCGTTTGGCTCTAAAGGTTTGATGCACCCCAACACCCCAAAAATTGCCTCCAAATTAACCACAAACAGGTATAATAGCAAAATATATTAAAACATGTACAATAAAGCAAGAACAAATCACACCATAGGCAGACAGGGGTATGGCACGTAAAACGAGACCTAAATCGAGAAAACGGGTACTCAAGACAGCAAACATAGTGAAATATTGTAAAATAAGTGTAAAATAATTTGAAAAACATCTAGATGTGTATAAGAGACAGGTTTTATGTTCCAAATCGAGAACCCAAAATCGATTTACCAATATTTTTTGGAAAGAAAATGGTGAAATACGGTAAAATAAGTGTAAAGTAAGTGAAAAAGAACAAATAAAGTAACACATAGCATGTGGCACGTAAAACGAGACACAAAAATCCATAAACCAGCACACAAGATAGCAAAAATGGTGAAATACGGTAAAAACAAGTGTAAAGTAATTGAAAAAGAACAACTAAAGTTACACGTAGCATGTGGCAAGTAAAACGAGACACAAAAATCCGTAAACCAGCACACAAGACAGCAAAAAATGGTGAAATACGGTAAAACAAGTGTAAAGTAATTGGAAAAGAATAATTAAAGTAACACTTTGCACATGGCACGCAAAACGAGGCATAAAGCCGGTAACATAGCACACAAAAAAAATCGGTAAAAATTAGCCGGTTTATAATAAACGGGGTAAAATTAAGAGAAACGCGTTAAAATCGTACCCGAATTCTCAAAGACCCCAGTGGAGTCGCCACGCTTGTCGCAGTAAGTAGGTAATTTATGTTTGTAAATAGTAAATAGGATATTTGCATGGTGCTCGTGAAATAGGTGATTAAATGCAAATATCCTATTTACTATTTACAAACATAAATTACCTACTTACTATTACAAATTTAATGAATCACCTTTTTACTATTACGTAACGGGGCTTTAAATGCGACTATGAATTGTACAAAAATAATCTAAGCTAGGAAACACAGGATTGGAGTCGCCACTCGGTGTGTTGGTGCGCCGGGACACAAAAATACATCAAAATTTAAAGAGAAAATAAACCCTAATCTAGATTGACTCCTGGTCCACGTAATTCCAAAAACATGAGTTCGGGAATCCTGTTGTAAAATGGGAAGGTTTGGGATAGATTTGAATTTCCCTCGGCACCCACTTTACCCTACGTTGGACCGGTTGCATGATTTTATCGCGTTTCCCTTTTCAATTTTAGTACTCATTATTGCCGACTTTGTAGCGTACGTGTGCTTAAGATAGTTTAAAAGTAATAAAATATGTACATATTTGAATGAGGAAATGAAAATAAATGGTAAATAAAAACATTGACAGGTAAATTTAGCCTGGGGTCCAATTTAAAGTTGCACACATTTAGCTTGTAGTGCCCTTTAACTCCCAAGAAGGCAAAACAGTCGTTTTTCATGCACGCCAGAGTTTACTTCTGTCCCGATTTTATATTATTGATACAGTTATTAAGTCGTGGACTAAATTGAGTTTGATTCAAATATTTAATGTCTAGTCGTGCAACTAAACAACGAATTTGAGGACAAGAGTAAATTCACATCATTTAACAAATAAGAAAAAGCATAAATATTATATCGAGACCAACAAACATAAAAAATAAAGCACAAATCATCACAAAAGAAACTAATCGAAAAATATGTGGAAAATTAGAACCTATTTACAATTTAATACTCATAAGGGCAAAACGGTAATTTCACAATCAAAGGGTAATTAAACATATTAAAATGTCAAACAAAAATCAAATTAGAGATTGGTGGTTATTGTCATTAAAAATGGCTACCTTAGAAGAAATTTGAAAAGAAAAAAAAAAACAGTAATATTAAAGAAAATTTCTTAAGGGCCTAAATGTAATTTAGAAAATTATTTGAGGGCTAAAATACAAAAATTTGAAATCTGGAGGGTTAAAACGCAAATAAAAAATTTTCTGAACTTTTTAAAAAAAAAATAATTTGTGTGCCACGTCATTGATGACGTGGCATCAAGTGGGCCATGTCAGAAGACTTTTCTCTTTTCTTTTCTTTTTTTTTGGATTGCCACATCATCGCTGACGTGGGATGACATGGCGCCACGTCATCGATGATGTGGCAGTCCTATGGACCCAAGGGGACAAAACTCAAAAAATCCTAAGGAAAATAGGGGCAAGGAGATTCGAACCCAAGCCACCAAAAAGGAACACCAGCTGCTGAACCACTAGCCCAAAGCCATTTTTGAGTTATTGTTCAGTTTGTTTTTATTTACACACTTGAAAGTTTCTCTACATTCCCCCAACTTCTCCCAACTCCATAACCACCCCAAAAAGTTGAAACCTTCAAACCTTAACCCAAAAATTCTAAGAAAATAGCCATAAAATTCTAATATTTACATAGAACATGAAGATATAACAATTAATTAACATAAACAACTACATAAACATAAATCAAATGATGAAAGTGGGCATATGAACCAAACATAAACTTGCAAAATGTTCCACAAAATTTTCGTATAAACCTTTAGAGACACTCCAAAAAATATTCTAAAGCTAATAAAAACATTAAATTTAAACATTATGAACTATAAAATTAAATTCAAAAATTAAGTCATAAATAATGTAAAAATAGTAAGATAAGCAGGACTACAACTTAAAGAAATTTGTATAAGCCTGCCTCTTATCAGTGATTGTGCAACAAACCCCTCTCTGCCTATGCCGAATTTGCTTTCGGCACCTCCAAGCTTCCGGTTGATGAACTGGCCTTCTTCCACCACATTTTTCACCCACCATATGAACGATTTTTCTTGAGCTTTACAAAGATAAGTTGTAGTCTCAGGTACCCTCTACAACTTTTCTTCTTTGAGTTTGGTCTAATTCCTTTTCGATCACTTGGAATCTTGGCTCAAAGTTGACTGTCTGGAAAATTTTCCAGACTTAGAAAAATTTCTTTTTTTTCTGCAGATTTTCTTGGCCACCAACCTTCTTATACCACGTTTTTTACCCTCCAAATGAATGATTTTACTTAAGCTTTACAAAGATAAGTTGTATTCCCAGATACTCTCTACAACTTTTCTTCTTTGAGTTTAGTCTAATTCCTTTTCAATCGTTTGAAATTTTGGCTCAAAGTTGGCCGTTTGGAAGATTTACAAAAAAAAAAATTTCTTTTCTTCCTCCATAAATTTCGTCCCCCAGGTGTTTAGGCTGAGTTTTTTGCTCTTTAAAGAGGTGGATTGAGTGTAAAAATGGTCAAAGTCCATTCCTTGTCATATTGGGAGTATGGGGCATCTAATTTGGCTGAGAATGGGCTTGAAAGAGCTGTTTTGGCCACGTTTTAACAAATTATTAAGTTGACTGTTTCAATACAAGTGGAACAAGACGCTGCAATCGTTCATGCGCTGAATTTTTTTTTTTTTTTTTTTTTTAAAAATCTAAAAACTTAATAATATTAAAACTCATTCTTAGTATTTCAAAATGCATAAAACACATAATAATTAAACACCATAAGACAAATTAAGAGGGTATTAAAGGATAAATTAAGAGGAAATCAAAGAGCAGGTTAAAAAGAAATTAAAAGGGAAATTAAAAAGAAAATTGAGAGTCAAATTAAAAGGAAAATAGGGGAGAACTTAAGGGACAAAAATAGGTGTCTACAAAGCACTTTAGTTTAGTTTAGTTGTTAATTTTGCGAATATTTATGTTTGTTGGATATCTCTTGGAATTTCAATTGACAATTTGCCTTGGTTGTGTGTAGTGCATGGTAAGAGGAGATCAAGAGCCATTCATTTTCTTGGACAAGGAACGGGAGAAAGGGCTAAGAGAAATTTGAAGGTTGAGAAAGCTAGTACAACAAGGGCAAGAAAGGATAGAGATGTCAAATGTTAGTGTTCATCAAAGGAATGTAAACATGGAAAACGAAGAAGAAGAGGTAGTCGGAAATAATGGAATTGGTGGTTGTGGGAATGGAAATGGCATGAATGGGAATGGAAGGCCATTGAGGAAGTATGCTCTACCCAATTTTGATGGGGTGAACTCGAGCATTGCACGGATGCCCGTGCAAGCCAACAATTTTGAAATCAAGCCCGCCCTAATCCAAATGCTTCAAGCCCATGCCATATTTGGAGGTGGACCAAATGAAGACCCCTATACACACCTCATGAATTTTGAAGAAATCTTGGACACATTCAAATTTAATGGAGTACACTTGAATTGTGTGCGGATGAGGGTGTTTCCTTTTTCTCTTCGTGATAGGGCAAAGTCATTGTTGCAATCCCATGCCCAAGGAACATTCACCACCTGGAACCAACTTGCTCAAGAGTTCCTGGTAAAGTACTTTCCACCCGCAAGTCTTGATAAACCTCTAAATTAAGGAATGAAATTACATCGTTCAAACAAGATGTTGGTGAAGTCTTAGGGAAGCTTGGGAAAGATTCAAAGAGTTGCTAAGAAAATGCCCTCATCACTCCATTCCCTTGTGGCTTCAAATCCAAACATTTTATAATGGTTTACTTCAAGAGGCAAAATCCATCGTAGATGCCTCCGCCGGTGGCTCTATCTCATATAAGACTCCAGAAGAAGCTCAAGAGTTGTTAAATAGGATGGCATACAACCACTACCATCATGGACCGATAACTCCACCGGTGGTTCAACACCAAGCTAATCAAGCCAATGCAAATAGTGGAGCGTTAAATCTCAACATGCAAGATGCCCTTTTGGCACAACAAAGCATGTTCATGAGTGTGATGAACAACATGGCATAGGCATTGGAGATCCTAGGGAAACCTAGTAGTGTAAATGCTATGTCTTCTTCTCCAACCCAACCAAGCATGACATGCGATTTTTGTGGAGACGGCCAGACAAATGGACAATGTGAGATGCCATATGGAGCTAATGAGCAAATCAATTATGTGGCTAATCAATCATCATTTCTAAGGAAGCAATCCGGAGCTTATGGGAACACATACAATCCTTCTTGGAGGAATCACCCAAATTTCTCATTGAGTAACACCAACAACCAATCCAATCCTCCTTACCAACCAAATCCCCCACCTCAAAACGTCCAACGCACTCAAGCCTCCAGTTCCTCACGTAGACCTTTTCAACCGCCACATCAAAGAAATTTTCAACCCAACTCATATCAATCTTTCCTCAACCCTTCATTTCAAAACCAACAACAAAAACCTCCTTTCCATTATGCAAATTCTTCCCAACCCATGTATCATGATCAATATGTTCCTAGAGAGAATTTGGGTAAAGGAGGTTGGAAAAGAGAAGCCGAGTATTTGAGAAGAGAATTGGATAGGAAAACGGAAGAGTATAAAAGAGATTATGAGAATTTGAAGGCTTCGACAAGAAATTTGGCAGATTCAATTGGGGAAGTAGGAAAGGTTGAATAATGACAAACCTATTGGGGCATTTCTGAGTGATACTATTCCCAACCCCAAGGAGCAATGCAATGCCATAACCCTAAGAAGTGGAAAAGAATTGGTTGAATCTAAGGAGAAGAAAAAGGTGGAGGAAGGAAGCAAGGAACTAAGGTCCAAGGTAACTGAGAATGAAAGGGAAGTGGTTGATGATGAAGCCAAAAAGGAACAAAAGAATGAGATCAAGGTATCCAAGAAGAAGCATGTGGAGGAACCTTTGAAGATAGATCCATCAATAAAAGTGCCATACCCATAACGACTCATTGATCCAAGAAAAGGGGAAAAAGACAAGCAGTTCAACCATTTCTTGGATATATTGAAAAAGATTAATATCAACTTTCCTTTGATTGATGTCCTCACAAAAATGCCCAACTATGCTCGTTTCATGAAGCATCTTTTGGCAAGGAAGCGAAAGCGGGATGATGATGAGAAAGTATGCCTTGGTATCCAATGCAGTGCCATTGTTCAAAGGTGGTTGCCCCCTAAACTTAAAGATCCCCGTAGTTTTATGATACCGGTGAATGTTGGAGGAAAAACGTGGCATTGATCACTTTGTGATTTGGGGGCAAGCATAAATATCATGCCAAAGGCCATGTATGACAAGTTAGGGAACAACGTTGTCAAACCAACTAATATCACACTCCAATTGGCGGATTTATCCGAGAGGAAACCATATGGCTTATTGGAAGATGTTCTTGTACAAGTTGAAAAGTTGGTATTTCTCGTTATTTCTTTGTGCTAGATACGGGTGAAGAGAGTCAGATTCCATTGATTCTAGGGAGGCCTTTCTTGTCGACCTCTCATGTATTAATTGATGTGAACAAAGTGAAGTTGATCTTACGAGTTAAAAATGAATCAATTGAATTTGATGTGTTTGAATATAATGACAATATTCCCATTGTTGAAGAGAAATGTGCTAACCAATCTCTTAATTCTTTCCTTGCTAGGCTATCAAATGAAGAGCAAAATGAAGTTAACCAAGGCAATTCGCTCATGTAAGTGTTGGAAATAAAAGAAGATCCGAGAAATGAATTGGAGGAAAAACCACCCGATACAATATTGTTAAAAGTTTCACTTCTAGTTAAACCACATGTATTGTGGATATGTTGAGTCAATGACCTTAACCAAATATATTCACTACTTACTTCAAGTATTACGATTATTAAGCATGATTGCAAGAAGCAGTGACTAAATTTTATTTTGTTGAATGCCATGATAAAATAGTTTCTCCACATATAAATACCT
The DNA here is from genome assembly GCA_025175665.1 of Cinchona pubescens. Classification (NCBI taxonomy): domain Eukaryota; kingdom Viridiplantae; phylum Streptophyta; class Magnoliopsida; order Gentianales; family Rubiaceae; genus Cinchona; species Cinchona pubescens. The sequence goes on along the minus strand of JANKKI010000491.1, from coordinate 882,198 downwards.
CATTTGAAATCCAGATTTATGTAGGATGAATGTCCAACATTTGCATAACCAACTAAATTTGATTTGGATGGACTTATATAAATAGTTCCTTGGAGATATAGAAGTATAAGTTTTATGTTCTTCCAATATCGTTGTATCGGGGAAGAACTAAATCTTTACAACACAAGTTATATTAAGCCATGTATTATTAGCAAGATGTATTAATGCATATTAATTACCGTCTTGTAACACTAAGATATAGTACTTTAGGATCAATAAGTTCTTCATTATTTTATCAAGGATGAAAAATGATCTTTCTTGACATCAAGCAATCTTACAACCATTAAGATGCTCAATGAATGTATTTTATCTATATAGAATCACCTCTAATACTTTTTCTCTACAAGTTGATTAATGGAGAAAAATACTATACGATAAGTGCTCGAACTGTAGACCATTGCCTAGATCTTTTACATCAATTCATTAGATTTTGTAGCTCTTCAAGAGTTCTATTAGTATTTATATAATCTACATATACAGTAGTTATCTCAAACTCTAATCTTCTTCCTTTTATGAAACCACGTAGACAAAATATATCATTTTTATATTTTTCATTCAAGAGATACTCATTGAGGCAATTGTACCACCTTTGCTATATTGCTTTAATCTAATCCATACATGAATTTTCATAATATTTTGAGCAAACTGTTGAATAAACTTTTACATGCTTCAGGTATGTTAAATCCATCAGGGATTTCACATAGATATCAATATTAAATGAACCATACAAAATATGTTCAATATCCATAGACGCATTCCAAACTTCTCATGAACTGTCAAATAAATTAGATATCAAAAGGTATAGATCCACAAATGTCTTTTCATAATCATTATCGAATCCTTTTGGAAACCTTATTCAACAAAGCATGCTCTCTATGGCATAGTTTCATTTTTCGCATTTCATTTTTGCACAAATATCTATTTGTATCTGCCAGTTCTAATACTTGTATTAAACCTTTCCATTTTGGCCAACCATTTCCATGATGATATTCTTCAACAAATTTATATTCAAAATCCTCATTTTCTATTCAAAACATTAGCTAAAATTATAAACAATAATGTTATCAACAATAATATCTTTTCAATTCTATCTTTTGTAGTCTTGACATAACTTATCGAAATCACTTTAGTTTCATAAGATTTAGGTACTTGATTCACTTCTTGAGTTTTTTGACTAATTATGTCCAGAGCCTCATTAGGAGCACCCTCCTCCAACATTAGACATATCTTAATATTTTCTTCTTTTCTCTTACAAGGATTCTTATTAAATGGTCAACCCCACATTATGTGTGGCTAACTATTATTTTCTGATCGTTTCCTACTAGGACACTAATTTGTGTTGGAGCATTTTAACCGTGATGAGATTCATAACTCGCTTTAGGTTAGTAACCACTTCCCTTTCATTCATCAGATTTTACAAATGAATTATCTTTCGAACTTCTGGTTCACGAGGATCAGAATTTGATAATTCATTATGTTCACTTTTTTTCTATCCGCCTAAATATCTTCTCCCTCTAATGTTGGAACAAATATTTTTATGGCAATCGACAAATTATGCCGTAAATAATTCCCTTGTTAATATTTCAAGATATTTAATCATAGAGGGCAACTCACATCATACATATATTCCCAACTTTCTTTTATGATCCATCGTCATGCATTGTGGATGAGCAATTGTAACATACACCACACAATTGTGCCAAAAATCCTTAGAAGAGAATATCAGACTCCCGACCAAAAATAAATTGTAATAGCAAGAACTTAAAATAGGTTGTTGGCTTGATGCGTATAAGTGTTGCTGCATATAACATAGCATGTCTTTATACATAAGTAGACAATTTTGTTCTCATAAGTAATCATTTAACTATTAATTGGAGGCATTTTATTAACAATTCTACTGGACCATTTTGGGTATGAACATGTGCTTTAGTATTTTTAATGGTTATATCAATTGACATACAATTATCATCGACTATCTAAGATATGAATTCACCAATATTATCGGGACAGATTTTCTTGATTGCATAATTTGGAAATATGTTCTTAATCGAATTGATTGAGCTAGAAATCTCACAAAATCTAGGTTTCAAGCCAATAATAAGCATGTATGTGACTATCTAGTAGAAGCATCCATCAAAATCATGAAATATCTAAATGGTATTGATGAGCCCATAAATGTTGTGTATTTTATGTTTTGTTTGAGAGACCTCCATTTTCATGTAATTTGAGCAATAATTGAGTGAATTACGAGACTAATTGTTTTATTTTTAGTTTTTGAAGGTTTTCTATGAAGAAGGAGCCAAAATATCAAAAGGCTGGTGAAAAATCAAAAGGATGCAAAACATGCATCGGTAAGGAGTGAATTTGGACACTGTTCAGTATTTTGAGCATAACTTTCTTGTCCTAGCTCCAATTGAGGTGATTCAAAATTTTTTGAAAATATAAGAGAAAGAGCTACAACTTTCATGCATTGAGTTTTCCCATATTCCATCAAAATCAAGGCCGAAATTGAGATGGAAACTAAACCTAGTACACTATAACTTGCACACATGCGTGAGTGGAAGTGTGCGCATGTGTGCAGGTCAAGAAAAAGGAACTTTAGCTACTGGAATTTGCACAAATGCGCAAGAATATGTTGTGCATGTGTGCACGATGAGCAGTTGATGTAAATTGCTTGTTTTAGAAGTTTTCTCCACCCGTCTGGACTCACTTTTCGTGTTTCAGCGTATTTTTATCATCTTAGGGGGTTAAACCCCAATGTATCCCCTATAAATACCCCATTATAAGGGGAGTTGAATGTACGTACAAGCTATTAGTTAGAATAAACATTACAGTAGAAAATTCCATAGGTTAGGGTTAGGGTTTTCTTCTCTTGTTGAAGACTTCAAACTCCATCAACTTTTTGTTCCAGCTACGCTATTGAGTTTCCTTACTTATTTAACTTTAATTTTATTTTAGTTCTGATTTAAATTCCGTAGTTTTAATTTAATCTTCCTGCGTTTACATTTCTAGTTCATTGATTTAAATTTGCTTTTGGTAAATTTTATTGCTTTCTTTAGTTTTAATTAATTTTGGTGATTGTTCTTATTTTCTTAGTGATTAGAATTACTTTAATTATGTAGAACAAAATCTTGCAATTAATTTGTCTAACTAATATAAAGATTCGTGAACCCTAGTACTTGTCCAATAGTTCTCGTAAGAACAATCCTTATCCAAACTCACCTAATCTAAAAACATACCTCGTATCCTTACAAGCACGTATAGGTATTGATTAGAGTTATTAAGGTTTAATTATAACTTATTTGTGAATTGAATTGTTTAATCAATATTTACTCGAACAGGGATACATGAAGGGTGAGTGGGCCCAGATATATTATCCTTAATATTTTCCAAAAATATATGGGATTCAATCCTTATTTTAAATGGTGATGGTTAATAATTAGTTTTCCTTGAGAACAAGCAGCCCATGAGAATTCGTTGAATTGAAGAATCTTTTATTTTTTCAATGGATGTCCATGTGAATTTCCATGATTTTTTAAGTATCAATAATTGACCTATGATGTGTCTAACCGAGACCCAGATATTTAGAATTACAAGGAAAACTTTTTTATTCACATGAGACATCCATTGAACAATTAAAAGATATTACAATTCAGAGGAAACAAAAGGAGTAAATATTTTTTGCAACAAACATATCTTAACTGAAATGATAGTAATAACGCATAAAAAACTACTCTTTCTTTTCTTTCTATTATTCATTATTTTAATCTAATATCCATTCAATTGAATGTTTTTAAAAGTCAATAAATTTATACAAAATAACAATGCGTTATTCATTGCAAATTTTATCCCTCTGGTCAATAGTATATTAGTTCTTCTGGAATTTTCAATGGTTTTATACTACCAATTGGTCTCATAATCAAATAAAAAAGTTTTATTGTATCTCTAAATATAGTGTGTGTAAATGCATCATTTATGAGATATTGTATCCACACATCTCAAATACGTTTAGATGTATATCCATATGTTTCTTATTAAACAATATAAATATAAGGGTTGAATACAGTAAACCCCCTTAAGTTTTGGACTGTTTTGCACTAAACTTCCTAACATTATTTTTTCTCACTTTTTCCCTTCCGTTGGTGCACCAACAATTTCACCATTAAAAAGTCAAGAAAGACATTTTTACCCCTAGAACACTATAAGAAAACATAAAATTAACCCCTTAAAGCTAGTGTTGTATTTGTCATTTTAGTCCCTAATTCTTTTGTGTCAATTAACCTACTTTAGTCATTAATCAATATAAAAATATTGTCAAAATTGTTGGTTTATGTACTAAAGGCAACAGTGTTGGAATTAGAAATTATACTTATTGCCAACGTTAAATGAACCTAAAGGGTCACACACTAAGAGTAAGCATTGGGTTAAGTTAATTGTTGACTAAGTTCGTTGAATAAGAATTTGTGTCTAGATTCAATGAACGAGAATTATTTACTAATTACATTGGATTTACTGGATTGTCCAGTTAAATAGTAATTATAATAATTCGTAAGGAAATATACACAGTTCTATCATACGCGTTTATATACCTAATACGTGTGATAGAAGAATTCTAATCAAAGAAGAGTTCTTTGAATTTAGGTTAACCGCTATATATAGAATATGATTCTTTAGGGTTTTGGATGTCTGACATGCGACTCATTAGTAACACACAAATAGTTCAAACACTGCTCTAGCAAGCAACACCCTAAAATCGGAAAAGCTACTCGTGTGGATACCGTAGAGGCGTTCGCTCATTCCAGAGCAGCGCCTAAGGTCCGACGTTCACAAAGGCAAAGGACGGAGATGTGTATAAGAGACAGGTGATGTCATAATTTTTCATGATGCGAATTAAATCCATTTGAATTCGAACATACACATATCATATATGTAAATCATTCGACAGAAGCATATATACATATATGTATATATGCAGCTATATACACATCTAGATGTGTATAAGAGACAGACTATGGCTGTCAAACTCTTTCTGCTCGATGATTCTATTTGATGATTCTGTTGTTGAACTATATGTATATGTGATATACGTATGTTTCTGTTGAATTATGTATATATGATATATGTATTTTTCTGTCGAATTATGCATATATATATATACATATATGTATATATGCTTCTGTCGAATGATTTACATATATGATATGTGTATGTTCTGTTCGATGGATTTAATTCGCATCATGAAAAATTATGACAGCACACTGCTAAATGAGTTACGATTACTCTTTAGCGTCAGGGGCGCGCCCTCGACCCACTGGGCTCGCCTGACCTCGATGGGGCGCTGCCTCGACCCCGCCCGCTAACCGGCTAGCGGGACCGCCGTACTTTTCTGTCCACATTAACATCTGTATTATAAGGTAAATAAATCATTGGCTCGTTCACTGTGTCTCAGTATACACATCTATATGTGTATAGCATGGCCCTTTTGATTTACTAGAATAGATATTTATTTAGATTTTGGGGTGTAATTATATAAATACGGCCTGCGTGTCGTTTTTCCTTTTTTTTGTAATTTTAAAGTTTTGTATTATTGTATTACAAAGCTTGTAAAGAAGGCAAGAGGAGCAACTTGGCGTCAATCAACAACAAGGTGTATTCCATGAAGATGGAAGAAATTTTGAAGTTGTAATTTGACCTAGGATTGACCTTGATCTTCATATTGGCTTATGAAGATCACCATAGTTTAAGGGCCATGCTATGACACGTTTATCTTACTGTTATTTGTATATGTTTATGTGATGTTAAATGTTAAATATATGTGGTGCATGAAAACATATGATCAATTAACAAGTTCACATAACATGTTAAGCCCTCAATTAATCAAGATGCCACCAAATTTAAACACCTTCCAAAGACTTTGATCACGATGTGCGTTTTGCTAAAGTAAAAGTACATTAGTTATTTTAGTCGAAAGGATAAGTAATGGTGCTACTTATATGTTTAATTTGGCCAATAAATAGATGTGTATAAGAGACAGGATCTACGAGATTCCTTGCCGGTTCATATGATGTATTGATCTCATATACATTTTAAGTATTACATATGATGTAATTGGTAAAGAGTTACCTACATAAATAACTTAATTTTAATTGTCATGCCAAAGCTGAGTTAAAGTTAAGTGAAATATGGATCTTAACCCACTAAATACAAACTGTTGTGTATTCATTTATGAGGGTAATTGATTTAGTGGGAGTTTTATATTAATATCGAAATGTTGTACTTTGCATAATTGTTGTAGATCGATGGCCGCTAATAACACTTCAACACTATCCTTGCGATCTATCCTTCCAAGTTGTTTGAATTTAGTACATAATATTCTTGTAAACACAAGGTTCATCTTCATTTAATGACTCGTTGATGTTGGATGCCTTATGCTTGCTACCATGAGCCCAGACTTCGAAGGACTTGGAGCACTTGGAAGCTTTCGAGATAGTCAATCATCTCAAGGAAATGTTCCAATGCAAGCAAGGCAGAAAGGTTTGAAACGACCAAAGCTTTACATTCCCGCAAAATGGTGAAGGAGCGCTGTTAGTCCTCTATGTGACCCTTCATCTTCAAGACATGAGCTAGATCTCTTATAGACATCTAGATGTGTATAAGAGACAGATATAAGTATTTGATCCCGAATTCTCTTCCCGAGAGTTATAGCCATGTAGAGATATGAACTATGTTCGTTCATTTGAACAGTTCCTAACCAAGTCTTATTCACCTCTATTGTCTCAGATACACATCTAGATGTCAATAAAATGCCAGGCCAAGTTTTAATGGTTCATAAAGAAAGGGGATGAAAACGAAAGGAAGGTCAAATATAGTGTTTAGTAGCTGTCTCCAGTAACAAGCCCAAGCCTCCAGGAAGGAGTTTGTCACTTTTGCAATGAGCCCGGTCATTGGAAAAGAAATTGCAAACTCTATTTGGAAGATCTAAAGAAGAAGAAGAGTAGTGAGACTACTACTTGTATTTATGTTATACATTCTATATATAGCCTGTCTCTTATCCTCGTCATGGGTATTAGATACTGGATGTGGAGCTCACATTTGTGTTAATGTGAAGGATCGAAAAGAAGTAGTCGATTAAAGAAAGGTGAATATTCCTGTCTCTTATACACATCAGATGATTATAAGACCAAAATCATACTAGTCTTGGAGCTCACATGTTCCTACCGGCTGATTTTAACTTTGAATAATTGTTATTATGTACCGCTTTAAGCTAAAGAACATTGTTTCGTTTCTTGTTTAGACAATGATGGATTTGATTTCTTTATTAAGAATATAAATTCTCCATTCTACCGTGAAGACGTATTTTATGGAAATGCTGATTTGCATATCATAAATGCAGATACAGAGTTCTAAACATTGAAAAGCCGTTCCAGGGACGATTATAACATAAATACAAAGAAACCTAGATTGGATGATTCAAATCAAACTTTCTTATGGCATTGTCGCCTTTGTCACATAAATGAGACCTCGCATATCAAAACTCCATAAAGATGGGCTTTTGAATCAATTTGATCTTGAATCTTATGATATCTGCGAATCTTGTTTGTTGGGAAAGATGACTAATGCTCCTTTTATGGACACGGTGAACGAGCCAATGATTTATTGGGCCTAATACATACGGATGTATGTGGTCCATTAAATATTGCAGAGGAGGTTACCAAGATTTCATTACTTTCTCGATGATTTCAGTAGATATGGTTATGTCTATCTAATGAAACATAAATCGAGTCTTTTGAAATGTTCAAAAGTTTTCAAGATGAAGTACTGAGTAATCAACTTGGCAAGACAATTAAATCATGAGATCCGATCGAGGTGGTGAATATCCGAGTCAAGAGTTTTATGACAGGTTCTGTCTCTTATACACATCTAGATGTGTATAAGAGACAGGCATATCCCTCAACGATCTTAAAGGGAGATAACTTAACTCCGCATAATTTCTACATGTTCAATCACAATCTTTATAATCATCCGGTTAAAGACAACGTTTGATTGTGTCAAAACACATAAGTTCTTATGTAGGAAACTATGGTGATCTGGGGTGTGAGGCTTATGTCAAACGGCAGGTCTCAGATAAGTTAGCTCCAAAGTCTGATAAGTGTTTGTTTGTGGGGTATCCTAAAGAAACTAAAGGATACTACTTCTACAATCCCTCTGAAAACAAAGTGTTTGTTGCCAGAAATGGGATATTTTTGGAAAAAGAGTTTCTTTCCAAAAGAACTAGTGGGAGTAGAGTAAATCTTGAAGAATTTCAAGATCCACAAGACAACACTCTCTCTTCAGAAGCGGTCATTGATACACAAGGGTTCTGCACCAAGTGGTCACAGGCTAGTGTCAATTGGAACATGGGAATGACTCACAATCGGTTGTTGAGCTTCCACATGAAACACAAGGACTCCGTAGATCCGGTTAAGATCCATATTTCACTTAACCTTAGACTCCTGTTCAGGTTACTTCTATCTAGATGTGTATAAGAGACAGGCATTCACTCCACATAACTCTTATATAGCATATGACTAGTCCAGACTCTGACGAATGGCAAAGTGCCATGAAATCTAGATGCAATCCATGTTTGACAATCAAGTTTGGACTTTGATTGATCCACCGGATGGTATAAAAACTATTGGGTGTAAATGGGTTTTCAAGAAGAAAACTGACATGGATGGCAATCTACATACCTTCAAAGCACGATTGGTTGCAAAAGGTTTCAAACAAACTCATGGTATAGACTATGATGAAACCTTTTCACCAGTTGCTATGCTTAAATCCATAAGGATTCTTATTGCTCATTGCAGCATACTATGATTATGAGATATGGCAAATGGATGTCAAAACAGCGTCTATCTTGCCAATGTCGCATGGCATTAGTCTTGGAAAGGCTCTTTGGTCCAAGTGCTCCTTGTCCTTCTGAAGGTTATGAGTGAGATTCCATATGCATCAGCTATAGGATCCATCATGTATGCGATGTTATGTACTGCGACGGATGTCTCATATGCTTTGAGCATAACGAGTAGATACCAATCGGATCCTGTGAAAGTCAGACAGCAGCCAAGAATATCCTTAAGTACTTGAGAAGAACTAAAGATGTTTTAGGGCTCTAAACCCTGTCTCTTATACACATCTAGATGTGTATAAGAGACAGGTGCTATGAGAATCCAGTTGATATCTATTGTGATAATAATGGGGCTATTGCACAAGCCAAAGAGCCTAGATCGCATCAACGATCCAAACACATCCAAAGACGTTATCATCTCATTCGTGAGATCATTGAGAGAGAGACGTCAAAATATGCAAAGTACCAACCGATGAGAACATTGCTGATCCATTAACTGTGTATACCACAACCAAAACATGATCGCCATGTTCGGTCAATAGGTCTTAGACATATGTATGATTGGACCTAATTGTTTAATTGGGAGACTTTTAATGGATAATTTTAAAACGAATATTGTCATCATGATATTTTATTTATAAAGAGATTTATTATTGCATGTTTTAATATTAGAATCCATGAATAATTTATTATTCTAAATGTCCCTAGTTATTCAATATAGTGGGAACTGTGTTGATTTAAGACTAGTATGATTTTTTATTGATAAACATTAAAATGATTATGGATATATGTTATAATAGAAAGTCATGGGTATGTTACCCTGAACAATTCTGAGGTGGTAATGAATTAGTGGTTCCCCCCTCGGTTTTATCACATATGATTAATTCTCCATTGGGATCCTGTTAGTATCTCCAATTGTGAAACACCATAGTTTCCTACATAAGAACTTATGTGTTTTGACACAATCAAACGTTGTCTTTAACCGGATGATTATAAAGATTGTGATTGAACATGTAGAAATTATGCGGAGGAAAATGAGTGATTAAGATGGAATTTGTCCCTCTTATTATGAGAGAGATGTCTTTGGGCCCCTCGATTAGTAGGAATGTAAAATGCATGGCCGTGCTCAAATGGATTGATAAGGTGATCAAATTCATTTGTTTTATCATTCTACTTCGAGATCGAGAAATCAAATAGTTGGACACAAATAGAGATGACATTGTCCATGCTCTATGTCCAACTAAGACATCGTGTGACAAAAGGATTATGACATGTGTATATTTGACAGAGTCTCATGTCAGATCAATGATCTTCATTTAACTTGGGTTGGTCATGATGCCTTGCTAGAGGCCAATCTTGATCTATGAGTATAATCTGTTAATGATAAATTAAAGGTGTTTAATTTATTCAATTCCAAAACTTCCTGGCTAATTGTCTTTAGTCCAAATGGGAGTATTGTTGGTTTATGTACTAAAGGCAACAATGTTGGAATTAGAAATTATACTTATTGCCAACGTTAAATGAACCTAAAGGGTCACACACTAAGAGTAAGCATTGGGTTAAGTTACTTGTAGTATTAAGATTGGTTGACTATTCAATTTGTGTCTAGATTTAATTAACGAGAATAAACATATACACATTAGATGTGTATGACTCATTAGTAACACACAGTGTAAGAAAAACCCTACCAAATAGTTCAAACACTGCTCTAGCAAGCAACACCCTAAAATCGGAAAAGCTACTCGTGTGGATACCAGAGGCGTTCGTTCATTCCAGAGCAGCGCCTAAGGTCTGACGTGTTCTACGAATAGTTCGTGGTTGCCGTGGTGTCCAAATCGTGACCGTGGTGTTCGGATCGTGGAAACATCTAGATCGCTTTTGCATTCGAGCATCAAAGGTACCTATATCTATAAGAACGATTTAATCGGAACGCATGGATCCTCTTTTAGGGATTTCCGGTGTTTTTCCGCTGCGTTATTTTGATATTTCTGTAAGGAAATTCCCAACAAAAATAACTAAAAATATAATGATACCCACCAACACCAATGGTTTTTTCAAAATACTTGTGAAAAAAATTTAAATACAAAAATTCCCTAACACTATCGTTATTTTTCAGTCTTTTCATTATATTTTATTTTCATGTAAAAATAAAATTTAAACATATACGATCATAATCATCTATTAAAATTATATCAGCTTTTTGTTTTTTATACACATCTAGATGTTTATTTAAAATAATTTTTTCTTACTTTCTAATATAATTAAACTATCACCTAAATTATACGAATTAACTTTATACATGTAAATCAAAACTCAAATTAAAATAACTTAGATGAAACTACTTTAATAATTCATCAAAAATTTAAAATTAATTATTTCATCGTATTTTTAAGTTTAAATATTGAAGAAAGCATAATTCGAGAATTAAAATGCTAATTAATTTAGAGCATACTTATATTTTTAACAATATTGACAATATTATTACTTTTTATTTATCCCAAAGCATTAAATGATACAAAACTTACATGAGGGACTAAAGTGAAATCTCGTTGAAACCTTAAAAGGGATTTACTGCAATTAATCTTTAGGGGTGAATTTGTCTTTTTGTAAAAATTAACGGCGAAGTTACATGTCACTATTAGTCAAAGGGGTAAAGTAACAACAAAAAAAAATAACGTTAGGGGGTTTAGTGCAAAACAGTCTAAACCTTAGACGGTTTACTGTATTTAACCCTAAATATAATAATAGAGCAATATAATATAACAAATTAATAGAAAATAATAAGTCGTAGAGAATTTTAAAATCACAATGAATACATGCGGATAAAATATTACAACATTTTCTTTCTTAGATACGTCCACCACCAACCAAACGGTCAATAATTCCTTTAGAGAAGAAATCAATAACACTATGACCATGATCAAAAGCTTTATAGACAAAACTTGTTTCTATAGCTTTTTCTCTTTGTCTTTCAATGGTGCTTGATAAAACTCAAGAAGGCTATTTAGCATATAATAGGTACGTGATCAATAATCTTTCATGCCATAATGATAACATTTATTTTTCACATCATTCTTATTCTGTCAATTGTTATCTTTCTCTTTTATCTTTTCACGATTCTATTGCTTCTGATGGTGAAATATAATGCTATAATTAAAATAGTTCTTATTCAATGATCATCTGAATATGTTGGTTTTGACTATCTCTACGTCTATAAGTATTATTTAATTTTTTTTTTTGCTCGCATTCACTTCATGGAATGGAGTATAAGCAGTAGACGAGATTCATGATTTTTGAGTAATAGATTGTAATTTAATTATCATAAGAAGATGTGAAATTAATTCATTTGTTTCTTATAACCATTTTAGGAAATTGTTGTTGCAAGAGCATATTTTCAACAAGAAAAGTAGATTATATTTTCGCTATCATATACATTCAATGATTTGTATAAGAGAAGAAAATTAACCAAACACTAATTGATTTGAAATGATCCAAATAATAATCAACATAAATTCTAATAATACTATGATGACACAGTTGAAAGTATAAAAACTAAATAAAGTAGTAAGAAAGAATACTCAATATCTTTAAATCATACATTAGTTGTGATAATTTAAATTCCTGCGTACTTTCATTGTATTGATCTAAACTTTTACGTACTTTCGCTGTGTTGATTTAAAGTTCTACGTACCTTTGTTGTATTGATTTGAAGTTCTACGTACTTTTTTGTATTTATTCAAATTTTTACCTTAGTTGATTAGAGTGTCATGCCCATAACATGTTTCAAATAATATAACAATAAATTAGAAGAGACAAGAATATTGAGGGAGTAGTAGAGCTATTATCATATTTCTTTCAAGTGTATTAAACATGGATTACAATGCCTCTATTTATAAACATCTATGAGGTATATGAAGAAACTTGATAGTTGAGTAATAAATACTCATGAATAAGTACATTGGTATAGTACATTGATCTCATCTATTCTCTTAAGTAGATACACTGAAGATTCATTGATCACATAAAGAGATTAAAATGTATGTGAGTTGAATATACAAATGGAAATCCACATCCAATGTATTCATAGCAATCAAATTTGTTTTTAGCATGTTATTAGTTATTGAAATATCGCTTGAATATTATCAGCTAGTTTACTAAACAAAAGGGTTTATTTCACTTTAACCCCTAAATTTTTTGAGTCATTATCACTATACTCCCTTAGACAGTAAAGTCCCTAGACTGATGGTTAAATCTAGCCGTATTTGATTTTCAACTAAAATAATATTTTTACCCTGAAATTATTGATGTGTGAACAAATTTTCTCATGATACCCAAAATATTTTTTTCAATAAATAGAGCTTGATGAATTTTTATACATGGTGACGAAAGATGAGAAATGTTCAATCATGTCAACAAAATTAGAGAAAAAGAAAAAATGAATCATGTAAAAATGAGAAGAAAAAAGAGAGAATGGGATTTGTAGAAGAATAGGCTTTTATTTAGACAAATTAATATTTAAAATTTGTGTGTTTCCAATTTTGCCCATTAAAAATGTAACATTCGATATACATGTGAATATTTCAAGTCAAAAAATGCTAATAATTGTATCAAGGGATCAAATGGTACATTTTGAATTTGTGATGGACTAAAATGCATCATTTTAAGTGGCAAGTAATAAAGTATAAATGTGAAATGTGATGGACTAATAAGGTTATTTTCCCAAAGTAATCTAGATGTGTTGCATCACTTTAGAAGTGTTTGATAACCCCATTAAGTACTTAAATTTAATTCATTAAGTGTTTTTTGTATTAAATGTGATTGATAACGAAATTCTCTTACCTCTGAATATATTAAGTGCCACTTAATTTCTATACAAATTTTAAGTGAAAAGTCTATCACTTAATTTGCTAAATTCTTTGATAGTATAGTAAAACTCACTTAAGTTTTCTTTATTTCACATTCACATACCCTTTTACACACATTTGTACACACTATAAAAAGAAAACTTTTCATTTTCTCTCACATATAAGCACACATTTGCACACACTATATTCCTTCTCTCTCACATATAAACACACACTTGAATACACTATATTCCTTCTCTCTCACACAAATATATATTTATACACACTATATTTGTTCTTTCTCACACATAAAAATATACTATATTCATTCTCTCTCACAATAGACGCACACTCGCATACAAAATATTCTTTCTCTCTCACACAAACACACACTTGAACAAATTATATTCCTTTTCTCTCACATATAAACACACATATTATATTCATTATCTCTCACACATAAACACACACTTGCACACTACATTTTCTCACACATATAACATATAGTTATACATACTATATTCCTTTTTCCTCGCACAAAATCACACATTTACACACATAATACTCATTTTTCCAACACATAAACACACACTTGCACATACCATATTCATTTTTCTACACAAAAATACACACTTGCACGCATTAGATTAATTCTCCCTCACATAGAATACAGATAAAAACACACAATTGTATATAATATCTCTCTTATACACATATCCCTCTCTCACACACACACATAGTCTATATTAATAAATTGTTTATTTGTATTAAAAATATAATAATTAAAATAATATACTATAAATAACATAATATTATCACCAAACCATATAATATACACGGAGGCACTCTCCGCCTCTCCCATAGACTTGTAGGCTTTCAATTCAGTACTCAAGTTCAGCTGGTTATCAAACAGATACAACTTTATGAATTCGGTAAATTAAGGCTTAGCACATAATTTTCAATGTTTTGATTTTAGATTTCAAATTTTAGATTTCAATTTTATCAAACGCACCCTTTGACTTTCATAGTTTAAACAAAAAAGACAAAACAACCTTACTAATTAACCTTAATTGCAAAATGACCTTATTAGTGTTTGGTTAATTTTACTTGGAATTTTTGTGGTCCCTTAAGTGTTTTTGAGTGAACCATTCCCTTAATAGCTATCTAATGAATAGTTAGACACCTCACTAAATAATGATTAAGGGTGTAAATAAATCGACCTGCTCGCATACCATTCATGAGCAGCTCGGTCAAAAGTTTGACTCAAATTCCAGTGGACTGATCTTGAGTCGAGTTTGTTCGATCTCGAATAACTTGACGAGCTGATCTCGAGCATATATATATTCTGTTCAAGTGATTATCGAGCTTTTCGAGCACATATATGATTTTTTAAAAAAATTTTAATATATGTAAAATTACTAAAATATCTATACTCTTTAAAAATTACATATTTACCTCTGAAAAAATCGAACTATCTGATTTCGATTTCGATTTTGAACTGGTTTTTACTTATTTTTGAATGATCTCGAATTAAAGGTAAACTCCATCAAATTTTTGTGTTTGAAACTCATTCGAACTCGAGCTCAAACCTCATAAAAAATTTCGAATTCGAACTCGAGTAGGGCAGTATTCATACTCGATTCGCCTTGTTTATACCCCTAATGATGATGAGGATTGTTACATATGATAAAAATTCTATCATTTTCTTAAAAACCTGCTAATAGGTAATCTTATCAATTTTTCTATTTTGTATATTTTTTAGTAGAACTTTAGAATTAAAATCAAATGAATGATACGTTCAAAAAAATTTAAAAAAAAAAATCTGTATTGAAGTCTCAAATAACTTGGTAATGTGAAATATTTATAAAACTTGAAGTGAAATTATACTAATAAATACTCCCTCCATCCTATTTTATTTGGCCCTATTTCTATTTTAATTTAACTCAAATTATTTGTCACTCCATAAAAAGCCAAATAAATAAATATCAATTTACCTAATTTACCCTTCACGCATGTTACAAAAAAATAGCATTAATTTCATATTTCAACATTAATTACTCTCATAAACTATTGCAAATTATGAAAACCCAAAATCAACTAACAAATTCAGAATTTTAATTGAGGGATAATAATGGAAAAACTATTCTACTAATTGGTCAAATGTCAATTTTTCTTTAACTATATGAAATTTAATTGACCATGTTAAATGAAATGGGACAGAGAGAGTAATAAAATAGCACTATAACAAATAAACAAACCAAGCCTTAATTCCACAAAGTAGGGTCGGTTATATGAATCTTGCTACGCCATTGCACTCTGTTATGGACCATATCCTTCTCAATTCCTAGATGAGCTATATTTTTTTTACAAGTTACCCACCAAGTCTTTTTCGGTCTTCCTCTATCTCTCCTATGTTGACTACTCTCTCTAAAATCTACTTGCATGACAGGCACAGGTAGTATTCGCATTAACACATGAGAAAATTTAAAAAGATGTGCTTAATTTTCTCATCAATAGGTGCTACTCCAATGTTATCATCGAATATGCTCATTCCGTATCTTGTCCATCCTAATGTACCCACACATCTATCTTAACATTCGCATTTCTGCTACTCTCATCTTTTGCTCATGTTATGTGATTCACTGTCGAACACTCAAATGGATAGAGTATCGCTGGACTAATTGCCGTTCTACAAAATACCTTAAGTCGTAAAGGAATTTTGCAGTCACATAATATTGCTGATGCCATTCTCCATTTAGTCTGCTTGTATCCAATGTGTAACATTTCAATCTATACCACCATTAATCTAAATAACTTGTCCTAAATATTTAAAATTTTCACTTATGGGTATCCCTTGATTTTCGATAATAACTCTTATTCCATTCCTACGTGCACCCTTGCTAAACTTAAATTCCATATATTCTATTTTTGATCTACTAATTCTAAACCCTTTTGCCTCAAGTGTCTCTCTCCAAATCTCAAGTTTAACATTAACTCCATCTTTTGTTTCATCTACTAACATAATGTCATCTACAAATAACATACACTGTGGTATTTCCTCTTGTATGTGCCTCGTAAGTTCATCTATGACCAATGCAAATAGATAAGGATTTAGAGTTAAACTTTGGTATAAACCTATATTTATAGGGAACTTTCGTGTCAACCCTCCTGGTGTTCTCACACTTGTAACCACATCTATATAGTAAACCCTATACATCTCCTGTATTGATTCTATGTATGCTACTCTAACTCCTCTCTTTTTTTTAAACTTTCCACATAACTTCTCTAGGGACTCTATTGTATGCCTTTTCAAGATCAATAAAAATTATATGTAAATCCTTCTCTTTATCTCGGTATCTCTCAGTAAGTCATCTTAAGAGATGTATGGCTTCAGTAGTCGATCTCCCTAGTATAAAACCAAACTGATTATTTGACACCTTAGTCTCATTTATTAACTTTCTTTCTATGACCCTCTCCCAAAGTTTCAATAGTATTCTCTCATATTACAAAAAGTACTATTGACTCCATTATATCAACTTGATTAATTCTAAATCTTATCATGAGAGGTCTATCTAGTAATTTATGAGACACTAAATTAATAATATTGATGATTATCTTCATCATATCAAAATAATTTTTGGTAATAAAACATATATTGCATTAGTAATTTTTTGTGAAGAAAAATATTATGATAGTATTAAGGAATTGAAAAGAATGTACTATTAAATATCCAAATACTATTCTCTTCTATAGTAAAAAGTATTATAAGTATATTATATCAACTTGATTTAAAAAAATCAAAGCATAGATAAATATAGACAATTTTAGAAACAAGAAATGAGAAAACTTATATTAGATTTTACTAAATGTGATATTATCAACAAAATTGTAATAGATAATAAATAGTACGATGAAGTGCAAAGAAACCTACTATTAAAGTATTAATTAAAATAACTATATTATGCTCTCCTTTTCTGAATAGTATTTAAAAATGTCATTATATTTGATTATATGAATGATCATGAAATATTGTATAAGTCAAAATGGTAACTGTAGTATAAATTATTATTTAAATTTCGTAACATGCAAAAGTGAATAAGTTATTGTAATAGAACTATAAATTGAAATATTAAATTAAGAAGTACTTCGACAAACAAAAATAGTACTATCAAATATTGTAAAAGTTACAAATGTGTTGTTTGGTTACTAATGTCAAATTATTACTGTACAGAAAAGTCAAAAAAAGTAATGGAACAAAAAATCTAATCATAAGCTATTATGCTTGCCAATAATGTGTAAAATGTAATAAATAATATAGATGTAGTACGTTTATATAACGAATTAGTACTATCTATACGTTCATATAGTACTATCATTTAAATAATATATGTGCTACTTCATTATCTAACCTAGTGCTTAAGGCACAACTTACTTCGTGCAATTAATAAAAATTAAAATAAATGTAAAATAAATATTTTTATATATAATAACATTATAATATAAATATAGATAATTTTATGAAATAAAAATATGAAGTAATTATTTAATAGTTACATACAATTATGCGTATTTTCTCATAGACTTTAATGTTTTAAACCAAGTTTAAAAAGAATGGAAAGACCAGTAGACCAAATGCTGCACTCCCTTTTATTAATAGTTAAAATATTTTGAATTTTATTCTCATTAATGTTAGAATTGTTTTGATTGACAAAAGTTTTACTATAAAAGTTGATGAGTTTCACAAGTAAATTAACAAAATGTTATTCAAATTTCACCACTTAATGAAAACAAATAACTCAATTGGATAGATTCTTAAACCACGAAAGAAGCTCTATGGGAAATAAAAATAGTATCGCCAACTATCATAAAAGGTACTACTTCTTATTATTTTAATTAATAGG
This sequence comes from Cinchona pubescens, assembly GCA_025175665.1. Taxonomy (NCBI): domain Eukaryota; kingdom Viridiplantae; phylum Streptophyta; class Magnoliopsida; order Gentianales; family Rubiaceae; genus Cinchona; species Cinchona pubescens. Next base: position 863,530 of record JANKKI010000491.1, on the reverse strand, counting down.
TAAAACAATATAAAAATATAAAATATTATTAATCACATAATTTTGTACGAAAATTAGAAATAGCACAAATAATTTTCATAGTTAACTTACATAAAACACAACAAAAGAAAAAAAAAATTATTTCATTAATGCAAAATCTTAAATATGAAATTAAGAAAAATGAAAATGAAAAATATAATATTCTGTCATGAATAAAAAATGGTAATAAATAATTAAATAGATTAACATATTATATAAAAGGTAAAGGGAGTAGTAGCAAAGGTTGAGTAGGAGTTGTGTAAAAAGATGAGTATGATGAAAAGAAACCCAATCCTCAAAATTTAACAAGTTCCCTATCTAGAAGGAAAAGTTTGTATGTGAAACCTTTCAAAATAAGTTAGTTATACCTAATGTAATACAAGAGTTCAAAATTCTCCTGTATATCTAATGGTGAATATTAAATTAAAGGTATGGTACCCCGGAGGAGACTGTAGAATCTTCCAACTTTTTTAAGATATACAACAATTTAAATGTCTGAAAAACAAAATACATATTCAGTAATATAATCCAACTCAAAATAAACATTTTTCAATAGAATTTCTTGTAGATTTGTACATGCTTAAAATTATTACTTCTATTTTAGTTTACTTTAATTAATCTAGTTTACAAATATAAACTACTACCAAGAATTCAAATTAACAAATTTTATAATTGTTTAATGAATTAAAAAATAGATACCTTTTTTTTTTTTATCCCACCTCTCCTCCTAACTCTAATGACTCGAACTCATGATCTATAGAACATATGAAGTGGTTTACCATCTAAACATATTACGTTATCAAAAAAGAGATAGTCATTTTTTTTTTATACAATATTTATGCACCTATACAAAGTGATAAAGTAACAAAGTCATTAATGTGTCATTAGATCTACCAAAAAATGAATTAAATCTAACCAAATATCTAAAATTATTGCGGTTGATAATTGAACTCGATTTTACCATGTAAATTGGATTTGGAAAGTGATTATGAATTTATAATTTTGTAAATCATATTTCTTTTATATATAAATAATAAGTACATCTTTATGTATATAATTGTGTAGATACCTTATATTTATAACTATTTGAATTTTTAATTTGTTTCATTTGTCTTTTTTAATTTTCACTTTTAAAAATTTTATCTAATCACTAACAAAATTTGACTATGTTAGTTGAGATATTTGATAAAAACCTCTTTTAGTGAATGCCATGTGTCATTATATTTTGAAGTCTTTTATATATATCACTAATTAATTCAAAAACAGTATTTAGCACGACAAACTAGATAAGTTTTCAAATTTTTAAAAAGTTGATTTTGTTTTTATAACTACCGTATTAGTAGTCTTTGATTAAAAAGATAATGTAAACTAATTAAAGATTTTTACAAAATAATTTTAATTATTGCATTTATTTGACCATTCATATCTACAAAATTAAATTCTTCCATTTCCAAAGACAATGATATTATCTTTTATATTTACACTGCATATTTCATAGTATGAGTTTTTTTTTTTCACGTATCTAAATCGAAGACAATGCCTTTGTTATCATACACATACCGCCTATAGTTCTTAACTATACATAACTAAATAATACTTTAAATCATTTTGTAGGACAAAAATTTTAAGTGCATAAGTAATAAGGAAAATTATTTACAAAATCACAGTTCAAACTACTTGTAAAAAATAGTTTACATGGTAAAATTTTATTGAAACACTAACTTTTTAATTATAGATCATTGGTCAAATTTCATTTTTTTTTTCGAATTTAATGACACATCAATGATTTTTGTCATTTTATCACCTTATATAAATGCAATGAATTAATGATAACGTTCCTCGATTTCCTTCGGATTTTTAACTTATGCTATTGTGATACTTAGTAATATTGTTATATAGTTTTGTTAGTCTTATTCGATTCAATTATAAAGTGATATTTGGATGGTGCAAGAAATATGTATTATATTCTGGACGGTACAAGAATTTTAATTTTTGATGAAAAATAGTGCGCTTCACAAATCGTAAATTTTTATTATTTTCTTCTTATTTTTGTAAGGCATTCATATAATGATTTTAACTATGAAATTTTTGATTTTTAGAATATTTTTAAATTTTCTTTAGGAGTAAACCTAAGTACAGAGGATCATTGTTCAAATATGATGGATGATTTTGCTATTGGCATTTAAGAATAAAAGGTAAATTATAAGAAACACCCTCTTGTAATTTACCTAATATTCAAGTTACCCTTTTATGATTCATATACCTACAATTCGCCCTATTGCGATTGGAGGTTAAAGTGAAATCGTTAAATATTCTGTCAAGTAACCGTTAGGAGGTTAAATTTTTTTAAATCTGTTTTTAAGGATTATTTTAATCATTTAAACCTCTAATTAAGGTTAATTATATATTTTAATATAAAAACAACACCTGCTCCTAGATGAGGATTTTTTGCATGTAGAGTGGCATTACGCTTAAGGGTATTTTGGACTTTTTTTATTAATTCGTTAATTTTTTAACTTTCTATTTACTTTACAAAAAAAAAACTCAAGAGACACATTGTAAGTTTCAAAATAATAAAAAGATAACATAGACATTAACAAAATCACAAGAGTTCAATGTAATTTATTTAAAAATAAATAGACGTAAGTGGATGTGGGGTATATAAGATGACATGGGCCAATTGATTTCACAAACTAAAGCATGCGTGGCATTTTACTGGGAAAAGTAGGTCCTCACTCCTCACTTCATTCAATTCGGTGGCCCTCACTAATGAGTAGTTTATTTGACTTCCAATACCGCTAATCGAACGGCTCTTTTTAACTTCTGAGAATATGTAAGGACAAGATGCTGTGTCTCATAGGTAAAGTAGACTAGGGTTGTAAACGAACCGAGCTGCTCACGAGCAGCAGGTACCAGATACTGTCTGACTCGACCTCCATTACAGCTCGAAGTCGAGCCTCGCCGAGCTAGATGTGTATTATACATATGCTAGATGTCGTATAAGAGACTCGTCTGTTATACACATCTAGATGTGTATAAGAGACAGATATACTTTTAATTTTTTATTATATGTAAAATTACTAAAATATCCATACTTTTTAAAAAAATTACATATTTTACCTACGAAAAAGTCGAACTACTCGAGTTCGAGCTCGAATTCGAACTCGTTTTACTTATTTTCGAGCGAGCTCGAATCGAGCTCGAACTATGTCAAAGTTTTCGAACTCGAGCTCGAGCTCAAATTTTGAAGCTCATTCGAGCTCGAGCTCGAGTTCGAGTATCAGAAAAAATTTCGAGTTCGAGTTCGAGTAGGGTACTATTCGTGCTCGATTCGGCTCGTTTACACCCCTAGGTTAGACACACACTAGTGTCTGCCCCGAAGAAGTCATCTACCTATCCTATTTATTAGGAATGTTTATTTTGACTCGTTGATTCGAAAAAATCACTAATACAATTTGATCTGAACCGAAAAAAAAAAGAATACCCAAGCTACATTCTGAAAGCGGGTCGGGTAGAGGATCGGGTCACTCATGTTGAGAGTCGGGTAGCAGGTCACATTTTTGTGACCCGTCGGATACCTGATCCAGTCCATTTTCAGGAGTAATTTTATAAATTTGATTAATGGGGTTTTATTAGAAACTAATACTTATTAAGGTTATTGACAGCCTCTCACCTCTTCTTTTTTAGCTTCTTGTCTTCCATTCTTCTTCATCTTCAATCATCTTTTTCCTTTCTTTTCCTCGAATCATCATTCCTCATACTCTCGTTTGTTGAAGATGTATTTTGTTATTTAATTATTGTTGCTACTTGTTAGTTTGTTGCAATTGGGATGGCATATTGCAACGTATTTTTTGACTTAAATTTAATTATTGTTGATTTGATATGAAATTAACTTGTCACCTAAATATCATTATTCAAATTATTTTATTTTGTTACTACCCGATATCTAAAAGTACCCGCTTTGTACACATCGGGTAGAGGTCAGAATTTTTTTGACTCTATCAGTGAAGGTCGGGTTTTTTTTTTACCTCATGAATCAGATATTCGGTTCATAAACACCCCTACTATTCATATCTCAACTGTGTCTAAAAGAGTGCTCTCTAGTCTTTTGAACAACTTCTCAATGTGGATAGGATGGCGTTCAAAAGAGGGGGCAAAAAATAGAAAAGCGAAAAGGGTCGAATTAGACTAAATTTGAGGTTCCAATGTGATATAATGTGAAGCTTGCGCCTTTCTTAGACTAGTGCGAAACATCAAGGACCAAAAGTAAAATTTGCTTCTCTATAAAAGGAAAGCAGAAGGGTTTTCATTACCCAAAACTACTTGATCTTATCCGAGCGGTGTTGGGGAGAGGCAGCCGTGCAAATGGAGGGTTCAAGCGAGAAAGACAATGAGCCACCCAGCCACCGCCATAAAAAGTTGTTGGGAGGTTGCAGGAGGCTTTGTCTCTCGCCACCAACATTCGCCATCCTCCTCTCTCCATTCCTACCGCGATGAAGACTGCCCGCCGTCGGAGCCTATTTTCAGGCGATGATGGGCACGCGGGCTTTACCCAAACAAAAAATCAAAAATTTCCGAACTTTACCTTTCTTTTATGTCATCTAGTTCCAATGTATGGGATACTGTCAAATTGTTGTACTTTTCCTAGTCTAGTTTTTTCTTAACTACGGCGTTGAAAATCATTAAAAATAAAAGAGAAAACGTGACCTACTATTTCTGGGTATTATCAGTTGTCGTCAGAGGTGTTTGAAACTTTGTCTGTCTGCTTATTAAATTTGTGTAATCGATAGATCTCTTGAGATTCCTGCTGCACATTGCGCTGTTTGCTAACTATACTGTTAGATATCGAAAATTTATAGCACTCATCTGTATATACATCTATCTTTTTATCTTTTTTCCTTCCCCTGACTATCTTTACATCAGCACTTAAGCTAGTAATGGTAAAGGGGTATGCTTGGGCCTGGTGAGACGGCGAGAGGAGGTTAGTAAAATTGTTCCTATTTTTTTTATTTCCTGGATTACATGGATTAAGAAATCGAAGCCTATGGGTTTGTTGTTTCATGAATATTTCAATAATTTGTATTGCACATATGTATGATTACTAGTAGTCAATGTATAAGCGATGTTCTATTTGGCTGTTGCTATCTTAGTTGTTCTAGTTGTACTCTGTTGTTGCAGATTCTAGTCTAAATAATTGTACTATGTTAAATTATCTGCCAATGATACTGCATCCAAACCGTCTAATGTCATTGTGATTGATTAAGATGGTTAGTTTCTTTATAATTATGTGAACATAGGCTTTACCAATGGGAGCCAACTGATTGACTTGTGTGTGTGTGTGTTTTTTTTTTTTTAATTAAATCTTTCAGTATCCTTCTTGCATTTAGAGACTTCCAATGTGTTCAGCTCTGGAAAGCATACAAGAAGAAGCAATTGCGCAATTGCTGTTGATAGGCTGTAATGGAGGTGCATCAGCAGCATGCTACATGCTTCTAGTTGTGTTCTTCTGATTTCTTCCAAGTAAGAAGGAATCCCTATTTAGATTACTGGTTCAAGAAAGACAGTATCTGGTACTAGTTATATGTATGGTCAATGAGTTAATTTGCTATATTGGTGGCTACTCTCTGATTATTCGGATCAGACGTTATGTCAAACGTGGGAGTATATGTTATGGTTGAACTGATTTGGCTTACATTTTGTTGGTGAAGATCACATTCCAGAGAATGACGCTCAACACTGTCACCTAAAAGCATTAGCATCTCCAACTTGTGGTTTCTCCAAATCCTTGTAATTTTCTCCTGATCTGCATTTTAGTTGGCCGACTTTCTGCCCTTGGTTTTAGAGACCTTATCAAATAGAGGGGATGCGAATCGATTCTGCCTTTTTAAAGTTCTCTTGCATTTCCGTTGTCTGATTCCACGGCAAATTCGGTGGGAAATTTTTAAGTAGACCGGCTCTATGATAATTGCCATAACCCTTTGGTCTGAAATCGTGGACCTCACCTTAAATTACAAAAATTAAACCTGAGATCTATCTATGTACCTATTATATCTAAATCATTGACCTCACCTTAAATTAAAAAAATTAAACCTTTTCATATTGATGTGGATGATCTCAAATCAAGAGATCTATCTATGTATCTATTGTATCTATTATGAATCCGATAACTTGAGAATTTCCTTGATTTAACTGTCGAATTGCCTTCGATTTGTTTTCGAGGTTCAATTCCTTATGGTTGGCTATAAGTTAATCAAATTTTAATCAATTTAGTTGCTTATTTACAAGTCTATGAGGTTCAATCGTAGAGTTAGAGTAAGGTGTTGTTTCTACAAGGAACTGGGGAAAATACTCTGTGGATTAATTATCTTTATAAAAGAAAAATGTTTGAGTTCTTGCTTCAACTAAAATAAAATAAAGCAAATAATTGAGCAATAAAATAAGTTCCAATAAACCAACGAAAACCTAGAGTTTTAGAGTTTATCAAGTAGTTATGAATTTGGTTAGTTTTATGTGAGGAGATGTGAAAAGTTAGAGGCGAAGTTGTCGTGAAAAAGATAGTCCAACCTATCTAACTAAAGTACAGACTGCAGTTATCCACAATTATTTTTTTTTATTTTTTACTAGTAAACAATTTTATGCACTCATGCACAATTAACTTTATCTAATTATTAGTTAACGATTCTCGAGGATAGTGTTGGTTCAAAGCAACCTAAGAGAAGAGTGAAGTAAGTTGTCTTTAAAAATAAAACTTTTAATGTATTTAATGAAAATGCAAATTATATGCGCCAAAAGAAAATACTTAAGCACAAATAAGTACAAATGAATGAAATAGATATTCAACAATTGAAATTCAAAGAACAAATAATGCAATTGAGAATAAGGGAATCAAACCAAACTCCCAAATTTCTCAAGGTTGAAACTTACATCCACAGGAAGAGTTTCTTTCAAGGCAACTACCAAGTTCCTAACTTGAAATTTAGCCAATAAGTGTCTCTTTAAAGTAGGTGAGATAATAACTTTTTGTATACAAATGAGGATCACTTTTGTTCACACTAATTTCCTTTAGCTGAGAGAAGAGTTTTACACTCATAACCTCTATTTGTTACAATTGTTATCTCTTTTCTCTCGCTCTTGAAGAACATTTAAATTCTAAACTCTTTTCATTAAACTACCTACACAATTACAATACTTTTACCTACTATTTTTCACATAAATAGCTCAAAAATTATTTCTAATCAATGTAGAAGTCTCTCTCATCATTTGGATGTCCTTGGGCTATTTATAGATGAAAAATGTGGTGAAATTTAAGTTTTAACGGTAAAAAAATTAGCTGTTAAAAACTAGCTACTAGGAGTTCGAACGATAGTTTAGATGCTTGATCATGCATCTTACAGTTTCATGAATAATATTTTGAACGGTCATATGCGTCTTACAACTTGATAAAAATTTCTTCATTTTGACCTCCTTTCTTTGGATTCAGTGTCCGATACTTTGTCAGTGGTTTCTGGATTTGTCTTTCAGACGGTCATATGCGTTCTACAGTTTCTAGTTTAGACGGTCATGTGCTTCCTACAGCTTCTGGCACATAGAAAAATCTGCACACTTATTCTTAAGTCATTAGTATGATTTTGTCATCATCAAAATATCATTAGAATTTAATGATTTTTCTCTTTTTGATGATGACAAATCAATTGGATAATTTAAACAAAAGTAAGAACAATAATCACAAAAATAGTCACAAGTAGTCCAATCTTTCTCCTCCTTTTGGCATTATCAAAACATTATAGTACAAAGTAATTTATTCACAAAGGATCTAGGAGCCATACAAAAAAAAAAAAAAAAAACACATACAAGCTTTCCCTTAATAAGGCAATATTTCTTTGTCAAATATCTCCCCTAAACTATGCATTTAATTCAAGTGAGTACATGGAAAAATCAAATTGAAAACTGATTTCTTTCCTAAGAAATATATGCATAGGATTAACATTAAGGTATTTGAAAAATGAATACTCCCCTTCTCTTTTGCAAGTAGTGACTTAATTTAGACAAAATTGGGGGTACTTAAAATCATTAAAAAAAATATGAAAATAAACACATTCCTATCACACAATTGAAGATATTACGTTTCAAATAAGCAATTAAAAGCACATTTTTGACAAAAATTTTAAATGCTACCCATCTATGTCATCTTAGCTCAAATGCTTTGAATACTCTCCATTAATAATCCATCTTGAATCCCTTGGTGCTTTCCAAACATACCTACATACAAAATTACACAACAACTTTTGGTACCTAAACTTTCTTAGGTCCATTTGAGTTAGTGAAATGGTTTGCACCCATATAGCTTTTATTCCTAACCTTTCATTTCTTTTGACATAATAATCCTTTTGAACATGTCCACGTTGACAACAAATAGTTTCACATAACATTATAATTACTACAAAATACGGATAAAATTTGACTTCACAAAGCACAAACTGTCTTTTCTGAAAATGGTAAAATTTTTGTTGATAAACATATTTCTAGTCCTTTTCTTTCTAAAAATATTTTTTTTTTGTTGCAAAAGTATAACAAGTTCATCTAATCTCTTCTTCAATGAAACTTGATCTTGGTTTTCACATTTAATTTTTTCTTCAATGCATCATTTTCTTGTGTCAACCTATTATTTCCATGCACAAGTTTTGAGTAAAATTGAAGAGGAGTCTCATTTATCTTGATTTTTAACTCCTTATTCCTAGTATATGATTTTTTCAAATAATTATGTATTTTTAAAATAAATGATTCAACATCATCATCACAAGAATCATAACTAGAGGATACCTTATTATCTCCAAATACCATGAAAGCCATTTGAGTCACCTTATGTTCTTCTTTATCTTGTAAAAGAATTGCAATCAGAGAGGTGATTTGCAAGTTAACAATATCGAACACTTGAATCTTGTTTGGCCTTTCGTTCGATATCTGTGTTGGCGTTGCTTGCACCTCTCTTTCTCATCCTTCTTTTACTTATGTAGTGCTTCAAGAATCTCTTGGTGATGAGTGCAAGGTCACCTTCATCAAACTCTTCATCCTCTAAGTTGAGGGGTACATTTTCATCTTTCTCTTGAGAAGCTTCAAGGCTATGCTTCTCTTGATCCTTGCACCTTCATCATCTTGGACCTTGAATTTAAGTTTCAACTCATAAGAAGTGAGAAAGTTAATAAAAAATTCAATGGGTATAGAATTCAAATTTTTTACTTCCTCTATAGCAATAGATTTAACTTCTCATTCTTTTAGCAAGGAATTTAATATTTTTCTATTCTTTTCAACCAAATAATACTCTTTGTCTAACTTTCTACATCCTTAATAATATCATTAAATTTACAATATATATTATCAATATTCTCATGAAATTCCATTTTAAAATATTCATATTTGGCCATAAGCAAAGACCTCTTTTGCTCTCTCACATCATCACTACCTTCATCAGATTTCTTTCAATTTATCCCATAATTCCTTGGCCAATTTGCAACCCTTTACTCTTGTAGACTCATTAGCATTTAAGACATTATACAATATATTAATGGTTCTAGCATTCAAAGTTAAATTTACTCTATTTGTGCATTTAACTCATATCTAGTTTTAGCCTTAACCTATGTGTATTTGCACCATGAATATTAGCCTCAAAAGAACCTTCATAACAATGTACCACAAATCAATATCAATAGATTGCAAAAAGATTTTCATTCTTTCTTTCCAACTAATAAAATTAATCCCATTAAACATGGGAGGTCTAGTAATGAAATGTTTTTCTAAAAACAATGCATTGTTAGTTGTCATAAAGATCTTTTCTCAAAAATTAGTTAAGTTCAATATAAGAGACTAAGCTCTGATACCCATTGTTGGCTCAAAGCAACCTAAGAGGGGGTGACTTAAGTTATCTCTAAAATCGAACATTTTAATATATTTAATGAAAATGCAAACTATATGGTATTTGACTCCTAAAACAAAACACTTAAGCACAAATAAGCACAAATGAATAAAATAGATATTCAACAATTGAAACTCAAAGAATAAATAATGAGATTGAGATTAAGAGAATCAAAACAAATTCCCAAACTTCTCAAACTTGGAACTTACATCCACAAAGAGATTTTTCCAATGCAACTACCAAGTTCCTAATTTGAAATTTAGCCAATAAGTGTCTCTTTAAAGTCGGTGAGACAATACCCTTTTATAAACAAATGAGTATCACTCTTGCTCACACTAATTTTTTTTAGTTGAGTCAAGAGTTTTACACTCACAACCTTCCTTTGTTGCAATTGTTATCTCTCCACTCTCACTCTTGAAAAACACTTAAACTCTAAGTTCTTTTCACAAAACTACCTACATTATTATAACACTTGTACCTAATATTTTTTACACAAATAACTCAAGAATTACTTGTAGTCTCTCTTATCATTTGGATGTCTTTGGGCTATTTATAGATGAAAAATATGTTTTGGTGAAATTTCAATTCTAATGGTAAAAAAACAAGTTAAAAATTAGCTGTTATGAGTTTGGACAGTGGTTCGGACATCCAATCATGTATCCTACAACTTTATGAATAGTATTTCGGGCGATCATATGCGTCGTACAGTTTGATAGAAATTTTTTCATTTTGAGCTCCTTTTTTCGAACGGTCTTCAGCATCCAATCCTTTGTTGGTGGCTTTTGGATTTGTCTTTCGGATGGTCATATGCATCCTACAGTTTCTGGTTCAGACGGTAATGTGCGTCCTACAGTTTCTGGTTCGGACAGTCATATGCGTCCTATTCTATAGCTTCTGGTTCAGATGGTCATCTGCATCCTACAACTTCTGGCATGTAGAAAAATCTGCACACTTATTCTTAAGTTATTAATATGATTTGGTCATCATCAAAATATGATTAGAGTTCAATAGATAGGATTATAACAACTACACACGAGTCATTTTGAATATCACAAATTATTATCCAAAAAGCTATAAGCATAACTGAAACATAATTGCATTGATAAATCAAACTTTCAAATAGTGAATATGGAGAATAAATCATAAAATTGCATAAATACCAATTTTATTCATAATCAAAGCAAATCAATCCATAAATGCAAGGGTTTCATCTAGATCCTAGATATTCAATTGATACTCATAAAGAAAAGATAAAGAAAGATACAACCTTTGTAAACCTTTGAACTCCAAAAACAAATCCAAGATCTTCCAACAGTTAGAACGCTTTAACACAAAATATGAAAGTGGAACAATAAAATGCTAAAACTTATTTTAAAGCTTTCCCAAACATTTTCCACGGTTTTGGTATTTATAGGGTTAGAAATTTTGAAAAATCACTAAAATTGGTTGTACACAGTGATATTTTGTGTGGTTAAAATAGATGTCAATGCGGCCAATTTAGCTGCGCATTTTTGTTGAAAATTGGTTTTAACTGCAGCCAAGGAGCTCTCAAAAGTTTTCTGCCAATTTTACTGTTGCGGCGAGAAGAATTTTAAAGGACTTTGGCTACAACTAATTGCCCTTCCTCCTTGACACTTTGGTTCTTCTTCGATCCTCTTTTAACTTTGTTTCATTTCCAACTTTAGTAATCCATCCTAAATACTAAAACAATACAAAACATCAATTAAACACTAAAATAATAATGAAAATACTAAACACACATAAATACGCACTAACACAACCTAAATTGCGAAGCAACAATAATTAATACTGCCCAATCAAGGACAAAAATAACCCATATTTGTGGAGTTATTATACCCCCAACCTAACCTTTGCTACTCCCTAGAAAATGCCTAAACAACACAACAAGATTCTAAACAACTCAAGACATTACATATAATTTCTATAGTATTATAGTGATCATAACAAATGCCAATTGAATGTAAAAAAGAATATTGAACGTGGTCCGTATATCAATTTGGTTACCAATCCTAGCGCAAAACAAAAATAGAATTTTTAATTACTAAAATAATTTACTAAGGCCATATAAGGATCACACAAAGATCAGTTATACCAACATCAAACCTTGCATTCAATTTATCTATCACACTTTCATCCCCTTCCTCATTAATAAACATTAGACTTGGACTAAAGATCATTCAGGATTTTATCAACCTTATAAAGTAGAGTTAGGGGGATCGGGTATGATAATATGGAAAAACATTGACTCTTTTTTTTTTTTTTTTGGATAAACAACCTGTCCATTGGTGGGGCTTCAGTCACCTGTTTTATTAATTTCTAGAAAAAGTATACAAAGAGAGAGACTAGGTCAAAACCTCATGAGAGAAAGAGTCACAAAACTCTAATTCAAGCAACTACTCATTTATGAATTCTAATACCCACATGACATCTCATTTGTCCTCAAAATTCGTTTAGCTAATCAAGGCAACCTAATACAATTAAAAGTGCTATTACATTTCTCATTACATCCTACATTAGCTAAAAAAATCTGCCAATTGATTTGCATCTCTAAAATATGTTGAGTGGAGTTGCTGAAGTCCTTCAAATAAGCCTAATGATTGGCCGAACCAGATTATCCACCTTCCAAGCTACTTTAATCTTCTCTGCAATTATGTCCAGAACCAATTTAGAGTCGATTTCAGTGACCACATTTTGCAGCTTCAACCTGCAATAGATTTGAATGCCTTGTACTAGAGCCCTCAATTCTGCATATTGAAATGTTTTATAGTATCAGATAAAGTAGCAATGCAGTGTCTGATATACACTCAAGATGTGTATAAGAGACAGAGGCTACTGTTTGCCCTGGATTTCCTCTAAGATACTCTATTAGTATTGAGGTTGAAATATCCAAAAAGAGGTGGATCTTACCAAAATTGGTGGCTTTTGAGTTGGGTAAGAATATGAATCTATAAAAATAGCGACATGAAAAGTCTGTCTCTCTATTTGCTTGAGTTGTAATGAAAAGCCATGAAGAGGGAATTCAGTGAAGCTTTACAAGCAGCAATAATCCCAACTTCTGAAACTTCCTTTTTGTCAAAAAAATTGCAGTTCCTAGCCCTGTCTTCCATAATTCCCAGCATAAAATTACAGACAGTAACTTGCAAACCATTCCATGTGCAGATAAGTTTAAAGATTGCATCTACCGGTTATTTAGATTACACCTCAAGATTTCTTTATCAACTTTGATCTACTAAATATTTTCAAAAAATGACCATACCATGACTTAAAGATGGCAATCCATGAAGATATGCTCCAGATGTTTATAAAGTTCACAAAACTGACAGTTGGAAGCCAGCAAAAGTCATTTATAACAAGCTAAATGGCATCAACAAGTAAAGCATTATTGAGCATTTTCCATAAAAACTTGATATCTTAATCAGAATTTTAGATCCCATATAATTTTTCTATAGAATAAAGAACCTTTTGCCTTCCTTACACAATTAATGGTAGAAGAAACAGTGAACCGACCATTAGAGGTTTCTTTCCAAGCCATCCCATCTTATTCGCTGAAACGGTGAATGACTTTTGTAATAGCAAAAGGATAGAGCAACTTGGATGACTCTTCTGATCTGTGCAGCTTTTGTACGCCCCATGGATCATATTTTAATTCGCATAAGGTGTGGCAAAGCTGTAAAGAAGCAGATCTCGGATGCACTTACCTTCAGAAGTTGTAGAAAAGCTTATGTACATATTGAACCATCAAACCATTGTAGCAACTATAAAACCGAATATTTCATTTTACACAAAAAATATGAATTACAAAATTCCTTCTTAGTACAAAAGATGCTACAACAAAAACAAAGTTCATAAATACAAAACTTATCTAATACACTACCCCTCACCAAACAAAAGAGAAGCTTGGAAGATTATCCCATGAGTCCTACCAAGTAATGTGGAATGGAGAAAATCTAAAAGCGCTACGTGATGGAGAGTCAAAGGTTGCAGTGTATTAGCTTTTATGTATATGAGGACAGCATCAATAGCTCAGTGGATATCATAAAAGCTCAGCTTGGGGCCAAGCATTTGCGATAGAAAGGAAACATATCCATAATAACATTTGTATTTATACACAGTCATGAAGCAGTTTCTTGCTTCATGCTGTCTCTTATACCATGTCTCTTATAAACATCTATGATTTGTATAAGAGACAGGGATAAATGGCATGAGTGCATGTTTTGGACCTGTCTCTTATACACATCTAGATGTGTATAAGAGCAGATGCTAATACTGGCCGAAGGTCAAAGTATGTTTCAATCCGGAATATAATAAAATAGCATGAGTATCTTTTAGGCTCAAAGGTATGACCTACAGTACTAGTCAGATCTAGTAATCTACTGCACCTACTAGTCTGAAAGGGAAAATGTGTAGATTATCCCATCACACAGACCTTTGACTCTTATCAGCTAGATGTTTTCTTAGATGTCTGTCCGAGAAACCTAGATGGTCAGTTTTTCCTTATAAACATTTCCAAACACATCCAAAATTATATACCTCGGTCACCTATGAGCCAAAACAGTCATAAAATGCTTTCATATCAAAAGAGTTTGCAAACATATCAATTGATTAACATAAAATAGCTTGGTCCCGATTTATACATATGTAATAGTTCCAAAACTTGGTAAAAGTGCAGTTCCAAACATCATACACATTTTAAAATCCATCCAAACATATTTCGAAAGTCGTTAAACAAAATACAAGTGGAAGAGGGTCTATGTTACCCACCTATCAAAGCAAAACTGTACAAATGATCACAGAACGCGATCGCCGGCTAGATGTGTATAAGAGACAGAAGCGGATACTTAAAACAGTTGATGTAATTTGCAGCGGAGTGATTCCAAAGTTGATAACCAATATTGTTTGACCTTGGTTACAACCTAGGTGTTGCTCAACATATTCAACCAACAAAATTGTAAACGGAAAGATTCACCGGAGCAATAGCCGGGACTATTTCAATAGCATTCCACAACAATCCATACTCCATAACCACTACAATTAACTCTATTACAACATTAGAGCAACAACCTAAGGTTGGAATTCCTCTTTACTACCAAACTGAAATTTTTACCGATTAGCCACACGCATGATTCAAGCATGCTTCCTAACCATCCCACTACCAAGGAAACACTTAAAACCATCCAAAGATCATTAAAGACCCTTCAAACATAACCAATTATCCAAATTATCCTAGTTGCGCCGATTCCGCTTACTTACACAATGAGATGTGTATAAGACTTGGTTTCAAGTCTCAATTCCTATCCAAACTGTTTTAAAACACTTCTAAAACATCATTATGTGCATAGACATAAGCATTCATAGCATAACACTCTAGGCCACATATGGAAGACAAAACCCTAACTCAAAGCATAATCTTAAAATTTGTAATCTAACCGTGGAAAGTTGTTAAAAATCAACCCCAATCACTTCCCAACCTCCAAAACACTAAAAACAACCCATAACATACATAAATCATAACTTACAAGGCTGCAAAGAGGGTTTTCTCAGCCATAAAGAATCCTACAAAACTTGAAATTAAAGCTTGGATCATAAAGCCCATAAGCCAAAAATGCTAAAATACATAAAATCTTACCTTCCAAGTGATTCCTACTTGAAATCCAAGAAAATTTTTGGGGAAAATGGAGGAAGAAAATTCGGCCAGCAGCTAGGAAGGAAATGAAGAAGAAACAACAAGAAGAAGACTTAAAAAGAAATTATATGTTTGTTAAATGGTACCCCACATGACCAAATTTTTCATGATAAGGTGACTCGTTTGATTTTTAAACTAATTTTTTCTTAATTTGAGTAATAAATAAGATTATTTGTCAGCCATCAGGACAACACTCACACACCACAATGCACTATTAGGAATCTAGTTCATCTAACTGTGTTAAGACCCGTTTACCCGAACCGAAATCGCATAAATCGAAAAATTTGCCGAATTGAAAAACGAATAAGTTGAAGTACTTAATGACTAAAAATAATATGAAAAACATTTTAAACCAGTTAAAATCAAAGAACAAGGCTATTAAAATACTGGGTTTCACAGCTTCAATATTCCAACTTGCTTCTGTTCATGCTTGATCAAGAGCAAGATCCTGAATATATTGTCCTACCACAAGGAAATATTGCTGTCCCTTACAAAATCCTTAACTAGAATCATTTTTTTCCATGTATCAGAAGATAACAAAGATATAATTTCACAAATAGAATGAATACGATTGGGAAGAAACCTAGAAGCCATAAACTTACTCGATAAGGAGTCCCTGGTTTTGAAATTTGACCACAATTTTATGGAAAAAGCTTCACCCATGTCTTGTAGATTGACAACCCCTAATCCAATTTCATCTGTAGGAAAATCAATGTTTTCTCCGCATTGACATCTAATTCATACTTATCTTGTAGCTAGCCGCTTTGAAGACACTATGAAGTTACTCTTAGATTTGTTCACCAATTGACCAGACACATCTTCATAATAATGGATAAATTTCATCAGATGTTGCAAAGATTTCTTGCCTCCATTCATAAATATTACCACATCATCGGCATAAGCTAGATGAGTAATAAGATTTGTACCGCTTGAAGTGTGATAATAATCTAGTCTTCCTTCTATTAACAAATTCTTAAGACACTCTAAAAAAATGCTTCAATGACCAAGATAAAGAGAGATGAAAACAAGGGATCTCCTTGTCACACCCCTTTGTAGAGTTGAAAAATCTAGTTGGCATCCCATTAAACAATAAAAAAAAACCAACAAAATTCAATGCGATTCTTTACCAAGAAAACCTAGTTTGCAGTAAAACCTTTGACAAAACATCATTGAGAAAGGCCAAAACACTCTATCGAAAGCTTAGTCATGTCTAGTTTGAGAATAGTGTTTCCCCTTATGGTTTTTCCCTCCTCAAAGAAAGAAGCCATTTTCTGTGCCAAAAATATATTTTTAGATATTACTCTTCCTCGAACAAACCTCCATTGCTCTTTTGAGATAAGCTTTGGCAGGAACCTTGTCAGTCTATTAGAAACAATATTGGTTATAACTTTGTTGGCAAATGTACATAAACTGACAAGTATAGACTCAAAGAAGGAAGATCGATTGGAAACCTCAGAGAATCAAACATAGTAATGTACTAGTCATCACCTTAGGCATGGATGGATTTTAAAATGTGTATCAGTAGCTTGGGAAAGATCTTCTGTAATGATATGCTAGCATGAAGTGTAAAAAAAATCCATTGAAGCCATCAACTCCTGTAGTACTTGAAAATCACCTCTTTCAGCTCCTCCATAGTTGCCATAGGTAGCACATAGTCATTATCTTCTTTTGTGAATAACTTAGGAATACCATCCACGAAGTTTCCAGTTGATTGAATTTTCTTAGCTGACAACAAAGTTTCTTAAAAATCCACTGCTTCCTTCTAAGGAGTTGTCAAATCCTCAATCCAAGTTCTATCCGCACCTTTAATTCTTCTAATGCATAAATTATTCCTTTTAACATGAAGTTTAGCATGAAAGAACTTACTATTGTGATCTCCCTCTTTCAGCCATTTAATACTAGCTTTTTGTTTCCAAAAGCTTTCTTCTTCTGCAAAGCACTTCAACAAAAAAGCTTTTGACTGTAAAATTTGTATGATCAATCTAACCTTGATCATTCTAATTTTGCAATAGATCCATTTCTTTCCTCAAAATTTCATCATCTGCTTCTTTTACTCTTTCAAAAATGTTGCCAAATTGCTTTTTATTCCAACTTTTCACCTCAAACTTTAGTGTTTCATCTTCGCAGACAAAAATTGCAAGGTAGGACCCTTACAAGTCTGCTTCCAGCTAGCTTCCACCACCTGAAGAAATATTTGTTGTTCATCCAAGCATTTAAAAATCGAAAAAGACTTGGACCTATGAAAAAATTAATTGTGTATGGAGGTGCAAAGGTTCATGCTCCGATAATGTTATATTGAAATACGCAACAGAAAGTGACTATAAAATATTCAAAAACTGTCGATTGGAAACTAGCCTATCTAGCCTCTTCCAAAATGCTATGAATGCTTATTTGAATTTATACATAGTAGTATTATTAGTAGAATTAGATTTATAGAATGCTTTCGTAGTATATTTATGCTAGTTTTGATAATTATAATAGTATTTATTAAGGGTTGGTGTTTCATTGTAGGGTTAATTTGCAATTGGGTAGTAGTTGGAAGAACCAAGAAATCATGGACCTCGCCACACCAAGTATCTGTAATCTAGTGAAAGGAAGCTTGACAATGAACAATAGTCTAAACCATCTATAAACTTCCCCATACTATTGTAATTAGTCTACCTACAACATAAATACTATCCAACATCCAAAATATCATTGAAATCCCTTCCAACAAACCAAGACTGTGCACTTTCCATAAATAGCTAAAACCTTAATTGGGAAAGGAAAAGAATTTCAGCCCACCATAGGATGCATTACCTGTCTTCAAGACACAATCTAGATGTGTATTTTTCCAAAATCCAAATTCCATACGAAGCATTCGAGTGAGAGCTTGAAAATCCTAATTTGCATTAACCACTAACATGAACTCCTTGGTAGCTTTAGAAGATAGTTTACAAGTTACAATTTTGACAAAATTTTGCCATTCCACCTTTCGTGTATTGGCATCCATGTTAGCAACTTTACATTGCTCATTACCTAAGAAAGAGAAATAATCCTTCTCAGAATTCTCCTTTTTTCTGAAAACTGACGCATGGCATCAACAGTAATGTCCAAACAATTATTTTGAGTTGGCAACTCTAGGATATCATCAACCCTAGAATCCAGGGACTCCATGGTGAATAAGTTTGAATTTAAATGATTTGATTGGGAACCTCTAGGGTAAAAAGAACCCTAGAAGGGTAGCACTCCAAAATTGCATTATTCAGTTGAGAATTATCCATTGAATTGACTTCTTAAATACATGGAGGTTTGTAGGATTTATATTATACTGATAATCTTCTGATGGAAGGGCCTTACAGAGAGAGTGTTTGTGCTGAATAATAGGCTGCAATATAAACGGATTAGCTGTATTCTTATCAACTTGAACCCATTTCAAATTCGGATATGCTTCTTGTTTGTGTGGAACAATCCCATTTCCTCAGACATTTGTTTTAGGTTTCTGAGAATTCTACACATTCTGCTGCTTGCGAAATATCCTTAGGCTGCTATTGATCTGATTTTGCTTGTTGTATGTCACCTTACAGATGATCTTTTTGCCTCAAAGGACACTAGATGTGTATAAGAGACAGTGTTTGTACAAACCTCCATGTATTTAAGAAGTCAATTCAATGGATAATTCTCAACCTGAATTCCTTCATCTCCTACTCCTAGCCAATGCTTGCTGGTATAGAAGAAAGCAACTTCACTTCCATACATACTTTGGCTAGAATAGGACTTCAATGGCCTACCTACCACTTGTGCAAGAGAGACACCGAATATTTCTTGAAGAATAGAGTTCAAAGAGATTCTAAAGAAATCCAAATATGGACAATTGAAGGCTCAACTTCGGGCCTGAATAAAAGATACCACTTGAAAACTCGCATATGATAAATCTTAATGAACCATGTTGATTTCAACAAATACCGTAAGAAATCCTTCTCTAAAGGAAAATGAATGAGGTTGTGCTTGTAGTCTAACAATTCCAATTTGAAATCAACTTTAAAATCAATTGTTAGAAAGCTCTTACAAAGAAATTACATATTTAGCTTGCTTCTTGGAAATTTTCCCATCAAAGCAAATTTAAGAGGTTTAGCCAAGGCTTGAACCTTTTCCTTTGAAAATAAAGTGGCTGGTTCCTTATTATAATATTGCTAAAGGCTTATGAGGGACAAAATCCTTCTCCTTACCTTGAGCACCATGCACCTATGGGAAAACACTGACTCAAATTACCTTAGATAGAACAAGTGAATGTTGGTTTACAATTATTCCTAAATAAACCCTCACAACAATATCATAAACATATGGAAGAGTGATTGGTACTAAATTATATAAAGCGACCATCGGATATTAACGTATTACAAAATTTCTTCAACCCACAATATTTAGATTACATTCTCATTCTTTTGAACAATTAGGCACCAGTTAATGTAAAACTCTACCTCTTGCATCTTTTATTAATAAGAAACAATAAATAACATACTTTCTCTAGTTTATCATTCATTTTTTCATTATTATTTATTTTTTCTATCGACAATAGTTTATTCTCATCTCCAACCTTAACTTTCACAATTTCCCTTCAAGATCAATCACATAAGCAATATGGGGATAATTAAGTGTGTTGGGCATTTTGAGATGGGGGATTTGGTTGGTAAGGAGGACATGATTGGATTGGTTGTTGGTGTTACTCCATGAGAAATTTGGGTGATTCCTACAAGAAGGATTGTATGTGTTCCCAAAAGCTCCGGATTGCTTCCTTGGAAATGATGATTGATTAGCCACATAATTGATTTTCTCATTAGTTCCATATGGCATCTCACATTGTCCATTTGTATGGCCACCTCCACAAAAATCACATGTCATGCCTGGTTGGGTTGGAGAAGAAGACATAGCATTTACACTACTAGTTTTCCCTGGGTTCTCCAACGCCTTTGCCATGTTGTTCATCACACTCATGAACATGCTTTGCTGTGCCAAAAGGGCATCTTGCATGTTTAGATTAAATGCTCCACTATTTGCATTGGCTTGATTATCTTGGTGTTGAACCACCGGTGGAGTTATCGGTTGATGACAGTAATGGTTGTATGCCATCATATTCAACAACTCTTGAGCTTCTTCTGGAGTCTTATATGAGATAGAGCCATCGGCGGAGGCATTTACGATGGATCAAGGTTCATCTCTTGAAGTAAACCATTATAAAATGTTTGGATTTCAAGCCACAAAGGAATGGCGTGATGAGGGCATTTTCTTAGAACCTCTTTGAATCTTTCCCAAGCTTCTTCTAGACTTCACCAACATCTTGTTTGCACGATATAATTCTATTCCTTAATTTAGCGGTTCTTGCGGATGGAAAGTACTTTGCCAGGAACTCTTGAGCTAGTTGGTTCCAAGTGGTGAATGTTCCTTGGGCGTGTGATAGCAACAATGGATTTTCCCAATCACGAAGAGAAAAAGGAAACACTCTCATCCGCACACAATTCAGGTGTACTCCATTAAATTTGAATGTGTCCAAGACTTCTTCCAAATTCATGAGGTGTGTATAGGGGTCTTCATTTGGTCCACCTCCGAACATGGCACGGGCTTGAAGCATTCGAATAAGGGCGGACTTGATTTCAAAATTTTTGGCTTGTACGGGCATCCGTGCAATGCTCAAGTTCGCCCCATCAAAATTGGGACTAGAGCATACTCCCTCAATGGCCTTCCATTCCCATTCATGCCATTTCCATTCCCGTAGCCACCAATTCCATTATTTCCGACTACCTCTTCTTCTTCGTTTTCCATGTTCACTTTCCTTTGATGAGCATTAGCATTTGCCATCTCTATCCTTTCTTGCTCTTGTTGTACCCTTCTCAAAATTTGAATTTCTCTTAACTCTTTCTCCCTTTCCTTGTCTAAGCAAATGAATGGCTCTTGAGCTCCCCTTACCATGCACTACACACAACCAGGCAAATTGTCAATTGAAATTCCACAGTCAATTCTTATAGATATCTAACAAATATAAAAATTGACAAAATTAACAGCTAAACTAATCTAAACAAAAGTGCTTAATCTACACGACCCGTAAAGCGCTTGATATTGCCAAAACCAAGGACAATCCCCAGCAACGGCGCCAAAAAATTGATTGCTTCGTAAGGTAGAATTCAACTTTGAAAGGACAAACAAGCAATAATTAACCATACTAACAATTCACTATACTCTACCTAACTTCCGTAGGTATACGGAGTTGATAGTGGTATAGGATGAGTGGATATCGTCCCACAAGGAATGTTGGAAGGCAATTACCAAGATTTTATGATATTTGTGTAGTTAAGCAAAATCAAACAATGGATGATGAAACTATTATAATAAAAAAACCATAATTAAATGAAAGCGATGAAAACTTAATTTTAAGCTAGATTGACTAAAAAGCGAGTAAGTGAAAATAACCACCTACGATATTAAGAAACTAGTTAATCTATTCTAGTAAAAGCAAGTAAAGGAAAACACTTAATTCTAATCTAAATTAACCAAATTAAGACTAAAATTAAAAGCAAGCAAATTACCCAATTAAAAGGACTACAAATAAGAAACCATGAAGACTAAAGCAACCATTTCTAAAGTAGAAATTGGAAAGAGTTAAACCTGAAATCTAAGTATTTTTGGATTTTTGATAAAAATAGAGAAAGCCCACTAGGAATTAACTAGAAATGAATGCAAAAAATTGAGAATTCTTAAATGAAAAGCAAGAAATTATCAAGAACCTTAATTTTCCTAAGAAACCCTAGATAGCAAGCAAAGAAATTCTTACTAAATTAGACTAGAAAGCAAGTAAAAATTATATCTACGCGAAACTTGCGATTTACCCACTACGACTATATAATCAAAATTCGAACATGACAAGAAATTAAAAGAAGATCCAAGAGACAATTAAAGAGAAAATTCTATTAAAGAAGAAAACTTGGGGTTCAAGATATCCTAAACTATCTTAAAATATACTAACTATCTACTACTCGTTCTACTTTGATATTTCTTAAATAGCTTAAGTAGTGTAGTGCTATACAAGACAAAAAATCAGGAGTTGCAGGCTGAAATTTTACCAAATTGCCCTTACAATTTAACTGTCAGCGAGTCGAGATCGCGATATGAAATAATTGAGATCACGATCTCGACTCTAATATATTAAGACAATTTCCCGAGTCGAGATTGCGATATGGAACCATTGAGATCGCAATCTCGACTCTAATACATTAAGACAATTTTCTGAATCAAGATCGCGATATGGAGAGTTTGACATCGCGATCTCGACTCTCTTCTCAACATTCTTCATTTCTTCCATTATTGCAATTTGGTCCTTTGAGTTTTGTTCATTCCAGCTTCCAACCTCTAACTTTGACCTGCATAATATTAACACCATTAAGCAATTAATTAACTAGAAATTTAATAAAAACTTATCATATTTAATCAAGAAAGGAAATACAAACACGTATGAAAGAAATTAACTAAAATCTTCAATTACTTACCCAAAATTTGGGATTTAAACTATCAAAATGTTATAATTTAGTGGAAAATAACTCTAGTTTACCAGAGTTATCACGCCCCCAAACTTAGCGTTTTGCTAGTCTCGAGCAAAACAAAAAAATTAAAATTAAAAGAAGCCTACTGATACTCAAACATATAAACACCTCCAAAGTTGACGTGACACTTGATGAATCATTACTGGATGAACTTAGAAAAATTAGGAAATCTCTCAAGAAATGTTCAATACTATGTAATATGTGAAGTACAGGCATGAGTTGTTTCAATCCGAAATTGAGCCATTAGTTTCTTGGAAAGGCGAGCACACATTCATTCACTACACGTGCTTTCACATCACCAAGCATTACCATTGCATAAAAGAGTTACCAAAAGTTTTAGTTCTTTTCATTTAAAACATCATTACTTCTCAAATCACAAATATTATGAAGTTAGGCAACAATCTCGACTAGGCATCATGAAAATAGAAGTTCAATTAGGAATCAACTTAAATGCAAATGTCACACATTTTAGGGAATAACCTCTAACAAGGAATAAGTAATATGAGATTAATGATAAGTATTACAAACATTTACTCCTTAACTTATTGGTATATTAAAATGCATTTTCTAATGGCTTAATGCGGAGAAACAACACGAGTACATATCGGAAACCCGTACTCGCCTTACCACTACTCTAATGGCTTATTTCGGAGATAACAACATGGGTACATGTCGGAATCCCGTACTCGCCTTATTCCTAAATATATTTTTTTTGGTCCTAAACCAAGCAAAAGGAGTGAAATGTACCTAAAATTAATTTCGAATATCAATTATTCACAAGTTGGAAGAACATTCCCTATGCAAACACACGAAATGTCCCAAAATTCCTTCTACTTCATTTAACTCATTTCATTCCAAAAGATAGTTCATCAACCAAATAATATAAGTGATTTGATCGGAAACAACATTTCAAATAAATTTTCCAAAAATTTCAGTACTTCTTTTTGAAAAATAGTGATGCCAAGTTTATAAATTCTTTATGTTGCCAACGAACTACTCACTCACACAAAATTTTCTTGAAATGAATTAATCATATACTTTAATCACAAAGCATTGAATATCAAAATTTATCATCATTGAGTACCTAATTGATCAATTTCCATCCATTAAACATCAAGTGTCAACAATATGTATAAATTAACCATTCCCAATACAAAGAGCAAATAAACACCCCCAAACTTGTTTCTTTTATTCTAGTTGATGAATAAATCATCATTCCACTCACCCAAAATTAAACATAAAGACATACCTAAAAATAACAAAAACTACTCAAATCATGATATAGCTATAAACTAAGAATTAAAATTGGGTTGAAATGCTAAGAATAGTAAACTATGCCATGCATCTCACCATTCAAGCTTAAAACAAAATCAACATTCAATTCAACTTAAAGCCCTTAGCCATGTTACTCTTTTTTGGAAATAATCATGACCAAAGCTACACCAAGTATCTAGCAAGAAATTCCACAAAGATTCAATCCATGAAGCATCAAACTAATTAGCTATTTGGCGTCAGCTTAAGGCCATTAGCCAGATTACTAAAAAGGAAAATCAAACTACTTCCAAATTAAAAGACAAAAAATAAAATAAATTCATGGTTGAAGTGATTTTGAAAGAAAGAAAATGTTTTTTTTTTCGAGATCGCAATCTCAGATTTGGTATCGCAAAATCGAAGAAGTGGAGATCGCGATCTCAAATTTGAGATCGCGATCTCGACTCGGTGCAAAAATAGCCTTTGTTGAAGTTTGAAGTTGAGATCGTGATCTCGACCAAATGGCCATTCTGCCTTCCAGAAGTTTGACTTTGAGATCGCGATCTCGAGCTCAACTTCTGTAAAGTGAATTTTTCACACTTAGCCGAAATTGCTCCACTCTTGATCACTTTTCTCCATTTGCAATGATAACCTACAAACAAAAAATTCACAAGTTAGGATTGCAATTTTTATTCATTCTTTAGCACCATTTATTCAACTAAATAAAACTTAGGTTTTTATCTAAAATTCTAACCTAATTAATCTAAATTAAAACACATACTACCGGAAACAAAGAACAACTAAATGAAAAACTTGGGTTGCCTTCCAAGAAGCGCTCTTTTATAGTCACTAGCTTGACTATAGCATGGACTTGATATCCAAGTCATTGAGGATGAAAAATACCACGAAGAAAGTTTGATCCCTTTTTACTTCATGATTAAAGGTTGATTTTCGGGTTTTCCAATCACGAGCCCTTTCTTTGTAGCCTTAGCCATTGCTAGTTCCCCAATATGCATCTCCAATTGAAATGTTCTAAGCAGGACTTAATTTTTGTGCCTTGCAATTTCTTGATAGCACAATTTTGTTTGTTATTGCAAATCTAGATGTCCTTCGTCAACACACATCCCTCTATCTCTTATACACATCTTTCCTTCAATTCATTTCTCGGATCTTCTTTTATTTCCAACACTTGCATGAGCGAATTGCCTCGGTTAACTTCATTTTGCTCTTCATTTGACCTAGCAAGGAAAGAATTAAGAGATTGGTTAGCACATTTCTCTTCAACAATGGGAATATTGTCATTATATTCAAACACATCAAATTCAATTGATTCATTTTCAACTCGTAAGATCAACTTCACTTTGTTCACATCAATTAATACATGAGCGGTCGACAAGAAAGGCCGCGACCCTAGAATCAATGGAAATTCACCCACTTCACCCGTATCTAGCACAAAGAAATCAACGGGAAATATCAACTTTTCAACTTGTACAAGGACATCTTCCAACAAGCCATTTGCTTTTCTTTCGGATAAATCTGCCAATTGGAGTGTGATATTAGTTGGCTTGACATTGTTGATCCCTAACTTGTCATAGATGGCCTTCGGCATGATATTTATGCTTGCCCCCAAATCAGAAAGTGATCGATGCCATGTTTTTCCACCAACATTCACCGGTAAAGTGATCGATGCCATGGTTTTCGTCCAATATTCACCGGTATCATAAAACTACTGGGATCTTTAAGTTTAGGGGGCAACCGCAATTGAACAGTGGCACTGCATTGGATACCAAGGCAAACTTTCTCATCATCATCCCACTTTCGCTTCCTTGCCAAAAGATCCTTCATAAAACGAGCATAGTTGGGCATTTTTGTGAGGACATCAATCAAAGGAAAGTTGATATTAATCTTTTACATTAACATATCCAAGAAATGGTTGAACTGCTTGTCTTTTTCCCCTTTTCTTGGATCAATGAGTCGTTATGGGTATGGCACTTTTATTGATGGATCTATCTTGAAAGGTTTCTCCACATGCTTCTTCTTGAATACCTTGATCTCATTCTTTTGTTCCTTTTTGGCTTCATCATCAACCACTTCCCTTTCATTCTCAATTACCTTGGACCTTTGTTCCTTGCTTCCTTCCTCCACCTTTTTCTCCTTAGATTCAACCAATTCTTTTCCACTCCTTAGGATTATGGCATTGCGTTGCTCCTTGGGGTTTGAATAGTATCACTCGAAAATGCCCCAATAGGTTTGTCATTATTCAACCTTGCCCATTGCCCCAATTGAATCTCCAAATTTCTTGTCGAAGCCTTCAAATTCTCGTAATCTCTTTTATGCTCTTCTATTTTCCCATCCAATTCTCTTCTCAAACACTCGGCTTCTCTTTTCCAACCTTCTTCACCCAAATTCTCTCTATTGGAGCATATTGATCATGATACATGGGTTGGGAAGAATTTGCATACTGGAAAGGAGCTCTTTGTTGTTGGTTTTGAAATGAAGGGTTGGGGAAAGGTTGATATGAGTTGGGTTGGAAATTTCTTTGATGTGGCGGTTGATAAGGTCTAGGTGAGGAACTTGAGGCTGGAGTGTGTCGGGCATTTTGAGGTGGGAGATTTGGTTGGTAAGGAGGATTGGATTGGTTGTGGCTCCATGAGAATTTTGGGTGATTCCTTCGAGAAGGATTGTATGTTTTTCCATAAGCTCCGGATTGCTTAATTGGAAATGATAATTGATTAGCCACATAATTGATTTGCTCATTAGCTCCATATGGCACCTCACAATGTTCATTTGTATGGCCGCATCCACAAAAATCACATGTCATGCTTGGTTGGGTTGGAGAAGAAGTCATACCATTTACACTACTAGGTTTCCCTAGGTTCTCCAACGCCTTTGCCATATTGTTCATCACACTCATGAAACATGCTTTGTTGTGCCGAAAGGGCATCTTGCATGTTTAGATTCAACACTCCACAATTTGCATTGGCTTGATTAGCTTGGTGTTGAACCACCGGTGGAGTTATCGGTCCATGATAGTAGTGGTTGTATGCCATCCTATTTAACAACTCTTGAACTTATTCCGGAGACTTATATGAGATAGGGCCATCGGCGGAGGCATCTACGTTGGATTCCGTATCTTGAAGTAAACCATTATAAAATGTTTGGATTTGAAGCCACAAAGGAATGGCGTGATGAGGGCATTTTCTTAGCCATTCTTTGAATCTTTCCCAAGCTTTCCCTAGACTTCACCAACATCTTGTTTGAACGATGTAATTTCATTCCTTAATTTAGCGGTTCTTGCGGGTGGAAAGTGCTTTGCTAGGAACTCTTGAGCAAGTTGGATGCAAGTGGTGAATGTTCCATGGGCATGGGATTGCAACCATGACTTTGCCCAATCACGAGGAGAAAAGGGAAACACCTTCACATCCGCACACAATTCGAGTGCACTCAATTAAATTTGAATGTGTCCAAGACTTCTTCAAAATTCATGAGGTGTGTATAGGGGTCTTCATTTGGTCCACCTCCGAACATGGCATGGGCTTGAAGCATTTGGATTAGGGCGGGCTTGATTTCAAAATTGTTGGCTTGCATGGGCATTCGTGCAATGCTCGAGTTTGCCCCATCAAAATTGGGTAGAGCATACTCCCTCAATGGCCTTCCATTCCTATTCATGCCATTTCCATTCCCGTAACCACCAATTCCATTATTTCCAACTACCTCTTCTTCTTCGTTTTCCATGTTCACTTTCCTTTGATGAGCATTAGCATTTGCCATCACTTTTCTTTCTTGCTCTTGTTGTACCCTTCTCAACCTCCGAATTTCTCTTAGCTCTTTCTCCCGTTCCATGTCTAAGCAAATGAATGGCTCTTGAGTACCTCTTCCAATGCACTACACACAACCAAGGCAAATTGTCAATTGAAATTCCTCTGTAAAAAGTCAATGCCACGAGATATCCAACAAACATAAAACTTTACAAAATTAACAGCTACACTAATCTAAACTAAAGTGCTTAATCTACACGACTCGTAAAGCGCTTGATATTGCCAAAAACCAAGGACAATTCCCGGCAAAGGCGCCAAAAACTCGATTGCTTTGTTAGGTAGAATTCAACTTTGAAAGGAAAAACAAGCAATAATTAACCACACTAATTCAGGTATAGGATGAGTGCGTATCGTTCCACAAGGATTGTTAGAAGGCAATTACCAAGATTTATGGATATTTGTGTTGTTAAGAAAAATCAAACAATGGATGATGAAACTATTCTAATAAAAACCATAATTAAATGAAAGCGATGAAAACTTAATTTTAAGCTAGATTGACTAAAATGCGAGTAAGTGAAAATAACCAATTACGATATTAAGAAACTAGTTAGTCTATTCTAGTAAAAGCAAGTAAAGGAAAGAACTTAATTATAACCTAAATTAACCAAATTAATATGACTAAAATTAAAAGCAAGCAAATTACCCAATTAAAAGGACTACAAATAAGAAACCTTGAAGACTAAAAGCAACCATTTCTAAACTAGAAATTGGAAATAGTTAAACCTGAAATCTAAGTATTTTTGGATTTTTGATCAAAATAGAGAAAGCCCACTAGGAATTAACTACAAATTAATGCAAGAAACTAAGAATTCTTAAATGAAAACCAATAAATTATCAAGAACCCTAATTTTCTTAAGAAACCCTAGATTGGAAGCAAAGAAATTCTTACTAAACTAGACTAGAAAGCAAGTAAAAATTATATCTACGCGAAACTTGCGATTAACCCACTTCGATTATGTAATCAAAATTCGAGCATGCCAAGAAATTAAAAGAAGATCTAAGAGACAATTAAAGAGAAAATTCTATTAAAGAAGAAAACTTGGGGTTCAAGATATCCTAAACTATCCTAAAATCTACTAACTATCTACTACTCATTCTACTTTTCTATTTCTTAAGGTAGCTTAAATAGTGTAGTGCTACACTAGACAATTGGCTAGATGCTGCAGGCTGAAATTTTACCGAATTGCCCTTACAATTTAACTGTCAGTGAGTCGAGATCGCGATATGGAATAATTGAGATCACGATCTCGACTCTAATACATTACGACAATTTCTCGAGTTGAGATTGCGATATGGAACAATTGAGATCGCGATCTCAACTCTAATACATTAAGCCAATTTCCCGAGTCAAGATCGCGATATGGAGAGTTTGAGATAGCGATCTCGACTCTCTGCTTTGCATTCTTCATTTCTTCCATTATTGCAATTTGTTCCTTTGAGTTTTGTTCATTCCAGCTTCCAACCTCTAATTTTGACCTGCATAATATTAACACCATTAAGCAATTAATTAACTAGAAATTTAATAAAAACTTATCATATTTAATCAAGAACCGAAATACAAACAAATCTGAAACAAATTAACTAAAATCTTCAATTACTTACCCAAAATTCGGGATTTAAACTATCAAAATGCTATAATTTAGAGGAAAATAACTCTAGTGTACAAGAGTTATCACACCCCCAAACTTAGCGTTTTGCTAGTCCCGAGTAAAACAAAAAAATTAAAATTAAAAGAAGCCTACTAACACTCAAACATATAAACACCTCCAAAGTTGACGTGACACTTGATGAATCATGGATGTACTTAGAACAATTAGGAAACCTCTCAAGAAACGTTCAATACTATGTTGTATGTGAAATATCTGAGTGAATCAATCCAAAATTGAAATTTTGTTCTTCATAGAAGCACACATTCATTCACTACACAAGATTTCACATCACCAAGACTTACCATTCTCAAAAAGAGTTACCAAAAGTTTTAGTTCTTTTCATTTAAAACATCATTACTTCTCAAATCAAAAATATTATGAAGTTAGTCAACTATCACGACTAGGCATCATGAAAATAGAAGTTCAACAAGTAATCAACTTAAATGCAAATGTCCCACATTACGGGAATAAATCTCGGTAACCAGGAATAAGTAATATGAGATTACTAATAAGTGTTACAAACATTTACTGCGTAACTTATTGGTATATTAAAATGCATTTCCTAATGGCTTATTTTGGAGAAACAATAAGGGTACATGTCAGAATCCCGTACTCGCCTTTTTACTACTCTAATGGCTTATTTCAGAGAAACAACATGGGCACATCTCGGAATCCCGTACCCGCCTTAATTCTAAATATTTTTTTTTTCGGTCCTAAACCATGGAAATGGAGTGAAATGTACCTAATATTAATTTTGAATATCAATTATTCACAAGTTAGAAAAACATTCCCTATGCAAACATACAAAATGTCCCAAAATTCCTTCTACTTCATTTAACTCATTTCTTTCCAAAAGATATTTCATCAACCAAATAATATAAGTGATTTGATTAGAAACAACATTTCAAATAAATTTTCCTAAAATTTCAGTACTTCTTTTTGAAAAAAAGTGATGCCAACTTTATGAATTCTTATTGTTGCAAACGAATTACTCACTCACACAAAATTTCATGAAATGAATCAATCATATACTTCAATCACAAAGCATTGAATATCAAAATTTATCATCGTTGAGTACCTACTTGATCAATTTTCCATCCATTAAACATCAAGTGGCAAGAATATGCATAAATTAACCATTCCCAACACAAAGAAATAAACACCCCCAAACTTGTCTCTTTTATTCTAGTTGATGAATAAATCATCCATCCACATACCCAAAATTAAACATAAAGACATACCCAAAAATAACAAAAACTACTCGAATCATGATATAGCTATAAACTAAGAACTAAAATTGAGTAGGAATGCTAGGAATAGTAAACTGTGTCATGCATCTCACCATTCAAGCTTCAAACAAAATCAGTATTCAATTCAACTCATCAACTATTGCAAAGATGGCATCAGCTTAGAGTCCTTAGCCATGCTACTCTTATTTGGCAATAATCATGACCAAAGCTACACCAAGTATCTAGCAAGAAATTCCGACACAAAGATTCAATCCTTGAAGCATCAAACAAATTAGCTACTTGGCATCAGCTTAAGGCCATTAGCCAGATTACAAAAAAGGAAAATCAAATTAATTCCAAATTAAAAGACTAAAAATAAAATGAATTCATGGTTGAAGTGATTTTGAAAGAACGAAAATGTTTTTTTTTTTTTTTCGAGATCACGATCTCAGATTTGGTATCGCGACCTCGAAGGAGTTGAGGTCGCAATCTCAAAATTTAGATCGTGATCTCAGTGCAAAAATAGCCTTTGTTGAAGTTTGAAGTTGAGATCATAATCTCAAAAATGAGATCTTCTTGAATGGATACTAACGGAAAGAAAAAACAACTAAACGAAAAACTTGGGTTGCCTCCCAAGAAGTGCTCTTTTATAGTCACTAGCTTGACTATGGCATGAATTTCAATCCAAGTAATTGAGGATGATTGACCCTCCTTTTCCTTTTGGTTTCCACGAAAAAAGTTTGATCCCCTTTTTCTTCATGATTAAATTTGCTTGATTTTCAGGTTTTCCAATCACGAGCCCTTTCTTTCTAGCCTTAGCCGTTGCTAGTTCCCCAATTAACATCTCCAATTATTTCTCAAAA
Source organism: Cinchona pubescens (assembly GCA_025175665.1). Classification (NCBI taxonomy): domain Eukaryota; kingdom Viridiplantae; phylum Streptophyta; class Magnoliopsida; order Gentianales; family Rubiaceae; genus Cinchona; species Cinchona pubescens. The sequence goes on along the minus strand of JANKKI010000491.1, from coordinate 831,517 downwards.
CATTTTCTTTTATTTTTGTGCCTTGTCAATTTCTTGATATCAGCATTTTGCTTTTTCTTTGCAAAACTCTCTTCATCATTCGTCAACTCACATCCCTTATCGGGTGGTTTCAGGAGATGTGTTTCTCGGATCTTCTTTTATTTCCAACTCTTGCATGTGCGAATTGCCTTGGTTAACTTCATTTTGCTCTTCATTTGACCTAGCAAGGAAAGAATTAGGAGATTGGTTAGCACATTTCTCTTCAACAATGGAAATATGGTCATTATATTCAAACACATCAAATTCAATTGATTCATTTTCAACTCGTAAGATCAACTTCACTTTGTTCACATCAATTAATACATGAGCGGTCACAAGAAATGCCTCCCTAGAATCAATGGAATCTTACTCTTTTCACCCATATCTAGGACACAAAGAAATCAACGGAAAATACCAACTTTTCAACTTGTACAAGAACACCTTCCAACAAGCCATATGGTTTCCTCTCGGATAAATCTACCAATTAGAGTGCGATATTAGTTGGCTTGACATTGTAGATCCCTAATTTGTCATCGATGGCCTTTGGCATGATATTTAAGATTGCCCCCAAATCACAAAGTGATCGTGCCTCTTTTACACATCTAATGTGTATAAGAGACAGCCATTATCAACTAAGTTTAGGGGGCAACCGCCTTTGAACAATGTACTGCATTGGATATCAAGGCATACTTTCTCATCTTCATCCCACTTTCGCTTCCTTACCAAAAGATCCTTCATGAAACGAGCATAGTTGGGCATTTTGGTGAGGACATCAATCGAAGGAATATTGATATTAATCTTTTTCAACATATCCAAGAAATGGTTGAGCTGCTTGTCTTTTTCCTCCTTTCTTGGATGAATGAGTCAACATGCAAATAGTGGAGCGTTGAATCTCAACATGCAAGATGCCCTTTTGGCACAACAAAGCATGTTCATGAGTGTGATGAACAACATGGCATAGGCATTGGAGATCCTAGGGAAACCTAGTAGTGTAAATGCTATGTCTTCTTCTCCAACCCAACCAAGCATGACATGCGATTTTTGTGGAGACGGCCAGACAAATGGACAATATGAGATGCCATATGGAGCTAATGAGCAAATCAATTATGTGGCTAATCAATCATCATTTCTAAGAAAGCAATCCGGAGCTTATGGGAACACATACAATCCTTCTTGGAGGAATCACCCAAATTTCTCATTGAGTAACACCAACAACCAATCCTATGCCATGTTTAACATCAGCTCATGAACATGCTTTTGTTTGAAGCTTGAATGGTGAGTTGCTGTCTCTTATACACATTTCAATGCCACATCAAAGAAATTTTCATAACTCATATCAACCTTTCCTCAACCTTTCATTTCAAAACCAACAACAAAGACCTCCTTTCCATTATGCAAATTCTTCCCAACCCATGTATCATGATCAATATGTTCCTAGAGAGAATTTGGGTAAAGGAGGTTGGAAAAGAGAAGCCGAGTATTTGAGAAGAGAATTGGATAGGAAAACGGAAGAGTATAAAAGAGATTATGAGAATTTGAAGGTTTCGACAAGAAATTTGGAGATTCAATTGGGGAAGTAGGAAAGGTTGAATAATGACAAACCTATTGGGGCATTTCTGAGTGATACTATTCCCAACCCCAAGGAGCAATGCAATGCCATTGCAAGGAGTGGAAAAGAATTGGTTGAATCTAAGGAGGAGAAAAAGGTGGAGGAAGGAAGCAAGGAACTAAGGTCCAAGGTAACTGAGAATGAAAGGGAAGTGGTTGATGATGAAGCCAAAAAGGAACAAAAGAATTAGATCAAGGTATCCAAAAAGAAGTATGTGGAGGAACCTTTGAAGATAGATCCATCAATAAAAGTGCCATACCCATAACGACTCATTGATCCATGAGAAAAGGGGAAAAAGACAAGCAGTTCAACCATTTCTTGGATATATTGAAAAAGATTAATATCAACTTTCCTTTGATTGATGTCCTCACAAAAATGCCCAACTATGCTCGTTTCATGAAGGATTTTTTGGCAAGGAAGCGAAAGCGGGATGATGATGAGAAAGTATGCCTTGGTATCCAATGCAGTGCCATTGTTCAAAGGCGGTTGCCCCCTAAACTTAAAGATCCCGTAGTTTTATGATACCGGTGAATGTTGGAGGAAAAACGTGGCATTGATCACTTTGTGATTTGGGGCAAGCATAAATATCATGCCAAAGGCCATGTATGACAAGTTAGGGAACAACATTGTCAAGCCAACTAATATCACACTCCAATTGGCGGATTTATCCGAGAGGAAACCATATGGCTTATTGGAAGATGTTCTTGTACAAGTTGAAAAGTTGGTATTTCTCGTTATTTCTTTGTGCTAGATACGGGTGAAGAGAGTCAGATTCCATTGATTCTATGGGAGGCCTTTCTTGTCGACCTCTCATGTATTAATTGATGTGAACAAAGTGAAGTTGATCTTACGAGTTAAAAATGAATCAATTGAATTTGATGTGTTTGAATATAATGACAATATTCCCATTGTTGAAGAGAAATGTGCTAACCAATCTCTTAATTCTTTCCTTTCTAGGTCAAATGAAGAGCAAAATGAAGTTAACCAAGGCAATTCGCTCATGTAAGTGTTGGAAATAAAAGAAGATCCGAGAAATGAATTGGAGGAAAAACCACCCGATACAATATTGTTAAAAGTTTCACTTCTAGTTAAACCACATGTATTGTGGATATGTTGAGTCAATGACCTTAACCAAATATATTCACTACTTACTTCATGTATTACGATTATTAAGCATGATTGAAAGAAGCAGTGACTAAATTTTATTTTGTTGAATGCCATGATAAAATAGTTTCTCCACATATAAATACCTCATTTGAAATCCAGATTTATGTAGGATGAATGTCCTAAACATTTGCATAACCAACTAAATTTGATTTGGATGGACTTATATAAATAGTTCCTTGGAGATATAGAAGTATAAGTTTTATGTTCTTCCAATATCTTTGTATCGGGGAAGAACTAAATCTTTACAACACAAGTTATATTAAGCCATGTATTATTAGCAAGATGTATTAATGCTCTTGTAACACTAAGATATAGTACTTTAGGATCAATAAGTTCTTCATTATTTTATCAAGGATGAAAAATGATCTTTCTTGACATCAAGCAATCTTACAACCATTAAGATGCTCAATGAATGTATTTTATCTATATAGAATCACCTCTAATACTTTTTCTCTACAAGTTGATTAATGGAGAAAAATACTATACGATAAGTGCTCGAACTGTAGACCATTGCCTAGATCTTTTACATCAATTCATTAGCTGTTGTAGCTCTTCAAGAGTTCTATTAGTATTTATATAATCTACATATACAGTAGTTATCTCAAACTCTAATCTTCTTCGTTGTTATGAAACCACGTAGACAAAATATATCGTTTTTATATTTTTCATTCAAGAGATACTCATTGAGGCAATTGTACCACCTTTGCTATATTGCTTTAATCTAATCCATACAAGAATTTTCATAATATTTTGAGCAATATTCACGGGAAACTTTTACATGCTTCAGGTATGTTAAATCCATCAGGAATTTCACATAGATATCAATATTAAATGAACCAAACAAAATATGTTCAATATCCATAGACGCATTCCAAACTTCTCATGAACTGTCAAATAAATTAGATATCAAAAGGTATAGATCCACAACAAAATAATGTCTTTTCATAATCATTATCGAATCCTTTTGGAAACCTTATTCAACAAAGCATGCTCTCTATGGCATAGTTTCATTTTTCGCATTTCATTTTTGCACAAATATCTATTTGTATCTGCTAGTTCTAATACTTGTATTGCACCTTTCCATTTTGGCCAACCATTTCCATGATGATATTCTTTAACAAATTTATATGATTCAAAATCCTCATTTTCTATTCAAAACATTAGCTAAAATTATAAACAATAATGTTATCAACAATAATATCTTTTCAATTCTATCTTTTGTAGTCTTGACATAACTTATCGAAATCACTTTAGTTTCAAAAGATTTAGGTACTTGATTCACTTCTTGAGTTTTTTGACTAATTATGTCCAGGCCTCATTAGGAGCACCCGCCTCCATTATTAGACCAGTTTTAATATTTGCTTCTTTTCTCTTACAAGGATTCTTATTATTGGTCAACCCCACATTATGTGTGGCTAACTATTATTTTCTGATCGTTTCCTACTAGGACACTAATTTGTGTTGGAGCATTTTAACTGGTGATGAGATTCATAACTCGTTTTAGGTTAGTAAATGAATCTGGCAGTTAATGCATAATATTTTACAAATGAATTATCTTTCGAACTTCTGGTTCACGAGGATCAGAATTTGATAATTCATTATGTTCACTTTTTTTCTATCCGCCTAAATATCTTCTCTTAACGAGGGAATTACCTCTAATGTTGGAAAAAATATTTTTATGACAATCGACAAATTATGCCGTAAATAATTCCCTCGTTAATATTTCAAGATATTTAATCATAGAGGGCAACTCACATCATACATATATTCCCAACTTTCTTTTATGATCCATCGTCATGCATTGTGGATGAGCAATTGTAACATACACCACACAACCAAAAATCCTTAGAAGAGAATATCAGACTCCCGATACAATAAATTGTAATAGCAAGAACTTAAAATAGGTTGTTGGCTTGATGCGTATAAGTGTTGCTGCATATAACATAGCATGTCTTTATACATAAGTAGACAATTTTGTTCTCATAAGTAATCATTTAACTATTAATTGGAGGCATTTTATTAACAATTCTACTGGACCATTTTGGGTATGAACATGTGCTTTAGTATTTTTAATGGTTATATCAATTGACATACAATTATCATCGACTATCTAAGATATGAATTCACCAATATTATCGGGACAGATTTTCTTGATGTAATGCATAATTTGGAAATATGTTCTTAATCGAATTGATTGAGCTAGAAATCTCACAAAATCTAGGTTTCAAGCCAATAAGCATGTATGTGACTATCTAGTAGATGCATCCATCAAAATCATAAAATATCTAAATGGTATTGATGAGCCCATAAATGTTGTGTATTTTATGTTTTGTTTGCCTCCATTTTCATGTAATTTGAGCAATAATTGAGTGAATTATGAGACTAATTGTTTTATTTTTAGTTGACAAGGTTTTCTATGAAGAAGGAGCCAAAAATATCAAAAGGCTGGTGAAAAATCAAAAGGATGCAAAACATGCATCGGTAAGGAGTGAATTTGGACACTGTTCAGTATTTTGAGCATAACTTTCTTGTCCGAGCTCCAATTGAGGTGATTCAAAATTTTTTGAAAATATAAGAGAAAGAGCTACAACTTTCATGCATTGAGTTTTCCCAGATTCCATCAAAATAAAGGTCCAAATTGAGGTGGAAACTAAACCTAGTTAACATACACTATAACTTGCACACATGCGTGAGTGGAAGTGTGCGCATGTGTGCAGGTCGAGAAAAAGGAACTTTAGCTACTGGAATTTGTACAAATGCGCAAGAATATGTTGTGCATGTGTGCACGATGAGCAGTTGATGTAAATTGCTTGTTTTAAAAGTTTTCTCCACCCGTCTGGACTCATTTTCGTGTTTCAGCGTATTTTTATCATCTTAGGGGGTTAAACCCCAATGTATCCCCTATAAATACCCCATTATAAGGGGAGTTGAATGTACGTACAAGCTATTAGTTAGAATAAACATTACAGTAGAAAATTCCATAGGTTAGGGTTAGGGTTTTCTTCTCTTGTTGAAGACTTCAAACTCCATCAACTTTTTGTTCCAGCTACGCTATTGAGTTTCCTTACTTATTTAACTTTAATTTTATTTTAGTTCTTATTTAAATTCCGTAGTTTTAATTTAATCTTCCTGCGTTTACATTTCTAGTTCATTGATTTAAATTTGCTTTTGCTTGGTAAATTTTATTGCTTTCTTTAGTTTTAATTAATTTTGGTGATTGTTCTTATTTTCTTAGTGATTAGAATTACTTTAATTATGTAGAACAAAATCTTGCAATTAATTTGTCTAACTAATATAAAGATTCGTGAACCCTAGTACTTGTCCAATAGTTCTCGTAAGAACAATCCTTACTCACCTAATCTAAAAACATACCTCGTATCCTTACAAGCACATATAGGTATTGATTAGAGTTATTAAGGTTTAATTATAACTTATTTGTGAATTGAATTGTTTAATCAATATTTACTCGAACAGGGATACATGAAGGGTGAGTGGGCCCAGATATATTACCCTTAATATTTTCCAAAAATATATGGGATTCAATCCTTATTTTAAATGGTGATGGTCTAATAATTAGTTTTCCTTGAGAACAAGCAGCCCAAGAGAATTCGTTGAATTGAAGAATCTTTTAGTTTTTCAATGGATGTCCATGTGAATTTCCATGATTTTTTAAGTGTCTCATAATTGACCTATGATAGTCTAACCGATCATACCAAACAATTAGTAAACTTCGAATTTACTGCCATATGTGTTTCAATCATAACAATTATTGTATATTACAATTCAGAGGAAACAAAAGGAGTAAATATTTTTTGCAACAAACATATCTTAACTGAAATGATAGTAATAACGCATAAATACTCTTTCTTTTCTTTCTATTATTCATTATTTTAATCTAATATCCATTCAATTGAATGTTTTTAAAAGTCAATAAATTTATACAAAATAATAATGCGTTATTCATTGCAAATTTTATCCCTCTGGTCAATAGTATATTAGTTCTTCTGGAATTTTCAATGGTTTTATACTACCAATTGGTCTCATAATCAAATAAAAAAGTTTTATTGTATCTCTAAATATAGTGTGTGTAAATGCATCATTTATGAGATATTGTATCCACACATCTCAAATACGTTTAGATGTATATCCATATGTTTCTTATTAAACAATATAAATATAAGGCTGGTTGAATACAGTAAACCCCCTTAAGTTATACACTGTTTTGCACTAAACTTCCTAACATTATTTTTTCTCACTTTGTCCCTTCCGTTGGTGCACCAACAATTTCACCATTAAAAAGTCAAGAAAGACATTTTTACCCCTAGAACACTATAAGAAAACATAAAATTAACCCCTTAAAGCTTGTTATATTTGTCATTTTAGTCCCTAATTCTAGTTTTGTGTCAATTAACCTACTTTAGTCATTAATCAATATAAAAATATTGTCAAAATAACTAAAAATATAATGATACCCACCAACACCAACGGTTTTTTCAAAATACTTGTGAAAAAATTTAAATACAAAAATTCCCTAACACTATCGTTATTTTTCAGTCTTTTCATTACATTTTATTTTCATGTAAAAATAAAATTTAAATATACGATCATAATCATCTATTAAAATTATATCAGCTTTTTTTTTTTTTTTTTTGCTTTTCTTTGTGTTTATTTAAAATAATTTTTTCTTACTTTCATAATATAATTAAACTATCACCTAAATTATACGAATTAACTTTATACATGTAAATCAAAACTCAAATTAAAATAACTTAGATGAAACTACTTTAATAATTCATCAAAAATTTAAAATTAATTATTTCATCATATTTTTAAGTTTTAAATATTGAAGAAAGCATAATTCGAGAATTAAAATGCTAATTAATTTAGAGCATGTTATATTTTTAACAATATTGACAATATTATTACTTTTTATTTATCCCAAAGCATTAAATGATACAAAACTTACATGAGGGACTTGTTGGCCCCAAAAGCAACCTAAGAGGGGGGGTGAATTAGGTTATCTCTAAAGACAAACCTTTTTAAAGTGCTTAATAGAAATTCAAACTTTGTGCACCAAAAGTCCCTCATGTAAGTTTTGTATCATGTCTCTTATACACATCTAGATGTGTAATAAGAGACATTGTGATATTAGAGAGCAAAAGAAGTCAGCTTCTTGTGGCTTAATAATATCCAATTATTAATACATTCTCACAGGGCAACTACCAAGTTCACAACTTGAAGTTCAGCCCCTAAAAGTCTCTTCAAAGTAGGTGAGACAATAACCTCTTGTACACAAATGAGGATCACTCTTGCTCACACTAATTCCCTTTAGTTGAGCCAAGAGTTTTACACTCACAACCTCCCTTTGTTACAATTGTTATCTCTCCACTCTTACACTTGAAGAACTTTTACACTTCTAAGCTCTTTTCACACTACCTACACTATTACAACACTTGTACCCACTATTCCTAAGAAATAGCTCAAGAATTGTTTGTAATCAATGTAGAAGTCTTTTTTTACTTAATTCAGACCTTGGGGTGTCTATAGTTGCCAAAAATCTGCTTTCAACAACTTCACAACGGCTATTTTCTCTCTTGGAAAACTAGCCGTTGGACCTTCGACGGCCGATGCAGCAAGAGTGCGTCCAACAAACTAGCCGTTGGACCGTTCGGACGGCCATTGCTAAACCTTGCGTCCGACATGCGTCCGTTCTCGAGGGTATCCGTTCGGACGTCGAGGATGCGTCCGAACATGCGTCCGATCAAGCAAAGTCTACTGGAATATGAGCGACGCTGTTCGTCCGAGGCTTCTTTGTGTCGGACGATTACCATCGTCCGTTGTTGTGGTTGTTTTTGTTCGACGATCATTTGCGTCCGAACCTCCCTGTTTTTCTGCACACTTATCTTTAAACCATTAGTATGATTTGGTCATTATCAAAACATGATTAACATAACTGGGGTTCTTCAATCTCCCCCTTTTTGATGATGACAAATCAATTGGACAATTCAAAAAACAACCATAAAATATGAAGTACTACACAAGAGAATTTGTCCATTATTTCTCCCCCTTTGGATATGTATCAAAACATTACTCATGTATCCAATGAAGTTTAACTATTCTTGTTTATTCTCCCCCTTGAAAGATGAATAAAATGAGGACTCGAAGAAAGAGAGAATTCATGCAAAAAATTATGATCAATTGCACTTAGATCCTGTGATCAAACAATTTTCGCTTATTCTTTACTAGAAAGCATCATTAAAACAATGAAGCATGTGTGATGCAATTTCTTGTAAAAACAGATTAATTTTTTTTTTTTTTTTTTTTTTAAAAAAAAATGCTCCCCCTTTCTTTTGCAAGTAGTGATATTTATAGACAAAATTTTGGGGATACAAGTATCATAGCATTCTAAACACATTTGACCATATAGATGAGTAATATTCAAGAGAACATAGTTCAACTTGATAAATGAAAGCACACAAAACTTTAGATGTTACCCATTTCAATATGATCTTAGCTCATATGCCTTGAGCACCCTTCATAGATAATCTATCTTGAATTCCTTGGTGCTTTCCAAGCATACCTACATACAAAGTTAAGCAACAACTTTTGGTACCCAAACTTTCTTGGGTCCAATTGGATTAGTAACATGCTTAATCACCCAAATAGAATTTATTCCTAATTTTTCATTTCTTTTAACATAACAATTTTTCTTTATATGGCCGTAAAAATTGATGACAAGACATGATTACAAGTTTATGTTCATTAAGCATGTTAAAGAAAGGGAAGAAGATTTAGATTTAACAAAGCATAAATCATTTTTCTAAAGGTGATAAAATTTTTGTTCAAAACATATTTCTAGTTCTTTTCTTTTCAAAAATATTTTCTTTCTTTGTTTTCAAAGTAACATCAAGATCATCTAATCTTTTCTTCAATGAAGCTTGTTCTTCCATGATCTTGGTTTTTCCAACGAATTTTTCTTTCAAAACATCATTTTCTTTTGTCAAAGAATTGTTTTTATGCACAAGTTTTGAGTTGGCACTCAATAAAGTGTTAACTTTAATTTTTAACTCTTTGTTCTTAGCATATGATTCTTTCAAACATTCATGCATTTTTAAAATAAATGATTCAACATCATCATTATCATCATCACATGAATCATCACAAGAATCACAACTAGAGGTTACCTCATTATCGCCAAGTGCCATAAAAGCCATTTGAGCCTCCTCATATTCTTCTTCAACTGTGTCTCCATCCGAATTGCAATCATCCCAAGTGATTTGGAAGTTGTTGAAGTGAGGCTTCCTTGAGTCTTTTCTCCCTTTTGATGAAGCTTTAAATGCTATGCTTCTTTTTCCCTTTGCCTCCTCATCTTGTAGCTTGTATTTCAACTTCAATTCAAATGAGGTTAGAGAATTGATCAAAGAATCAATAGGCATAGAATTTAAATTTTTAGACTCTTCTATGGCAATGGATTTAGGTTCCCATTCCTTAGGTAAAGCATTCAAAATTTTTCTATTCTTTTCACCCAAGGAATATTCTTTACCCAAACCTTCCAAATCCTTTACCATATCATGGAACCTACAATACATCTTGTCAATGTTCTCATGAGGTTCCATTTTGAAGGATTCATATTTAGCCACAAGAAGTGACTTCTTTTGCTCTCTAATATCTTCACTTCTTTCAGGAATTTATAATCAATCCTTCAAAATGGAACCTCATGAGAACCTTTCAAGGTAGAAATCAGTCATCTGCATCCAAAGCATTATACAAAATATTAATAGCTTTAGCATTTAAAGATAAATTTATTTTATCTTGTGCATTTAACTCAAATCTAGTTTTAGGCCTTAATCTATGAGTATTTTCATCAAAAATATTTGCCTCAATAGGACCTTCATAAATAATATACCATAATTCAATATTAATAGATTGAACAAAAATTTTCATTCTATTGCTAATTGAATTACACATCTTTCAAATAAGAATATTGAGATTAAGAGAATCAAACCAAACTCCCTAGCTTCTCAAGCTTTTCGCTTGCAATTACAAAGAGCTTCTCTTTAACTACCAAGTTCACAACTTGAAGTTCAGCCCCTAAAAGTCTCTTCAAAGTAGGTGAGACAATAACCTCTTGTACACAAATGAGGATCACTCTTGCTCACACTAATTCCCTTTAGTTGAGCCAAGAGTTTTACACTCACAACCTCCCTTTGTTACAATTGTTATCTCTCCACTCTTACACTTGAAGAACTTTTACACTTCTAAGCTCTTTTCACACTACCTACACTATTACAACACTTGTACCCACTATTCCTCCCAAATAGCTCAAGAATTGTTTGTAATCAATGTAGAAGTCTTTTTTTACTTAATTCAGACCTTGGGGTATTTATAGTTGCCAAAAATCTGCTTTCAACAACTTCACAACGGCTATTTTCTGTCTACTGGAAAACTAGCCGTTGGACCTTTCGGACGGCCGAATGCAGCAAGAGTGCGTCCGAACAAACTAGCCGTTGGACCGTTCGGACGGCCGCTAAACCTTGCGTCCGACACTGTCTCCGTTACACATCTAGATGTGTATAAGAGACAGTCCGAGCATGCGCTCTTAAAATTAAACTCCCACAAGCAACTTTGTATGGAATATGAGCGGACTGTCTCTTATACACATCTAGATGTGTATAAGAGACAGATTACCATCGTCCGAAGCTGTTGTGGTTGTTTTTGTTCGGACGATCATTTGCGTCCGAACCTCCCTATTTTTCTGCACACTTATCTTTAAACCATTAGTATGATTTGGTCATCATCAAAACATGATTAACATAACTGGGGTTCTTCAGGACTAAAGTGAAATCTCGTTGAAACCTTAAAAGGGATTTACTGCAATTAATCTTTAGGGGTGAATTTGTCTTTTTGGAAAAATTAACGGCGAAGTTACATGTCACTATTAGTCAAAGGGGTAAAGTAACAAAAAAATAACGTTAGGGGGTTTAGTGCAAAACAGTCTAAAAACCTTAGACGGTTTACTGTATTTAACCCTAAATATAATAATAGAGCCATATAATATAACAAATTAATAAAAAATAATAAGTCGTAGAGAATTTTAAAATCACAATGAATACATGCGGATAAAATATTACAACATTTTCTTTCTTAGATACGTCCACCACCAACCAAACGGTCAATAATTCCTTTAGAGAAGAAATCAATAACACTATGACCATGATCAAAAGCTTTATAGACAAAACTTGTTTCTATAGCTTTTTCTCTTTGTCTTTCAATGGTGCTTAATAAAACTCAAGAAGGCTATTTAGCATATAATAGGTACGTGATCAATAATCTTTCATGCCATAATGATAACATTTATTTTTCACATCATTCTTATTCTGTCAATTGTTATCTTTCTCTTTTATCTTTTCACGATTCTATTGCTTCTGATGGTGAAATATAATGCTATAATTAAAATAGTTCTTATTAATGATCATCTAAATATGTTGGTTTTGACCATCTCTAAGACGTCTATAAGTATTATTTAATTTTTTTTTTTGCTCGCATTCACTTCATGGAATGGAGTATAAGCAGTAGACGAGATTCATGATTTTTGAGTAATAGCTTGTAATTTAATTATCATAAGAAGATGTGAAATTAATTCATTTGTTTCTTATAACCATTTTAGGAAATTGTTGTTGCAAGAGCATATTTTCAACAAGAAAAGTAGATTATATTTTCGCTATCATGTACTCATCAATGATATTTTTAGTCTCTATGAATATGTCTCTTTTTTAAATAAGATAATCACTTTTAAACTTTCATGAATATGGGAAAAATCATTGATTTTGTCTTGTTGAGATTGGATGCAGTATTTTGCCTTTTTGATTATGTCTTCAAGACACATGTAATCCAAATGGATTTTAACATCCAAAATCTGAGATAGATAGTTCTTACTCATTGTTTTCAAGTCTCTAATAATACTATGATGACACAGTTGAAAGTATAAAAACTAAATAAAGTAGTAAGAGAGAATACTCAATATCTTTAAATCATACATTAGTTGTGATAATTTAAATTCCTGCGTACTTTCATTGTGTTGATCTAAACTTTTACGTACTTTCGCTGTGTTGATTTAAAGTTCTACATACCTTTGTTGTATTGATTTGAAGTTCTACGTACTTTTTTTTATTTATTCAAATTTTTACCTTAGTTGATTAGAGTGTCATGCCCATAACATGTTTCAAATAATATAACAATAAATTAGAAGAGACAAGAATATTGAGGGAGGAGTAGAGCTATTATCATATTTCTTTCAAGTGTATTAAACATGGATTACAATGCCTCTATTTATAAACATCTATGAGGTATATGAAGAAACTTGATAGTTGAGTAATAAATACTCATGAATAAGTACATTGGTATAGTACATTGATCTCATAAGTAGATACACTGAAGATTCATTGATCACATAAAAAGAGATTAAAATGTATGTGAGTTGAATATACAAATGGAAATCCACATCCAATGTATTCATACCAATCACATTTGTTTTTAGCATGTTATTAGTTATTGAAATATCGCTTGAATATTATCAGCTAGTTTACTAAACAAAAGGGTTTATTTCACTTTAACCCCTAAATTTTTTGAGTCATTATCACTATACTCCCTTAGACAGTAAAGGCCCTAGACTGATGGTTAAATCTAGCCGTATTTGATTTTCAACTAAAATAATATTTTTACCCTGAAATTATTGATGCGTGAACAAATTTTCTCATGATACCCAAAATATTTTTTTCAATAAATAGAGCTTGATGAATTTTTATGCATGGTGACGAAAGATGAGAAATGTTCAATCATGTCAACAAAATTAGAGAAAAAGAAAAAATGAATCATGTAAAAATGAGAAGAAAAAAGAGAGAATGGGATTTGTAGAAGAATAGGCTTTTATTTAGACAAATTAATATTTAAAATTTGTGTGTCAAGTTGCCAATTTTGCCCATTAAAAATGTAACATTCGATATACATGTGAATATTTCAAGTCAAAAAATGCTAATAATTGTATCAAGGGATCAAATGGTACATTTTGAATTTGTGATGGACTAAAATGCATCATTTTAAATGTGAAGGATTTAAAAAGTATAAATGTGAAATGTGATGGACTAATAAGGTTATTTTCCGAAAGTAAAAACACAAGTTGCATCACTTTAGAAGTGTTTGATAACCCCATTAAGTACTTAAATTTAATTCATTAAGTGTTTTTTGTATTAAATGTGTTTGATAACGAAATTCTCCTACCTCTGAATATATTAAGTCCCACTTAATTTCTATACAAATTTTAAGTGAAAAATCTATCACTTAATTTGCTAAATTCTTTGATAGTATAGTAAAACTCACTTAAGTTTTCTTTATTTCACATTCACATACCCTTTTACACACATTTGTACACACTATATTCATTTTCTCTCACACATAAGCACACATTTGATGTTCACACACTATATTCCTTCTCTCTCACATATAAACACACACTTGAATACACTATATTCCTTCTCTCTCACACAAATATATATTTATACACACTATATTTGTTCTTTCTCACACATAAAAATATACTATATTCATTCTCTCTCACAATAGACGCACACTTGCATACAAAATATTCTTTCTCTCTCACACAAACACACACTTGAACAAATTATATTCCTTTTCTCTCACATATAAACACACATATTATATTCATTATCTCTCACACATAAACACACACTTGCACACTACATTTTCTCACACATATAACATATAGTTATACATACTATATTCCTTCTTCCTCGCACAAAATCACACATTTGCACACATAATACTCATTTTTCCAACACATAAACACACACTTGCACATACCATATTCATTTTTCTACACAAAAATACACACTTGCACGCATTAGATTAATTCTCCCTCACATAAAAACACACAATTGTATATAATATCTCTCTTGTATACACATATCCCTCTCTCTCACACACACATAGTCTATATTAATAAATTGTTTATTTGTATTAAAAATATAATAATTAAAATAATATACTATAAATAACATAATATTATCACCAAACCATATAATATACACGGAGGCACTATCCGCCTCTCCCATAGACTTGTAGGCTTGAATTCAAAGCCTACAAGTCTATGGGCTGTCTCTTATACACAGATAGATGTTTATGAATTCGGTAAATTAAGGCTTAGCACATAATTTTCAATGTTTTGATTTTAGATTTCAAATTTCAGATTTCAATTTTATCAAACGCACCCTTTGACTTTCATAGTTTAAACAAAAAAGACAAAACAACCTTACTAATTAACCTTAATTGCAAAATGACCTTATTAGTGTTTGGTTAATTTTACTTGGAATTTTTGTGGTCCCTTAAGTGTTTTTGAGTGAACCATTCCCTTAATAGCTATCTAATGAATAGTTGACACCTCACTAAATAATGATTAAGGGTGTAAATCATAAATCGACCTGCTCGCATACCATTCATGAACAGCTCGGTCAAAAGTTTGACTCGAATTCCAGTGGACTGATCTTGAGTCGAGTTTGTTCGATCTCAAATCACTTGACGAGCTGATCTCGAGCATATATATATTCTGTTCAAGTGATTATCGAGCTTTTCGAGCACATATATGATTTTTTTAAAATTTTTTAATATATGTAAAATTACTAAAATATCTATACTCTTTAAAAATTACATATTTACCTCTGAAAAAATCGAACTATCTGATTTCGATTTCGATTTTGAACTGGTTTTTACTTATTTTTGAATGATCTCGAATTAAAGCTAAACTCCATCAAATTTTCGAGTTTGAAACTCATTCGAACTCGAGCTCAAACCTCATAAAAAATTTCGAATTCGAACTCGAGTAGGGCACTATTCATACTCGATTCGCCTCGTTTATACCCCTAATGATGATGAGGATTGTTACATGATAAAAATTCTCTCATTTTCTTATTTCATTTAATTTCCAATAGGTAATCTTATCAATTTTTCTATTTTGTATATTTTTTATGATAAAAACCAAGTTTAAAATCAAATGAATGATGATTTCAAAATTTTTTTTTTAAAAAAAAATCTGTATTGAAGTCTCAAATAACTTGGTAATGTGAAATATTTATAAAACTTGAAGTGAAATTATACTAATAAATGCTCCCTCCATCCTATTTTATTTGGCCCTATTTCTATTTTAATTTAACTCAAATTATTTGTCACTCCATAAAAAGGCAAATAAATAAATTTCAATTTACCTAATTTACCCTTCACGCATGTTACAAAAAAATAGCATTAATTTCATATTTCAACATTAATTACTCTCATAAACTATTGCAAATTATGAAAACCCAAAATCAACTAACAAATTCAGAATTTTAATTGAGGGATAATAATGGAAAAACTATTCTACTAATTGGTCAAATGTCAATTTTTCTTTAACTATATGAAAAATTGACCATGTTAAACAAAATGGGACAGAGAGAACTGTAATAAAATAGCACTATAACAAATAAACAAACCAAGCCTTAATTCCACAAAGTAGGGTCGGTTATATGAATCTTGCTACGCCATTGCGCTCTGTTATGGACCATATCCTTCTCAATTCCTAGATGAGCTATATTTTTTTTACAAGTTACCCACCAAGTCTTTTTCGGTCTTCCTCTATCTCTCCTATGTTGACTACTCTCTCTAAAATCTACTTGCATGACAGGCACTTCTAGTGGTCGCATTAACACATGACCTAACCACCTTAAGCGTGTTTTTCTCATTTTCTCATCAATAGGTGCTACTCCAATGTTCTCACGAATATGCTCATTCCGTATCTTGTCCATCCTAATGTACCCACACATCTATCTTAACATTCGCATTTCTGCTACTCTCATCTTTTGCTCATGTGTGTGATTCACTGTCGAACACTCAAACCCATAGAGTATCGCTGGACTAATTGCCGTTCTACAAAATACCTTAAGTCGTAAAGGAATTTTGCAGTTATCACATAATATTGCTGATGCCATTCTCCATTTAGTCCATAAGCTTGTATCCAATGTGTAACATCTCAATCTATATGTTATTAATCTAAATAACTTGTCCTAAATATTTAAAATTTTCACTTATGGGTATCCCTTGATTTTCGATAATAACTCTTATTCAATTCCTACGTGCACCCTTGCTAAACTTAAATTCCATATATTCTATTTTTGATCTACTAATTCTAAACCCTTTTGCCTCAAGTGTCTCTCTCCAAATCTCAAGTTTAACATTAACTCCATCTTTTGTTTCATCTACTAACATAATGTTATCTACAAATAACATAAACTGTGGTATTTCCTCTTGTATGTGCCTCGTAAGTTCATCTATGACCAATGCAAATAGATAAGGATTTAGAATTGAACTTTGGTGTAAACCTATATTTATAGGGAACTTTCGTGTCAACCCTCCTGGTGTTCTCACACTTGTAACCACATCCCTATACATCTCCTGTATTGATTTGATTACTATGTATGCTACTCTAACTCCTCTTTTTTTTTTAAACTTTCCACATAACTTCTCTAGGGACTCTATTGTATGCCTTTTCAAGATCAATAAAAATTATATGTAAATCCTTCTCTTTATCTTGGTATCTCTTAGTAAGTCATCTTAAGAGATGTATGGCTTCAGTAATCGATCTCCCTAGCATAAAACCAAACTGATTATTTGATACCTTAGTCTCATTTATTAACTTTCTTTCTATGACCCTCTCCCAAAGTTTCAATAGTATTCTCTCATATTATAAAAAGTACTATTGACTCCATTATATCAACTTGATTAATTCTAAATCTTATCATGAGAGGTCTATCTAGTAATTTATGAGACACTAATTTAATAATATTGATGATTATCTGCATCATATCAAAATAATTTTTGGTAATAAAACATATATTGCATTAGTAATTTTTTGTGAAGAAAAATATTATGATAGTATTAAGGAATTGAAAAGAAGTACTATTAAGTATCCAAATTTCACTATTCTCTTGTGATATTATCAACAAAATTGTAATAGATAATAAATAGTACGATGAAGTGCAAAGAAACCTACTATTAAAGTATTAATTAAAATAACTATATTATGCTCTCCTTTTTCTGAATAGTATTTAAAAATGTCATTATATTTGATTATATGAATGATCATGAAATATTGTATAAGTCAAAATGGTAACTGTAGTATAAATTATTATTTAAATTTCGTAACATGCAAAAGTGAATAAGTTATTGTAATAGAACTATAAATTGAAATATTAAATTAAGAAGTACTTCGACAAACAAAAATAGTACTATCAAATATTGTAAAAGTTACAAATGTGTTGTTTGGTTACTAATGTCAAATTGTACAGAAAAGTCAAAAAAAGTAATGGAACAAAAAATCAAATCATAAGCTATTATGCTTGCCAATAATGTGTAAAATGTAATAAATAATATAGATGTAGTACGTTTATATAACGAATTAGTACTATCTATACGTTCATAGAGACAGAGTACTATCATTTAAATAATATATGTGCTACTTCATTATCTAACCTAGTGCTTAAGGCACAACTTACTTCGTGCTATTAATAAAAATTAAAATAAATGTAAAATAAATATTTTTATATATAATAACATTATAATATAAATATAGATAATTTTATGAAATAAAAATATGAAGTAATTATTTAATAGTTACATACAATTATGCGTATTTTCTCATAAACTTTAATGTTTTAAATATGTTTAATCTATTTAATGGAAAGACCAGTAGACCAAATGTTGCACTCCCTTTTATTAATAGTTAAAATATTTTGAATTTTATTCTCATTAATGTTACAACTGTTTTGATTGACAAAAGTTTTACTATAAAAGATGAGTTTCACAAGTAAATTAACAAAATGTTATTCAAATTTCACCACTTAATGAAAACAAATAACTCAATTGGATTGATTCTTAAACCACGAAAGAAGCTCTATGGGAAATAAAAATAGTATCGCCAACTATCATAAAATTAGGTACTACTTCTTATTATTTTAATTAATAGGTAAAACAATATAAAAATATAAAATATTATTAATCACATAATTTTGTACGAAAATTAGAAATAGCACAAATAATTTTCATAGTTAGCTTACATAAAACATAACAAAAGAAAAACAAAAATTATTTCATTAATGCAAAATCTTAAATACGAAATTAAGAAAAATGAAAATGAAAAATATAATATTTTGTCATGAATAAAAAATGGTAATAAATAATTAAATAGATTAACATATTATATAAAAGGTAAAGGGAGTAGTAGCAAAGGTTGAGTAGGAGTTGTGTAAAAAGATGAGTATGATGAAAAGAAACCCAATCCTCAAAATTTAACAAGTTCCCTATCTAGAAGGAAAAGTTTGTATGTGAAACCTTTCAAAATAAGTTAGTTATACCTAATGTAATACAAGAGTTCAAAATTATCCTGTATATCTAATGGTGAATATTAAATTAAAGGTATGGTACCCCGGAGGAGACTGTAGTAGAATCCTCCAACTTTTTTAAGATATACAACAATTTAAATGTCTGAAAAACAAAATACATATTCAGTAATATAATCCAACTCAAAATAAACATTTTTCAATAGAATTTCTTGTAGATTTGTACATGCTTAAAATTATTACTTCTATTTTAGTTTACTTTAATTAATCTAGTTTACAAATACAAACTACTACCAAGAATTCAAATTAACAAATTTTATAATTGTTTAATGAATTAAAAAATAGATACCTTTTTTTTTTTATCCCACCTCTCCTCCTAACTCTAATGACTCGAACTCATGATCTATAGAACATATGAAGTGGTTTACCATCTAAACATATTACGTTATCAAAAAAGAGATAGTCATTTTTTTTTTTTAATATTTATGCACCTTATACAAAGTGACAAAGTAACAAAGTCATTAATGTGTCATTAGATCTACCAAAAAATGAATTAAATCTAACCAAATATCTAAAATTATTGCGGTTGATAATTGAACTCGATTTTACCATGATAAATTGGATTTGGAAAGTGATTATGAATTTATAATTTTGTAAATCATATTTCTTTTATATATAAATAATAAGTACATCTTTATGTATATAATTGTGTAGATACATTATATTTATAACTATTTGAAATTTTACTTTGTTTCATTTGTCTTTTTTAATTTTCACTTTTAAAAATTTTATCTAATCACTAACAAAATTTGACTATGTTAGTTGAGATATTTGATAAAAACCTCTTTTGGTGAATGCCATGTGTCATTATATTTTGAACTCTTTTATATATATCACTAATTAATTCAAAAACAGTATTTAGCACGACAAACTAGATAAGTTTTCAAATTTTTAAAAAGTTGATTTTGTTTTTATAACTACCGAGTAGTCTTTGATTAAAAAGATAATGTAAACTAATTAAAGATTTTTACAAAATAATTTTAATTATTGCATTTATTTGACCATTCATATCTACAAAATTAAATTCTTCCATTTCCAAACACAATGATATTATCAAATTTTATATTTACACTGCATATTTCATAGTATGAGTTTTTTTTTTTCACGTATCTAAGTCGAAGACAATGCCTTTGTTATCATACACATACCGCCTATAGTTCTTAAGTATACATAACTAAATAATACTTTAAATCATTTTGTAGGACAAAAATTTTAAGTGCATAAGTAATAAGGAAAATTATTTACAAAATCACAGTTCAAACTACTTGTAAAAAATAGTTTACATGGTAAAATTTTATTGAAACACTAACTTTCTAATTATAGATCATTGGTCAAATTTCATTTTTTTTTTTTAAATTTAATGACACATAAATGATTTTTGTCATTTTATCACCTTATATAAATGCAATGAATTAATGATAATGTTCCTCGATTTCCTTCGGATTTTTAACTTATGCTATTGTGATACTTAGTAATATTGTTAATTAGTTTTGTTAGTCTTATTCGATTCAATTATAAAGTGATATTTGGATGGTGCAAGAAATATGTATTATATTTGGACGGTGAACTACAAGAATTTTAATTTTTGATGAAAAATAGAACTGCTTCACAAACTGTAAATTTTTATTATTTTCTTCTTATTTTTTGTAAGGCATTCATATAATGATTTTAACTATGAAATTTTTTGATTTTTTAGAATATTTTTAAATTTTCTTTAGGAGTACCCCTAAGTACAGAGGATCATTGTTCAAATATGATGGATGATTTTGCTATTGGCATTTAAGAATAAAAGGTAAATTATAAGAAACACCCTCTTGTAATTTACCTAATATTCAAGTTACCTCTTTATGATTCATATACCTACAATTCGCCCTATTGCGATTTGAGGTTAAAGTGAAATCGTTAAATATTCTGTCAAGTAACCGTTAGGAGGTTAAATTTTTTTAATTTTAAGGATTATTTTAATCATTTAAACCTCTAATTAAGGTTAATTATATATTTTAATATAAAAACAACACCTGCTCCTAGATGAGGATTTTTTGCATGTAGAGTGGCATTACGCTTAAGGGTATTTTGCCTTAATGACTTTTTTTATTAATTCGTTAATTTTTTAACTTTCTATTTACTTTACAAAAAAAAAACTCAAGAGACACATTGTAAGTTTCAAAATAATAAAAAGATAACATAGATATTAACAAAATCACAAGAGTTCAATGTAATTTATTTAAAAATAAATAGATGTAAGTGGATGTGGGGTATATAAGATGACATGGGCCAATTGATTTCACAAACTAAAGCATGCGTGGCATTTTACTGGCACTTCATTCAATTCGGTGGCCCTCACTAATGAGTAGTTTATTTGACTTCCAATACCGCTAATCGAACGGCTCTTTTTAACTTCTGAGAATATGTAAGGACAAGATGCTGTGTCTCATAGGTTAGACACACACTAGTGTATGCCCCGAAGAATCATCTACCTATCCTATTTATTAGGAATGTTTATTTTGACTCGTTGATTCGAAAAAATCATAAATACAATTTGATCTGAACCGAAAAAAAAAGAAATACTCAAGCTACATTCTGAAAGCGGGTCGGAGGTAGCAGGTCACATTTTTGTGACCCGTCGGATACCTGATCCAGTCCATTTTCAGGAGTAATTTTGTAAATTTGATTAATGGGGTTTTATTAGAAACTAATACTTATTAAGGTTATTGACAGCCTCTCACCTCTTCTTTTTTAGCTTCTTGTCTTCCATTCTTCTTCATCTTCAATCATCTTTTCCCTTTCTCTTCCTCGCATCATCATTCCTCATACTCTCGTTTGTTGATATGTATTTTGTTATTTAATTATTGTTGCTACTTGTTAGTTTGTTGCAATTGGGATGGCATATTGCAACGTATTTTGTGACTTAAATTTAATTATGATTTGATTGTGAAATTAACTTGTCTAACTATCATTATTCAAATTATTTTGTTTTGTTACTAGTGAGGGTCGAGCACCCGCTTTGTATGAATCGGGTAGAGGTCAGAATTTTTTTGACTCTATCAGTGAAGGTCGGGTTTTTTTTTTACCTCATGAGTCAGATATTCGAACACCCCTACTATTCATATCTATCAACTGTGTCTAAAAGAGTGCTCTCTAGTCTTTTGAACAACTTCTCAATGTGGATAGGATGGCGTTCAAAAGAGGGGGCAAAAAATAGAAAAGCGAAAAGGGTCGAATTAGACTAAATTTGAGGTTCCAATCCAATGTGATATAATGTGAAGCTTGCGCCTTTCTTAGACTAGTGCGAAACATCAAGGACCAAAAGTAAAATTTGCCTCTGTATAAAAGGGAAGCAGAAGGGTTTTCATTGCCCAAAACTACTTGATCTTATCCGAGCGGTGTTGGGGAGAGGCAGCCGTGCAAATGGAGGGTTCAAGCGAGAAAGACAATGAGCCACCCAGCCACCGCCTAAAAAGTTGTTGGGAGGTTGCAGGAGGCTTCGTCTCTCGCCACCAACATTCGCCATCCTCCTCTCTCCATTCCTACCGCGATGAAGACTGCCCGCCGTCGGAGCCTATTTTCAGGCGATGATGGGCACGCGGGCTTTACCCAAACAAAAAATCAAAATTTCGGCGAACTTTACCTTTCTTTTATGTCATCTAGTTCCAATGTATGGGATACTGTCAAATTGTTGTACTTTTCCTAGTCTAGTTTTTTCTTAACTACGGAGTTGAAAATCATTAAAAATAAAAGAGAAAACGTGACCTACTATTTCTGGGTATTATCAGTTGTCGTCAGAGGTGTTTGAAACTTTGTCTGTCTGCTTATTAAATTTGTGTAATCGATAGATCTCTTGAAATTCCTGCTGCACATTGCGCTGTTTGCTAACTATACTGTTAGATATCGAAAATTTATAGCACTCATCTGTATATACCTATCTTTTTTTTATCTTTTTTCCTTCCCCTGACTATCTTTACAGCACTTAAGCTAGTAATGGTAAAGGGGTATGCTTGGGCCTGGTGAGACGGCGAGAGGAGGTTAGTAAAATTGTTCCTATTTTTTTTATTATGTGGATTACATGGATTAAGAAATCGAAGCCTATGGGTTTGTTGTTTCATGAATATTTCGATAATTTGTAATAATCATAATTGCACATATGTATGATTACTAGTAGTCAATGTATAAGCGATGTTCTATTTGGCTGTTGCTATCTTAGTTGTTCTAGTTGTACTCAGTTGTTGCAGATTCTAGTCTAAATAATTGTACTATGTTAAATTATCTGCTAATGATACTGCATCCAAACCGTCTAATGTCATTGTGATTGATTAAGATGGTTAGTTTCTTTATAATTATGTGAACATAGGCTTTACCAATGGGAGCCAACTGATTGACTTGTGTGTGTGTGTGTTTTTTTTTTTTTAATTAAATCTTTCAGTATCCTTCTTGCATTTAGAGACTTCCAATGTGTTCAGCTCTGGAAAGCATACAAGGAAGCAATTGCTGTTGATAGGCTGTAATGGAGGTGCATCAGCAGCATGCTACATGCTTCTAGTTGTGTTCTTCTGATTTCTTCCAAGTAAGAAGGAATCCCTATTTAGATTACTGGTTCAAGAAAGACAGTATCTGGTACTAGTTATATGTATGGTCGAGTCTGAGTTAATTTGCTATATTGGTGGCTACTCTCTGATTATTCGGATCAGACGTTATGTCAAACGTGGGAGTATATGTTATGGTTGAACTGATTTGGCTTACATTTTGTTGGTGAAGATCACATTCCAGAGAATGACGCTCAACACTGTCACCTAAAAGCATTAGCATCTCCAACTTGTGGTTTCTCCAAATCCTTGTAATTTTCTCCTGATCTGCATTTTAGTTGGCCGACTTTCTGCCCTTGTTTTTAGAGACCTTATCAAATAGAGGGGATGCGAATCGATTCTGCCTTTTTAAAGTTCTCTTGCATTTCCGTTGTCTGATTCCACGGCAAATTCGGTGGGAAATTTTTAAGTAGACCGGCTCTATGATAATTGCCATAACCCTTTGGTCTGAAATCATGGACCTCACCTTAAATTACAAAAATTAAACCTGGGATCTATCTATGTACCTATTATATCTAAATCATTGACCTCACCTTAAATTAAAAAAATTAAACATTCTTCATATTGATGTGGATGATCTCAAATCAAGAGATCTATCTATGTATCTATTGTATCTATTATGAATCCGATAACTTGAGAATTTCCTTGATTTAACTGTCGAATTGCCTTCGTTTTGTTTTCGAGGTTCAATTCCTTATGGTTGCCTATAAGTTAATCAAATTTTAATCAATTTAGTTGCTTATTTACAAGTCTATGAGCTTCAATCGCAGAGTTGGAGTAAGGTGTTGTTTCTACAAGGAACTGGGGAAAATACTCTGTGGATTAATTATCTTTATAAAAGAAAAATGTTTGAGTTCTTGCTTCAACTAAAATAAAATAAAGCAAATAATTGAGCAATAAAATAAGTTCCAATAAACCAACGAAAACCTAGAGTTCTAGAGTTTATCAAGTAGTTATGAATTTGGTTAGTTTTATGTGAGGAGATGTGAAAAGTTAGAGGCGAAGTTGTCGTGAAAAAGATAGTCCAACCTATCTAACTAAAGTACAGGCTGCAGTTATCTCCACAATTAACTTTTTTTTTTTATTACTAGTTAACAATTTTATGCACTCATGAACAATTAACTTTATCTAATTATTAGTTAACGATTCTCGAGGATAGTGTTGGTTCAAAGCAACCCCTAAGAGAAGAGTGAAATAAGTTGTCTTTAAAAATAAAACTTTTAATGTATTTAATGAAAATGCAAATTATATGCGCCAAAAGAAAATACTTAAGCACAAATAAGTACAAATGAATGAAATAGATATTCAACAATTGAAATTCAAAGAACAAATAATGCAATTGAGAATAAGGGAATCAAACCAAACTCCCAAATTTCTCAAGGTTGAAACTTACATCCATAAAGAGTTTCTTTCAAGGCAACTACCAAGTTCTCAACTTGAAATTTAGCCAATAAGTGTCTCTTTAAAGTAGGTGAGATAATAACTTTTTGTATACAAATGAAGATCACTCTTGTTCACACTAATTTCCTTTAGCTGAGAGAAGAGTTTTACACTCATAACCTCCATTTGGTTACAATTGTTATCTCTCTTCTCTCGCTCTTGAAGAACATTTAAATTCTAAACTCTTTTCATTAAACTACCTACACTATTACAATACTTTTACCTACTATTTTTCACATAAATAGCTCAAAAATTATTTCTAATCAATGTAGAAGTCTCTCTCATCATTTGGATGTCCTTGGGCTATTTATAGATGAAAAATGTGGTGAAATTTAAGTTTTAACGGTAAAAAAATTAGCTGTTAAAAACTAGCTACTAGGAGTTCGGACGATAGTTTAGATGCTTGATCATGCATCTTACAGTTTCATGAATAATATTTTGAACGGTCATATGCGTCTTACAATTTGATAAAAATTTCTTCATTTTGACCTCCTTTCTTTGGACGGTCTTCAGTGTCCGATACTTTGTCAGTGGCTTCTGGATTTGTCTTTCAGACGGTCATATGCGTTCTACAGTTTCTAGTTTAGACGGTCATGTGCTTCCTACAGCTTTTGGCACATAGAAAAATCTGCGCTCACTTATTCTTAAGTCATTAGTATGATTTTGTCATCATCAAAATATCATTAGAATTTAATGATTTTTCTCTTTTTGATGATGACAAATCAATTGGATAATTTAAACAAAAGTAAGACCAATAATCACAAAAATAGTCACAAGTAGTCCAATCTTTCTCCTCCTTTTGGCATTATCAAAACATTATAGTACAAAGTAATTTATTCACAAAGGATCTAGGAGCTATACAAAAAAAAAAAAAAAAAAAAAAAAAAACATTCAGGCTTTCCCTTAATAAAGGCAATATTTCTTTGTCAAATATCTCCCCTAAACTATGCATTTAATTCAAGTGAGTACATGGAAAAATCAAATTGAAAACATTTCTTTCCTAAGAAATATATGCATAGGATTAACATTAAGGTATTTGAAAAATGAATACTCCCCTTCTCTTTTGCAAGTAGTGACTTAATTTAGACAAAATTGGGGGTATTTAAAATCACTAAAAAAAATATGAAAATAAACACATTCCTATCACATATTCAATTGAAGATATTACGTTTCAAATAAGCAATTAAAAGCACATTTTTGACAAAAATTTTAAATGCTACCCATCTATGTCATCTTAGCTCAAATGCTTTGAACACTCTCCATTAATGATCCATCTTGAATCCCTTGGTGCTTTCCAAACATACCTACATACAAAATTACACAACAACTTTTGGTACCTAAACTTTCTTAGGTCCATTTGAGTTAGTGAAATGGTTTGCACCCATATAGCTTTTATTCCTAACCTTTCATTTCTTTTGACATAATAATCCTTTTGAACATGTCCACGTTGACAACAAATAGTTTCACATAACATTATAATTACTACAAAATAAAGATTTTGACTTCACAAAGCACAAACTGTCTTTTCTGAAAATGGTAAAATTTTTGTTGATAAACATATTTCTAGTCCTTTTCTTTCTAAAAACATTTTTTTTTTTTCCAAAAGTATAACAAGTTCATCTAATCTCTTCTTCAATGAAACTTGATCTTGGTTTTCAAGCACATTTAATTTTTTCTTCAATGCATCATTTTCTTGCGTCAACCTATTATTTTCATGCACAAGTTTTGAGTTAGCACTTAATAAAGCATTTATCTTGATTTTTATAAGAGATTCCTAGTATATGATTTTTTCAAATATTTATGTATTTTTAAAATAAATGATTCAACATCATCATCACAAGAATCATAACTAGAGGATACCTTATTGTATCCAAAGGCCATGAAAGCCATTTGAGTCACCTTATGTTCTTCTTTATCTTGTCCATCTGAATTGCAATCATCCCATGTGATTTGGAAGTTATTAAAGCGGGGTTTTCTTGAATCTTGTTTGGCCTTTCGTTCGATATTGTTGGCGTTGCTTGCACCTCTCTTTCTCATCCTTCTTTTGCTTATGTAGTGCTTCAAGAATCTCTTGGTGATGAGTGCAAGGTCACCTTCATCAAACTCTTCATCCTCTAAGTTGAGGGGTACATTTTCATCTTTCTCTTGATCCTTGCACCTTAATAGAACATAAGATCATCTTGGACCTTGAATTTAAGTTTCAACTCATAAGAAGTGAGAAAGTTAATAAAAAATTCAATGGGTATAGAATTTAAATTTTTTTACTTCCTCTATAGCAATAGATTTAACTTCTCATTCTTTTAGCAAGGAATTTAATATTTTTCTATTCTTTTCAACCAAATAATACTCTTTGCCTAACTTTCCAAATCCTTAATAATATCATTAAATTTACAATATATATTATCAATATTCTCATGAAATTCCATTTTAAAATATTCATATTTGGCCACAAGCAAAGACCTCTTTTGCTCTCTCACATCATCACTACCTTCATAGATTTCTTTCAATTTATCCCATAATTCCTTGGCCAATTTGCAACCCTTTACTCTTGTAGACTCATTAGCATTTAAGACATTATACAATATATTAATGGTTCTAGCATTCAAAGTTAAATTTACTCTATTTGTGCATTTAACTCATATCTAGTTTTAGCCTTAACCTATGTGTATTTGCACCATGAATATTAGCCTCAAAAGAACCTTCATTAACAATGTACCACAAATCAATATCAATAGATTGCAAAAAGATTTTCATTCATTCTTTCCAACTAATAAAATTAATCCCATTAAACATGGGAGGTCTAGTAATGAAATGTTTTTCTAAAAACAATGCATTGTTAGTTGTCATAAAGATCTTTTCTCGAAAATTAGTTAAGTTCAATATAAGAGACTAAGCTCTGATACCCATTGTTGGCTCAAAGCAACCTAAGAGGGGGTGACTTAAGTTATCTCTAAAATCGAACATTTTAATATGTTTAATGAAAATGCAAACTATATGTCCTAAAACAAAACACTTAAGCACAAATAAGCACAAATGAATAAAATAGATATTCAACAATTGAAACTCAAAGAATAAATAATGAGATTGAGATTAGGAGAATCAAAACAAATTCCCAAACTTCTCAAACTTGGAACTTACATCCACAAAGAGATTTTTCCAATGCAACTACCAAGTTCCTAAGTATTTGAAATTTAGCCAATAAGTGTCTCTTTAAAGTCGGTGAGACAATACCCTTTTATAAACAAATGAGTATCACTCTTGCTCACACTAATTTTTTTTAGTTGAGTCAAGAGTTTTACACTCACAACCTTCCTTTGTTGCAATTGTTATCTCTCCACTCTCACTCTTGAAAAACACTTAAACTCTAAGTTCTTTTCACAAAACTACCTACATTATTATAACACTTGTACCTAATATTTTTTACACAAATAACTCAAGAATTACTTGTAGTCTCTCTTATCATTTGGATGTCTTTGGGCTATTTATAGATGAAAAATATGTTGAAATTTCAATTCTAATGGTAAAAAAACTAGTTAAAAATTAGCTGTTATGAGTTTGGACAGTGGTTTTGGACATCCAATCATGTATCCTACAACTTTATGAATAGTATTTCGGACGATCATATGCGTCGTACAGTTTGATAGAAATTTTTTCATTTTGAGCTCCTTTTTTCGAACGGTCTTCAGCGTACACAAAGCCAATCCTTTGTTAGTGGCTTTTGGATTTGTCTTTCGGATGGTCTTATGCATCCTACAGTTTCTGGTTCAGACGATAATGTGCGTCCTACAGTTTCTGGTTCGGACAGTCATATGCGTCCTATTCTATAGCTTCTGGTTCAGATGGTCATCTGCATCCTACAACTTCTGGCATGTAGAAAAATCTGCACACTTATTCTTAAGTTATTAATATGATTTGGTCATCATCAAAATATGATTAGAGTTCAATAGATAGGATTAAAACAACTACACACGAGTCATTTTGAATATCACAAATTATTATCCAAAAAGCTATAAGCATAACTGAAACATAATTGCATTGATAAATCAAACTTTCAAATAGTGAATATGTGAATAAATCATAAAATTGCATAAATACCAATTTTATTCATAATCAAAGCAAATCAATCCATAAATGCAAGGGTTTCATCTAGATCCTAGATATTCAATTGATACTCATAAAGAAAAGATAAAGAAAGATACAACGCTTTGTAAACCTTTGAACTCCAAAAACAAATCCAAGATCTTCCAACAGTTACAACGCTTTAACACAAAATATGAAAGTGGAACAATAAAATGCTAAAACTTATTTTAAAGCTTTCCCAAACATTTTCCACGGTTTTGGTATTTATAGGGTTAGAAATTTTGAAAAATCACTAAAATTGGTTGTAGACAGTGATATTTTGTGTGGTTAAAATAGATGTCAATGCGGCCAATTTAGCTGCGCATTTTTGTTGAAAATTGGTTTTAACTGTTGCCAAGGAGCTCTCAAAAGTTTTCGCAATTTTATTGTGACCTTGACTTTGGCTACAACTAATTGCCCTTCCTCCTTGACACTTTGGTTCTTCTTCGATCCTCTTTTAACTTTGTTTCATTTCCAACTTTAGTAATCCATCCTAAATACTAAAACAATACAAAACATCAATTAAACACTAAAATAATAATGAAATACTAAACACACATAAATACGCACTAACACAACCTAAATTCAATGCGAAGCAACAATAATTAATACTGCCCAATCAAGGACAAAAATAACCCATATTTGTGGAGTTATTATACCCCCAACCTAACCTTTGCTACTCCCTAGAAAATGCCTAAACAACACAACAAGATTCTAAACAACTCAAGACATTACATATAATTTCTATAGTATTATAGTGATCATAACAAATGCCAATTGAATGTAAAAAAGAATATTGAACGTGGTCCGTATATCAATTTGGTTACCAATCCTAGCGCAAAACAAAAATAGAATTTTTAATTACTAAAATAATTTACTAAGGCCATATAAGGATCACAAAGATCAGTTATACCAACATCAAACCTTACATTCAATTTATCTATCACACTTTCATCCCCTTCCTCATTAATAAACATTAGACTTGGACTAAAGATCATTCAGGATTTTATCAACCTTATAAAGTAGAGTTAGGGGGATCGGGTATGATAATATGGAAAAACATTGACTCTTTTTTTTTTTTTTTTGGATAAACAACTCTTATCTGTCCATTGGTGGGGCTTCAGTCACCTGTTTTATTAATTTCTAGAAAAAGTATACAAAGAGAGAGACTAGGTCAAAACCTCATGAGAGAAAGAGTCACAAAACTCTAATTCAAGCAACTACTCATTTATGAATTCTAATACCCACATGACATCTCATTTGTCCTCAAAATTCGTTTAGCTAATCAAGGCAACCTAATACAATTAAAAGTGCTATTACATTTCTCATTACATCCTACATTAGCTAAAAAAATCTGCCAATTGATTTGCATCTCTAAAATATGTTGAGTGGAGTTGCTGAAGTCCTTCAAAAGCCTAATGATTGGCCGGACCAGATTATCCACCTTCCAAGCTACTTTAATCTTCTCTGCAATTATGTCCAGAACCAATTTAGAGTCGATTTCAGTGACCACATTTTGCAGCTTCAACCTGCAATAGATTTGAATGCCTTGTACTAGAGCCCTCAATTCTGCATACAAAATAGTTTTATAGTCATCATAGAAAGTATCTTTGCAATGCAGTTATAATGTTCCCTCAAGAATCTTTAATGGCTCCCCCTCCTACTGTTTGCCCTGGATTCCCTCTAGATACTCTATTAGTATTGAGGTTGAAATATCCAAAAAGAGGTGGATCTTACCAAAATTGGTGGCTTTTGAGTTGGGTAAGAATATGAATCTATAAAAATAGCGACATGAAAAGTCTGTCTCTCTATTTGCTTGAGTTGTAATGAAAAGCCATGAAGAGGGAATTCAGTGAAGCTTTACAAGCAGCAATAATCCCAACTTCTGAAACTTCCTTTTTGTCAAAAAAATTGCAGTTCCTAGCCTTCCATAATTCCCAGCATAAAATTACAGACAGTAACTTGCAAACCATTCCATGTGCAGATAAGTTTAAAGATTGCATCTACCGGTTATTTAGATTACACCTCAAGATTTCTTTATCAACTTTGATCTACTAAATATTTTCAAAAAATGACCATACCATGACTTAAAGATGGCAGTCCATGAAGATATGCTCCATTGTGATAATCTTTCTAAAGTCTCACAAAACTGACATTTGGAAGCCAGCAAAAGTCATTTACATTTAAAAATGTCATCAACAAGTAAAGCATTATTGAGCATTTTCCATAAAAACTTGATATCTTAATCAGAATTTTTGGATCCCATATAATTTTTCTATAGAATAAAGAACCTTTTGCCTTCCTTACACAATTAATGGTAGAAGAAACAGTGAACCGACCATTAGAGGTTTCTTTCCAAGCCATCCCATCTTATTCGCTGAAACGGTAAATGACTTTTGTAATAGCAAAAGGATAGAGCAACTTGGATGACTCTTCTTTACAGCTTCAATATTCCAACTTGCTTCTGTTCATGCTTGATCAAGAGCAAGATCCTGAATATATTGTCATACCACAAGGAAATATTGCTGTCCCTTACAAAATCCTTAACTAGAATCAATTTTTTCCATGTATCAGAAGATAACAAAGATATAATTTCACAAATAGAATGAATACGATTGGGAAGAAACCTAGATGTTCTTAGCCATAAACTTACTCGATAAGGAGTCCCTGGTTTTGAAATTTGACCACAATTTTATGGAAAAAGCTTCACCCATGTCTTGTAGATTGACAACCCCTAATCCAATTTCATCTGTAGGAAAAGCATGTTTTCTCCCAAGAGATCCAATGAAACCTTATACCAAAGTCAGTGTGCCCCCAAAAGAAATCAGCAAAATTGATAGCACATTTAGTGGAAGTTAAAACTGTAATAAGGTATAAAGGGATAGAGCTGAGAACATGTTTATCAAAATCAATCCACCACCTGAAGATAGCATCTTTGATTTCTAGCCTCCCATCCTTTGATTAATTTTATCTATCATTTGCTGGAAAAGCTCTTTCTTCTTTCTTCCCTTGAAAAGAGGGCAACCAAGATAAGGTAAAAAAGAGAGCCTTCTTGACAAAACTAGTAACCCTTTCCATGACCCTAACTCTTGTAGCTAGCCGCTTTGAAGACACTATGAAGTTACTCTTAGATTTGTTCACCATACGATTGACCAGACACATCTTCATAATAATGGATAAATTTCATCAGATGTTGCAAAGATTTCTTGCCTCCATTCATAAATATTACCACATCATCGGCATAAGCTAGATGAGTAATAAGATTTGTACCGCTTGAAGTGTGATAATAATCTATCTTCCTTCTATTAACAAATTCTTAAGACACTCTAAAAAAAGCTTCAACAGCCAAGATAAAGAGAGATGAAAACAAGGGATCTCCTTGTCACACCCCTTTGTAGAGTTGAAAAATCTAGTTGGCATCCCATTAAACAATAAAAAAAAACCAACAAAATTCAATGCGATTCTTTACCAAGAAAACCTAGTTTGCAGTAAAACCTTTGACAAAACATCATTGAGAAAGGCCAAAACACTCTATCGAAAGCTTAGTCATGTCTAGTTTGAGAATAGTGTTTCCCCTTATGGTTTTTCCCTCCTCAAAGAAAGAAGCCATTTTCTGTGCCAAAAATATATTTTTAGATATTACTCTTCCTCGAATTTCAAACCTCCATTGCTCTTTTGAGATAAGCTTTGGCAGGAACCTTGTCAGTCTATTAGAAACATTATTGGTTATAACTTTGTTGGCAAATGTACATAAACTGACAAGTATAGACTCAAAGAAGGAAGATCGATTGGAAACCTCAGGAATCAAACATAGTAATGTACTAGTCATCACCTTAGGCATGTCCTGACCTGCAAAAAATCCTTCAGTAGCTTGGGAAAGATCTTCTGTAATGATATGCTAGCATGAAGTGTAAAAAAAATCCATTGAAGCCATCAACTCCTGTAGTACTTGAAAATCACCTCTTTCAGCTCCTCCATAGTTGCCATAGGTAGCACATAGTCATTATCTTCTTTTGTGAATAACTTAGGAATACCATCCACGAAGTTTCCAGTTGATTGAATTTTCTTAGCTGACAACAAAGTTTCTTAAAAATCCACTGCTTCCTTCTAAGGAGTTGTCAAATCCTCAATCCAAGTTCTATCCGCACCTTTAATTCTTCTAATGCTATTTTGATTACTAAATTATTCCTTTTAACATGAAGTTTAGCATGAAAGAACTTACTATTGTGATCTCCCTCTTTCAGCCATTTAATACTAGCTTTTTGTTTCCAAAAGCTTTCTTCTTCTGCAAAGCACTTCAACAAAAAAGCTTTTGACTGTAAAAAGATCAATCTAACCTTGATCATTCTAATTTTGCAATAGATCCATTTCTTTCCTCAAAATTTCATCATCTGCTTCTTTTACTCTTTCAAAAATGTTGCCAAATTACTTTTTATTCCAACTTTTCACCTCAAACTTTAGTGTTTCATCTTCGCAGACAAAAATTGCAAGGTAGGACCCTTACAAGTCTGCTTCCAGCTAGCTTCCACCACCTGAAGAAATATTTGTTGTTCATCCAAGCATTTAAAAATCGAAAAAGACTTGGACCTATGAAAGAATTAATTGATAATGGTAGGTGCAAAGGTTCATGCTCCGATAATGTTATATTGAAATACGCAACAGAAAGTGACTATAAAATATTCAAAAACACCGTCGATTGGAAACTAGCCTATCTAGCCTCTTCCAAAAAAGACCAATGGGCTGATAACTCTAGTTAACAGAGTTATTTTGCCTCTAAAAATCATATTGTTTGATATTGTTGTTATCGATTTAACTGTTGTTATAGGCTTTTTCTTGAATTTATACATAGTAGTATTATTAGTAGAATTAGATTTATAGAATGCTTTCGTAGTATATTTATGCTAGTTTTGATAATTATAATAGTATTTATTAAGGGTTGGTGTTTCATTGTAGGGTTAATTTGCAATTGGGTAGTAGTTGGAAGAACCAAGAAATCATGGACCTCCTGCCACACCAAGTATACTGTAATCTAGTGAAAGGAAGCTTCAGCAATGAACAATAGTCTAAACCATCTATAAACTTCCCCATACTATTGTAATTAGTCTACCTACAACATAAATACTATCCAACATCCAAAATATCATTGAAATCCCTTCCAACAAACCAAGACTGTGCACTTTCCATAAATAGCTAATTAGATTGTCAACCTTAATTGGGAAAGGAAAAGAATTTCAGCCCACCATAGGATGCATTACCTGTCTTCACTAGACACAATCTAAACTGATACATTTGCATCCAAAAAATCCAAATTCCATACAAAGCATTCGAGTGAGAGCTTGAAAATCCTAATTTGTTAGTTATACAACAAGATGATTCTCACCTACATTGGCCCAAAAATAGCCAATAATTTTATTTGATGCATATTAATTAACTTATTTAAGCATCTTATTGAGCGCTTGTTACTAGTACCTCTTATATTCCTAAAGAGACAATCCATCAAAAATCATTTGCAGAGGGGCAACTTGTTTGCCTTTAAGGCATTTCAAGTAATCACTGAAGGACTACCATATACTTCTTCATTCTCGTTCTTTTTTAACCACTAACATGAAATCCTTGGTAGCTTTAGAAGATAGTTTACAAGTTACAATTTTGACAAAATTTTGCCATTCCACCTTTCGTGTATTGGCATCCATGTTAGCAACTTTACATGAGACATCGATGCTCATTACCTAAGAAAGAGAAATAATCCTTCTCAGAATTCTCCTTTTTTCTGAAAACTGACGCATGGCATCAACAGTAATGTCCAAACAATTATTTTGAGTTGGCAACTCTAGGATATCATCAACCCTAGAATCCAGGGACTCCATGGTGTTTGAATTTAAATGATTTGATTGGGAACCTCTAGGGTAAAAAGAACCCTAGAAGGGTAGCACTCCAAAATTGCATTATTCAGTTGAGAATTATCCATTGAATTGACTTCTTAAATACATGGAGGTTTGTAGGATTTATATTATACTGATAATCTTCTGATGGAAGGGCCTTCTGTAGAGAGTGTTTGTGCTGAATAATAGGCTGCAATATAAACGGATTAGCTGTATTCTTATCAACTTGAACCCATTTCAAATTCGGATATGCTTCTTGTTTGTGTGGAACAATCCCATTTCCTCAGACATTTGTTTTAGGTTTCTGAGAATTCTACACATTCTGCTGCTTGCGAAATATCCTTAGGCTGTGCTATTGATCTGATTTTGCTTGTTGTATGTCACCTTCAGGATGATCTTTTTGCCTCAAAGGACACTCCATCAATTGATGACCTTGTTTGTGATATTTAGTATAGTAAAAAGTGGAAGGTCCTCATATGTGATCTTTTGCCAAATTCCTTCATCTCCTACTCCTAGCCAATGCTTGCTGGTATAGAAGAAAGCAACTTCACTTCCATACATACTTTGGCTAGAATAGGACTTCAATGGCCTACCTACCACTTGTGCAAGAGAGACACCGAATATTTCTTGAAGAATAGAGTTCAAAGAGATTCTAAAGAAATCCAAATATGGACAATTGAAGGCTCAACTTCGGGCCTGAATAAAAGATACCACTTGAAAACTCGCATATGATAAATCTTAATGAACCATGTTGATTTCAACAAATACCGTAAGAAATCCTTCTCTAAAGGAAAATGAATGAGGTTGTGCTTGTAGTCTAACAATTCCAATTTGAAATCACCTTTAAAATCAATTGTTAGAAAGTTCTTACAAAGAAATTACATATTTAGCTTGCTTCTTGGAAATTTTCCCATCAAAGCAAATTTAAGAGGTTTAGCCAAGGCTTGAACCTTTTCCTTTGAAAATAAAGTGGCTGGTTCCTTATTATAATATTGCAAAGGCTTATGAGTAGAAAAATCTTTATCCTTACCTTGAGCACCATGCACCTATTTAAACACTGACTCAAATTACCTTAGATAGAACAAGTGAATGTTGGTTTACAATTATTCCTAAATAAACCCTCACAACAATATCATAAACATATGGAAGAGTGATTGGTACTAAATTATATAAAGCGACCATCGGACATTAACGTATTACAAAATTTCTTCAACCCACAATATTTAGATTACATTCTCATTCTTTTGAACAATTAGGCACCAGTTAATGTAAAACTCTACCTCTTGCATCTTTTATTAATAAGAAACAATAAATAACATACTTTCTCTAGTGAGATATCATTCATTTTTTCTTCGTTATTTATTTTTTCTGGACAATAGTTTATTCTCATCTCCAACCTTAACTTTCACAATTTCCCTTCAAGATCAATCACATAAGCACTATGGGGATAATTAAGTGTGTTGGGCATTTTGAGATAGGGGATTTGGTTGGTAAGGAGGATTGGATTGGTTGTTGGTGTTACTCCATGAGAAATTTGGGTGATTCCTACAAGAAGGATTGTATGTGTTCCCAAAAGCTCCGGATTGCTTCCTTGGAAATGATGATTGATTAGCCACATAATTGATTGTCTCATTAGTTCCATATGGCATCTCACATTGTCCATTTGTATGGCCGCCTCCACAAAAATCACATGTCATGCCTGGTTGGGTTGGAGAAGAAGACATAGCATTTACACTACTAGTTTTCCCTGGGTTCTCCAACGCCTTTGCCATGTTGTTCATCACACTCATGAACATGCTTTGCTGTGCCAAAAGGGCATCTTGCATGTTTAGATTAAATGCTCCACTATTTGCATTACTGTGGCTTGATTATCTTGGTGTTGAACCACCGGTGGAGTTATCGGTTGATGACAGTAATGGTTGTATGCCATCATATTCAACAACTCTTGAGCTTCTTCTGGAGTCTTATATGAGATAGAGCCATCGGCGGAGGCATTTACGATGGATTTCATCTCTTGAAGTAAACCATTATAAAATGTTTGGATTTCAAGCCACAAAGGAATGGCGTGATGAGGGCATTTTCTTAGAACCTCTTTGAATCTTTCCCAAGCTTCTTCTAGACTTCACCAACATCTTGTTTGCACGATATAATTCTATTCCTTAATTTAGCGGTTCTTGCGGATGGAAAGTACTTTGCCAGGAACTCTTGAGCTAGTTGGTTCCAAGTGGTGAATGTTCCTTGGGCGTGTGATAGCAACAATGGCTTTTCCCAATCACGAAGAGAAAAAGGAAACACTCTCATCCGTACACAATTCAGGTGTACTCCATTAAATTTGAATGTGTCCAAGACTTCTTCAAAATTCTATGAGGTGTGTATAGGGGTCTTCATTTGGTCCACCTCCGAACATGGCACGGGCTTGAAGCATTCGAATAAGGGCGGACTTGATTTCAAAATTTTTGGCTTGTACGGGCATCCGTGCAATGCTCAAGTTCTCCCCATCAAAATTGGGTAGAGCATACTCCCTCAATGGCCTTCCATTCCCATTCATGCCATTTCCATTCCCGTAGCCACCAATTCCATTATTTCCGACTACCTCTTCTTCTTCGTTTTCCATGTTCACTTTCCTTTGATGAGCATTAGCATTTGCCATCTCTATCCTTTCTTGCTCTTGTTGTACCCTTCTCAAAATTTGAATTTCTCTTAACTCTTTCTCCCTTTCCTTGTCTAAGCAAATGAATGGCTCTTGAGCTCCCCTTACCATGCACTACACACAACCAGGCAAATTGTCAATTGAAATTCCAAGTCAATTCCACGAGATATCCAACAAATATAAAAATTCACAAAATTAACAGCTAAACTAATCTTTGAAGAATGCAAACAAAAGTGCTTAATCTACACGACCCGTAAAGCGCTTGATATTGCCAAAAACCAAGGACAATCCCCAGCAACGGCGCCAAAAAATTGATTGCTTCGTAAGGTAGAATTCAACTTTGAAAGGACAAACAAGCAATAATTAACCATACTAATTCACTATACTCTACCTAACTTCCGTAGGTATACGGAGTTGATAGTGGTATAGGATGAGTGGATATCGTCCCACAAGGAAAGTTGGAAGGCAATTACCAAGATTTTATGATATTTGTGTAGTTAAGCAAAATCAAACAATGGATGATGAAACTTTTTTAAAAAACGCCGTTGATTGATAAGAGATGAAAACTTAATTTTAAGCTAGATTGACTAAAAAGCGAGTAAGTGATAACCACCTACGATATTAAGAAACTAGTTAATCTATTCTAGTAAAAGCAAGTAAAGGAAAACACTTAATTCTAATCTAAATTAACCAAATTAAGACTAAAATTAAAAGCAAGCAAATCATTACCCAATTAAAAGGACTACAAATAAGAAACCATGAAGACTAAAGCAACCATTTCTAAAGTAGAAATTGGAAAGAGTTAAACCTGAAATCTAAATATTTTTGGATTTTTGATAAAAATAGAGAAAGCACACTAGGAATTAACTAGAAATTAATGCAAAAAATTGAGAATTCTTAAATGAAAAGCAAGAAATTATCAAGAACCTTAATTTTCCTAAGAAACCCTAGATAGCAAGCAAAGAAATTCTTACTAAATTAGACTAGAAAGCAAGTAAAAATTATATCTACGCGAAACTTGCGATTTACCCACTACGACTATATAATCAAAATTCGAACATGACAAGAAATTAAAAGAAGATCCAAGAGACAATTAAAGAGAAAATTCTATTAAAGAAGAAAACTTGGGGTTCAAGATATCCTAAACTATCTTAAAATATACTAACTATCTACTACTCGTTCTACTTTGATATTTCTTAAATAGCTTAAGTAGTGTAGTGCTACACAAGACAAAAAATCAGGAGTTGCAGGCTGAAATTTTACCAAATTGCCCTTACAATTTAACTGTCAGCGAGTCGAGATCGCGATATGAAATAATTGAGATCACGATCTCGACTCTAATATATTAAGACAATTTCCCGAGTCGAGATTGCGATATGGAACCATTGAGATCGCAATCTCGACTCTAATACATTAAGACAATTTTCTGAATCAAGATCGCGATATGGAGAGTTTGACATCGCGATCTCGACTCTCTTCTCAACATTCTTCATTTCTTCCATTACAGACAATTTGGAGATGTGAGTTTTGTTCATTCCAGCTTCCAACCTCTAACTTTGACCTGCATAATATTAACACCATTAAGCAATTAATTAACTAGAAATTTAATAAAAACTTATCATATTTAATCAAGAAAGGAAATACAAACACGTATGAAAGAAATTAACTAAAATCTTCAATTACTTACCCAAAATTTGGGATTTAAACTATCAAAATGTTATAATTTAGTGAAAAATAACTCTAGTTTACCAGAGTTATCACGCCCCCAAACTTAGCGTTTTGCTAGTCTCGAGCAAAACAAAAAAATTAAAATTAAAAGAAGCCTACTGATACTCAAACATATAAACACCTCCAAAGTTGACGTGACACTTGATGAATCATGGATGAACTTAGAAAAATTAGGAAATCTCTCAAGAAATGTTCAATACTATGTGATATGTGAAGTATCTGAGTGAATCAATCCAAAATTGAAATTTTGTTCTTCAAAGAAGCACACATTCATTCACTACACAAGCTTTCACATCACCAAGCATTACCATTCTCAAAAAGAGTTACCAAAAGTTTTAGTTCTTTTCATTTAAAACATCATTACTTCTCAAATCACAAATATTATGAAGTTAGGCAACAATCTCGACTAGGCATCATGAAAATAGAAGTTCAATTAGGAATCAACTTAAATGCAAATGTCACACATTTTAGGGAATAACCTCTAACAAGGAATAAGTAATATGAGAATTAATGATAAGTATTACAAACATTTACTCCTTAACTTATTGGTATATTAAAATGCATTTTCTAATGGCTTAATGCGGAGAAACAACACGAGTACATATCGGAAACCCGTACTCGCCTTACCACTACTCTAATGGCTTATTTCGGAGAAACAACATGGGTACATGTCGGAATCCCGTACTCGCCTTATTCCTAAATATATTTTTTTTGGTCCTAAACCAAGCAAAAGGAGTGAAATGTACCTAAAATTAATTTCGAATATCAATTATTCACAAGTTGGAAGAACATTCCCTATGCAAACACACGAAATGTCCCAAAATTCCTTCTACTTCATTTAACTCATTTCATTCCAAAAGATAGTTCATCAACCAAATAATATAAGTGATTTGACGATATCCACTCATCCTATACCAAAAATTTCAGTACTTCTTTTTGAAAAATAGTGATGCCAAGTTTATAAATTCTTTATGTTGCCAACGAACTACTCACTCACACAAAATTCTTTCTTGAAATGAATTAATCATATACTTTAATCACAAAGCATTGAATATCAAAATTTATCATCATTGAGTACCTAATTGATCAATTTCCATCCATTAAACATCAAGTGTCACCAATATGTATAAATTAACCATTCCCAATACAAAGAAATAAACACCCCCAAACTTGTTTCTTTTATTCTAGTTGATGAATAAATCATCATTCCACTCACCCAAAATTAAATATAAAGACATACCTAAAAATAACAAAAACTACTCAAATCATGATATAGCTATAAACTAAGAATTAAAATTGGGTAGAAATGCTAAGAATAGTAAACTATGCCATGCATCTCACCATTCAAGCTTAAAACAAAATCAACATTCAATTCAACTCATCAACTAATGCAAAGATGGCATCATCTTAAAGCCCTTAGCCATGCTACTCTTTTTTGGAAATAATCATGACCAAAGCTACACCAAGTATCTAGCAAGAAATTCCACAAAGATTCAATTTGTATGAAGCATTATCAAACTAATTAGCTATTTGGCATCAGCTTAAGGCCATTAGCCAGATTACTAAAAAGGAAAATCAAATTACTTCCAAATTAAAAGACAAAAAATAAAATAAATTCATGGTTGAAGTGATTTTGAAAGAAAGAAAATGTTTTTTTTTCGAGATCGCAATATCAGATTTGGTATCGCAAAATCGAAGAAGTGGAGATCGCGATCTCAAATTTGAGATCGCGATCTCGACTTGGTGCAAAAATAGCCTTTGTTGAAGTTTGAAGTTGAGATCGTGATCTCGACCAAATGGCCATTCTGCCTTCCAGAAGTTTGACTTTGAGATCGCGATCTCGAGCTCAACTTCTGCAAAGTGAATTTTTCACACTTAGCCGAAATTGCTCCACTCTTGATCACTTTTCTCCATTTGCAATGATAACCTACAAACAAAAAATTCACAAGTTAGGATTGCAATTTTTATTCATTCTTTAGCACCATTTATTCAACTAAATAAAACTTAGGTTTTTATCTAGATGAAATTCTAACCTAATTAATCTAAATTAAAACACATACTACCGGAAACAAAGAACAACTAAATGAAAAACTTGGGTTGCCTTCCAAGAAGCGCTCTTTTATAGTCACTAGCTTGACTATAGCATGGACTTCAATCCAAGTAATTAAGGATGATTGACCCTACTTTTCCTTTTGGTTACCACGAAGAAAGTTTGATCCCTTTTTACTTCATGATTAAAGGTTGATTTTCGGGTTTTCCAATCACGAGCCCTTTCTTTGTAGCCTTAGCCATTGCTAGTTCCCCAATTAACATCTCCAATTGTTTCTCAAACCATTTTCTTTTATTTTTGTGCCTTCTCAATTTCTTGATATCACAATTTTGCTTTGTCATTGCAAAACTCTCTTCTTCCTTCGTCAACACACATCCCTTATCGGGTGGTTTTTCCTTCAATTCATTTCTCGGATCTTCTTTTATTTCCAACACTTGCATGAGCGAATTGCCTCGGTTAACTTCATTTTGGTCACGATTTTTCATTTGACCTAGCAAGGAAAGAATTAAGAGATTGGTTAGCACATTTCTCTTCAACAATGGGAATATTGTCATTATATTCAAACACATCAAATTCAATTGATTCATTTTCAACTCGTAAGATCAACTTCACTTTGTTCACATCAATTAATACATGAGCGGTCGACAAGAAAGGCCACCCTAGAATCAATGGAAATTCACCCACTTCACCCGTATCTAGCACAAAGAAATCAACGGGAAATATCAACTTTTCAACTTGTACAAGGACATCTTCCAACAAGCCATTTGCTTTTCTTTCGGATAAATCTGCCAATTGGAGTGTGATATTAGTTGGCTTGACATTGTTGATCCCTAACTTGTCATAGATGGCCTTCGGCATGATATTTATGCTTGCCCCCAAATCAGAAAGTGATCGATGCCATGTTTTTCCACCAACATTCACCGGTAAAGTGATCGATGCCATGGTTTTCGTCCAACTTTCACCGGTAATATTAAACTACTGGGTTAGAGCTGTTTAGGGGGCAACCGCAATTGAACAGTGGCACTGCATTGGATACCAAGGCAAACTTTCTCATCATCATCCCACTTTCACATTCCTTGCCAAAAGATCCTTCATAAAACGAGCATAGTTGGGCATTTTTGTGAGGACATCAATCAAAGGAAAGTTGATATTAATCTTTTTTAGGATAGTTTTGGATATCTTGGATATGTTTTTCTTTTTCCCTGGCCTGTCTCAATACACATTATAGATACATGGCACTTTTATTGATGGATCTATCTTGAAAGGTTTCTCCACATGCT
This sequence comes from Cinchona pubescens, assembly GCA_025175665.1. Taxonomy (NCBI): domain Eukaryota; kingdom Viridiplantae; phylum Streptophyta; class Magnoliopsida; order Gentianales; family Rubiaceae; genus Cinchona; species Cinchona pubescens. The sequence goes on along the minus strand of JANKKI010000491.1, from coordinate 788,495 downwards.
TCTTCTTGAATACCTTGATCTCATTCTTTTGTTCCTTTTTGGCTTCATCATCAACCACTTCCCTTTCATTCTCAATTACCTTGGACCTTTGTTCCTTGCTTCCTTCCTCCACCTTTTTCTCCTTAGATTCAACCAATTCTTTTCCACTCCTTAGGATTATGGCATTGCGTTGCTCCTTGGGGTTTGAATAGTATCACTCGAAAATGCCATGCCAATAGGTTTGTCATTATTCAACCTTGCCCATTGCCCCAATTGAATCTCCAAATTTCTTGTCGAAGCCTTCAAATTCTCGTAATCTCTTTTATGCTCTTCTATTTTCCCATCCAATTCTCTTCTCAAACACTCGGCTTCTCTTTTCCAACCTTCTTCACCCAAATTCTCTCTAGGAGCATATTGATCATGATACATGGGTTGGGAAGAATTTGCATACTGGAAAGGAGCTCTTTGTTGTTGGTTTTGAAATGAAGGGTTGGGGAAAGGTTGATATGAGTTGGGTTGGAAATTTCTTTGATGTGGCGGTTGATAAGGTCTAGGTGAGGAACTTGAGGCTGGAGTGTGTCGGGCATTTTGAGGTGGGAGATTTGGTTGGTAAGGAGGATTGGATTGGTTGTGGCTCCATGAGAATTTTGGGTGATTCCTTCGAGAAGGATTGTATGTGTTTCCATAAGCTCCGGATTGCTTAATTGGAAATGATAATTGATTAGCCACATAATTCGAATTGATTTGCTCATTAGCTCCATATGGCACCTCAAAATGTTCATTTGTATGGCCGCATCCACAAAAATCACATGTCATGCTTGGTTGGGTTGGAGAAGAAGTCATACCATTTACACTACTAGGTTTCCCTAGGTTCTCCAACGCCTTTGCCATATTGTTCATCACACTCATGAACATGCTTTGTTGTGCCGAAAGGGCATCTTGCATGTTTAGATTCAACACTCCACAATTTGCATTGGCTTGATTAGCTTGGTATTGAACTACCGGTGGAGTTATCGGTCCATGATAGTAGTGGTTGTATGCCATCCTATTTAACAACTCTTGAACTTATTCCGGAGACTTATATGAGATAGGGCCATCGGCGGAGGCATCTACGTTGGATTCCGTATCTTGAAGTAAACCATTATAAAATGTTTGGATTTGAAGCCACAAAGGAATGGCGTGATGAGGGCATTTTCTTAGCCACTCTTTGAATCTTTCCCAAGCTTTCCCTAGACTTCTCACCAACATCTTGTTTGAACGATGTAATTTCATTCCTTAATTTAGCGGTCCTTGCGGGTGGAAAGTGCTTTGCTAGGAACTCTTGAGCAAGTTGGATGCAAGTGGTGAATGTTCCATGGCCATGGGATTGCAACCACGACTTTGCCCAATCACGAGGAGAAAAGGGAAACACTTTCATCCGCACACAATTCGAGTGCACTCAATTAAATTTGAATGTGTCCAAGACTTCTTCAAAATTCATGAGGTGTGTATAGGGGTCTTCATTTGATCCACCTCCGAACATGGCATGGGCTTGAAGCATTTGGATTAGGGCGAGCTTGATTTCAAAATTGTTGGCTTGCATGGGCATTCGTGCAATGCTCGAGTTTGCCCCATCAAAATTGGGTAGAGCATACTCCCTCAATGGCCTTCCATTCCTATTCATGCCATTTCCATTCCCGTAACCACCAATTCCATTATTTCCAACTACCTCTTCTTCTTCGTTTTCCATGTTCACTTTCCTTTGATAATCGATGAGCATTAGCATTTGCCATCACTTTCCTTTCTTGCTCTTGTTGTACCCTTCTCAACCTCCGAATTTCTCTTAGCTCTTTCTCCCGTTCCATGTCTAAGCAAATGAATGGCTCTTGAGCACCTCTTCCAATGCACTACACACAACCAAGGCAAATTGTCAATTGAAATTCCAAGTCAATGCCACGAGATATCCAACAAACATAAAACTTTACAAAATTAACAGCTACACTAATCTAAACTAAAGTGCTTAATCTAAACGACTCGTAAAGCGCTTGATATTGCCAAAAACCAAGGACAATTCCCGGCAAAGGCGCCAAAAACTTGATTGCTTTGTTAGGTAGAATTCAACTTTGAAAGGAAAAACAAGCAATAATTAACCACACTAATTCAGGTATAGGATGAGTGCGTATCGTTCCACAAGGATTGTTGGAAGGCAATTACCAAGATTTATGGATATTTGTGTTGTTAAGAAAAATCAAACAATGGATGATGAAACTATATCTAATAAAAACCATAATTAAATGAAAGCGATGAAAACTTAATTTTAAGCTAGATTGACTAAAATGCGAGTAAGTGAAAATAACCAATTACGATATTAAGAAACTAGTTAGTCTATTCTAGCAAAAGCAAGTAAAGGAAAGAACTTAATTATAACCTAAATTAACCAAATTAAGACTAAAATTAAAAGCAAGCAAATTACCCAATTAAAAGGACTACAAATAAGAAACCTTGAAGACTAAAAGCAACCATTTCTAAACTAGAAATTGGAAATAGTTAAACCTGAAATCTAAGTATTTTTGGATTTTTGATCAAAATAGAGAAAGCCCACTAGGAATTAACTACAAATTAATGCAAGAAACTAAGAATTCTTAAATGAAAAGCAATAAATTATCAAGAACCCTAATTTTCTTAAGAAACCCTAGATTGGAAGCAAAGAAATTCTTACTAAACTAGACTAGAAAGCAAGTAAAAATTATATCTACGCGAAACTTGCGATTAACCCACTACGATTATGTAATCAAAATTCGAGCATGCCAAGAAATTAAAAGAAGATCTAAGAGACAATTAAAGAGAAAATTCTATTAAAGAAGAAAACTTGGGGTTCAAGATATCCTAAACTATCCTAAAATCTACTAACTATCTACTACTCATTCTACTTTTCTATTTCTTAAGTAGCTTAAATAGTGAAGTGCTACACAAGACAAAAAATCAGGAGCTGCAGGCTGAAATTTTACCGAATTGCCCTTACAATTTAACTGTCAGTGAGTCGAGATCGCGATATGGAATAATTGAGATCACGATCTCGACTCTAATACATTACGACAATTTCTCGAGTTGAGATTGCGATATGGAACAATTGAGATCGCGATCTCGACTCTAATACATTAAGACAATTTCCCGAGTCAAGATCGCGATATGGAGAGTTTGAGATAGCGATCTCGACTCTCTGCTTAGCATTCTTCATTTCTTCCATTATTGCAATTTGTTCCTTTGAGTTTTGTAGAGTATTTTCATTCCAGCTTCCAACCTCTAATTTTGACCTGCATAATATTAACACCATTAAGCAATTAATTAACTAGAAATTTAATAAAAACTTATCATATTTAATCAAGAACCGAAATACAAACAAATCTGAAACAAATTAACTAAAATCTTCAATTACTTACCCAAAATTCGGGATTTAAACTATCAAAATGCTATAATTTAGAGGTCAATAAGGGCAGTGTATGTGATGGCATCACACCTGTCTCAAACTTAGCGTTTTGCTAGTCCCGAGTAAAACAAAAAAATTAAAATTAAAAGAAGCCTACTAACACTCAAACATATAAACACCTCCAAAGTTGACGTGACACTTGATGAATCATGGATGTACTTAGAACAATTAGGAAACCTCTCAAGAAACGTTCAATACTATGTTGTATGTGAAATATCTGAGTGAATCAATCCAAAATTGAAATTTTGTTCTTCATAGAAGCACACATTCATTCACTACACAAGATTTCACATCACCAAGACTTACATCCCATTCTCAAAAAGAGTTACCAAAAGTTTTAGTTCTTTTCATTTAAAACATCCTTACTTCTCAAATCAAAAATATTATGAAGTTAGTCAACTATCACGACTAGGCATCATGAAAATAGAAGTTCAACAAGTAATCAACTTAAATGCAAATGTCCCACATTACGGGAATAAATCTCTAACCAGGAATAAGTAATATGAGATTACTAATAAGTGTTACAAACATTTACTGCGTAACTTATTGGTATATTAAAATGCATTTCCTAATGGCTTATTTTGGAGAAACAATAAGGGTACATGTCAGAATCCCGTACTCGCCTTTTTACTACTCTAATGGCTTATTTCAGAGAAACAACATGGGCACATCTCGGAATCCCGTACCCGCCTTAATTCTAAATATTTTTTTTTTCGGTCCTAAACCATGGAAATGGAGTGAAATGTACCTAATATTAATTTCGAATATCAATTATTCACAAGTTAGAAAAACATTCCTTATGCAAACAAACAAAATGTCCCAAAATTCCTTCTACTTCATTTAACTCATTTCTTTCCAAAAGATATTTCATCAACCAAATAATATAAGTGATTTGATTAGAAACAACATTTCAAATAAATTTTCCTAAAATTTCAGTACTTCTTTTTGAAAAAAAGTGATGCCAACTTTATGAATTCTTATTGTTGCAAACGAATTACTCACTCACACAAAATTTCATGAAATGAATCAATCATATACTTCAATCACAAAGCATTGAATATCAAAATTTATCATCGTTGAGTACCTAATTGATCAATTTTCCATCCATTAAACATCAAGTGGCAAGAATATGCATAAATTAACCATTCCCAACACAAAGAAATAAACAGTTATACAAACTTGTCTCTTTTATTCTAGTTGATGAATAAATCATCCATCCACATACCCAAAATTAAACATAAAGACATACCCAAAAATAACAAAAACTACTCGAATCATGATATAGCTATAAACTAAGAACTAAAATTGAGTAGGAATGCTAGGAATAGTAAACTGTGTCATGCATCTCACCATTCAAGCTTCATAAAACTCGTGTGTAATTCAACTCATCAACTATTGCAAAGATGGCATCAGCTTAGAGTCCTTAGCCATGCTACTCTTATTTGGCAATAATCATGACCAAAGCTACACCAAGTATCTAGCAAGAAATTCCGCAAAGATTCAATCCTTGAAGCATCAAACAAATTAGCTACTTGGCATCAGCTTAAGGCCATTAGCCAGATTACAAAAAAGGAAAATCAAATTAATTCCAAATTAAAAGACTAAAAATAAAATGAATTCATGGTTGAAGTGATTTTGAAAGAACGAAAATGTACTGTTTTTTTTTTCGAGATCACGATCTCAGATTTGGTATCGCGACCTCGAAGGAGTTGAGGTCGCAATCTCAAAATTTAGATCGTGATCTCAGTGCAAAAATAGCCTTTGTTGAAGTTTGAAGTTGAGATCATAATCTCAAAAATGAGATCGTGATCTCGACCAGATACTAACGATAAGAAAGAAAAAAACAACTAAACGAAAAACTTGGGTTGCCTCCCAAGAAGTGCTCTTTTATAGTCACTAGCTTGACTATGGCATGAATTTCAATCCAAGTAATTGAGGATGATTGACCCTCCTTTTCCTTTTGGTTTCCACGAAAAAAGTTTGATCCCCTTTTTCTTCATGATTAAAGCTTGATTTTCAGGTTTTCCAATCACGAGCCCTTTCTTTCTAGCCTTAGCCGTTGCTAGTTCCCCAATTAACATCTCCAATTATTTCTCAAAACATTTTCTTTTATTTTTGTGCCTTGTCAATTTCTTGATATCAGCATTTTGCTTTTTCTTTGCAAAACTCTCTTCATCATTCGTCAACTCACATCCCTTATCGGGTGGTTTTTCCTTAATTTCATCATTTCTCGGATCTTCTTTTATTTCCAACTCTTGCATGTGCGAATTGCCTTGGTTAACTTCATTTTGCTCTTCATTTGACCTAGCAAGGAAAGAATTAGGAGATTGGTTAGCACATTCTTTCTCTTCAACAATGGAAATATGGTCATTATATTCAAACACATCAAATTCAATTGATTCATTTTCAACTCGTAAGATCAACTTCACTTTGTTCACATCAATTAATACATGAGCGGTCGACAAGAAATGCCTCCCTAGAATCAATGGAATCTTACTCTTTTCACCCATATCTAGCACAAAGAAATCAACGGAAAATACCAACTTTTCAACTTGTACAAGAACATCTTCCAACAAGCCATATGGTTTCCTCTCGGATAAATCTACCAATTAGAGTGCGATATTAGTTGGCTTGACATTGTAGATCCCTAATTTGTCATCGATAGCCTTTGGCATGATATTTAAGCTTGCCCCCAAATCACAAAGTGATCGTGCCACATTTTTCCTCCAACATTCATCGGTATCTTAAAAATACCGGGATCTTTAAGTTTAGGGGGCAACCGCCTTTGAACAATGGCACTGCATTGGATATCAAGGCATACTTTCTCATCTTCATCCCACTTTGACGCTTCCTTACCAAAAGATCCTTCATGAAACGAGCATAGTTGGGCATTTTGGTGAGGACATCAATCAAAGGAATATTGATATTAATCTTTTTCAACATATCCAAGAAATGGTTGAGCTGCTTGTCTTTTTCCTCCTTTCTTGGATGAATGAGTCAACATGCAAATAGTGGAGCGTTGAATCTCAACATGCAAGATGCCCTTTTGGCACAACAAAGCATGTTCATGAGTGTGATGAACAACATGGCATAGGCATTGGAGATTGGAGGGAAACCTAGTAGTGTAAATGCTATGTCTTCTTCTCCAACCCAACCAAGCATGAAATGCGATTTTTGTGGAGACGGCCAGACAAATGGACAATATGAGATGCCATATGGAGCTAATGAGCAAATCGATTATGTGGCTAATCAATCATCATTTCTAAGGAAGCAATCCGGAGCTTATGGGAACACATACAATCCTTCTTGGAGGAATCACCCAAATTTCTCAGTGAGTAACACCAACATGAGATAGGACCAATCCAATCCTCCTTACCAACCAAATCCCCCACCTCAAAATGTCCAACGCACTGAAGCCTCCAGTTCCTCACGTAGACCTTTTCAACCGCCACATCAAAGAAATTTTCAACCCAACTCATATCAACCTTTCCTCAACCTTTCATTTCAAAACCAACAACAAAGACCTCCTTTCCATTATGCAAATTCTTCCCAACCCATGTATCATGATCAATATGTTCCTAGAGAGAATTTGGGTAAAGGAGGTTGGAAAAGAGAAGCCGAGTATTTGAGAAGAGAATTGGATAGGAAAACGGAAGAGTATAAAAGAGATTATGAGAATTTGAAGGTTTCGACAAGAAATTTGGAGATTCAATTGGGGAAGTAGGAAAGGTTGAATAATGACAAACCTATTGGGGCATTTCTGAGTGATACTATTCCCAACCCCAAGGAGCAATGCAATGCCATAACCCTAAGGAGTGGAAAAGAATTGGTTGAATCTAAGGAGGAGAAAAAGGTGGAGGAAGGAAGCAAGGAACTAAGGTCCAAGGTAACTGAGAATGAAAGGGAAGTGGTTGATGATGAAGCCAAAAAGGAACAAAAGAATGAGATCAAGTATCCAAGAAGAAGTATGTGGAGGACCCTTTGAAGATAGATCCATCAATAAAAGTGCCATACCCATAACGACTCATTGATCCAAGAAAAGGGGAAAAAGACAAGCAGTTCAACCATTTCTTGGATATATTGAAAAAGATTAATATCAACTTTCCTTTGATTGATGTCCTCACAAAAATGCCCAACTATGCTCGTTTCATGAAGGATTTTTTGGCAAGGAAGCGAAAGCGGGATGATGATGAGAAAGTATGCCTTGGTATCCAATGCAGTGCCATTGTTCAAAGGTGGTTGCCCCCTAAACTTAAAGATCCCGTAGTTTTATGATACCGGTGAATGTTGGAGGAAAAACGTGGCATTGATCACTTTGTGATTTGGGGGCAAGCATAAATATCATGCCAAAGGCCATGTATGACAAGGATTAGGGAACAACATTGTCAAGCCAACTAATATCACACTCCAATTGGCGGATTTATCCGAGAGGAAACCATATGGCTTATTGGAAGATGTTCTTGTACAAGTTGAAAAGTTGGTATTTCTCGTTATTTCTTTGTGCTAGATACGGGTGAAGAGAGTCAGATTCCATTGATTCTAGGGAGGCCTTTCTTGTCGACCTCTCATGTATTAATTGATGTGAACAAAGTGAAGTTGATCTTACGAGTTAAAAATGAATCAATTGAATTTGATGTGTTTGAATATAATGACAATATTCCCATGTTGAAGAGAAATGTGCTAACCAATCTCTTAATTCTTTCCTTTCTAGGTCAAATGAAGAGAAAAATGAAGTTAACCAAGGCAATTCGTTCATGTAAGTGTTGGAAATAAAAGAAGATCCGAGAAATGAATTGGAGGAAAAACCACCCGATACAATATTGTTAAAAGTTTCACTTCTAGTTAAACCACATGTATTGTGGATATGTTGATGACAAGTCAATGACCTTAACCAAATATATTCACTACTTACTTCATGTATTACGATTATTAAGCATGATTGAAAGAAGCAGTGACTAAATTTTATTTTGTTGAATGCCATGATAAAATAGTTTCTCCACATATAAATACCTCATTTGAAATCCAGATTTATGTAGGATGAATGTCCAACATTTGCATAACCAACTAAATTTGATTTGGATGGACTTATATAAATAGTTCCTTGGAGATATAGAAGTATAAGTTTTATGTTCTTCCAATATCTTTGTATCGGGGAAGAACTAAATCTTTACAACACAAGTTATATTAAGCCATGTATTATTAGCAAGATGTATTAATGCTCTTGTAACACTAAGATATAGTACTTTAGGATCAATAAGTTCTTCATTATTTTATCAAGGATGAAAAATGATCTTTCTTGACATCAAGCAATCTTACAACCATTAAGATGCTCAATGAATGTATTTTATCTATATAGAATCACCTCTAATACTTTTTCCTGCTATCTACAAGTTGATTAATCTCTTATGCACTATACGATAAGTGCTCGAACTGTAGACCATTGCCTAGATCTTTTACATCAATTCATTAGCTGTTGTAGCACTTCAAGATGTCTATTAGAGACACATCTAATGTACATATACAGAAGTTATCTCTTAAGAGCATCTAGATCGCTTTATGAAACCACGTAGAAAAATATAAAAACGATATATTTTGTCATCAAGAGATATACACATCTAGAGGTGTATTGTACGACAGGAAAGCAATATTGCAAAATCTAATACACAAGAGACAGTGTGTAAGAGATTTGAGCAATATTCACGGGAAACTTTTACATGCTTCAGTATGTTAAATCCATCAGGAATTTCACATAGATATCAATATTAAATGAACCAAACAAAATATGTTCAATATCCATAGACGCATTCCAAACTTCTCATGAACTATCAAATAAATTAGATATCAAAAGGTATAGATCCACAACAAAATAATGTCTTTTCATAATCATTATCATTAATGAATCCTTTTGGAAACCTTATTCAACAAAGCATGCTCTCTATGGCATAGTTTCATTTTTCGCATTTCATTTTTGCACAAATATCTATTTGTATCTGCTAGTTCTAATACTTGTATTGCACCTTTCCATTTTGGCCAACCATTTCCATGATGATATTCTTTAACAAATTTATATTCAAAATCCTCATTTTCTATTCAAAACATTAGCTAAAATTATAAACAATAATGTTATCAACAATAATATCTTTTCAATTCTATCTTTTGTAGTCTTGACATAACTTATCGAAATCACTTTAGTTTCAAAAGATTTAGGTACTTGATTCACTTCTTGAGTTTTTTGACTAATTATGTCCAGGCCTCATTAGGAGCACCCGCCTCCATTATTAGACCAGTTTTAATATTTGCTTCTTTTCTCTTACAAGGATTCTTATTATTGGTCAACCCCACATTATGTGTGGCTAACTATTATTTTCTGATCGTTTCCTACTAGGACACTAATTTGTCGTTGGAGCATTTTAACTGGTGATGAGATTCATAACTCGTTTTAGGTTAGTAAATGAATCTGGCAGTTAATGCATAATATTTTACAAATGAATTATCTTTCGAACTTCTGGTTCACGAGGATCAGAATTTGATAATTCATTATGTTCACTTTTTTTCTATCCGCCTAAATATCTTCTCCCTCTAATGTTGGAAAAAATATTTTTATGACAATCGACAAATTATGCCGTAAATAATTCCCTCGTTAATATTTCAAGATATTTAATCATAGAGGGCAACTCACATCATACATATATTCCCAACTTTCTTTTATGATCCATCGTCATGCATTGTGGATGAGCAATTGTAACATACACCACACAACCAAAAATCCTTAGAAGAGAATATCAGACTCCCGACCAAAAATCAATTGTAATAGCAAGAACTTAAAATAGGTTGTTGGCTTGATGCGTATAAGTGTTGCTGCATATAACATAGCATGTCTTTATACATAAGTAGACAATTTTGTTCTTACATAAGTAATCATTTAACTATTAATTGGAGGCATTTTATTAACAATTCTACTGGACCATTTTGGGTATGAACATGTGCTTTAGTATTTTTAATGGTTATATCAATTGACATACAATTATCATCGACTATCTAAGATATGAATTCACCAATATTATCGGGACAGATTTTCTTGATTGCATAATTTGGAAATATGTTCTTAATCGAATTGATTGAGCTAGAAATCTCACAAAATCTAGGTTTCAAGCCAATAATAAGCATGTATGTGACTATCTAGTAGATGCATCCATCAAAATCATAAAATATCTAAATGGTATTGATGAGCCCATAAATGTTGTGTATTTTATGTTTTGTTTGCCTCCATTTTCATGTAATTTGAGCAATAATTGAGTGAATTATGAGACTAATTGTTTTATTTTTAGTTTTTGAAGGTTTTCTATGAAGAAGGAGCCAAAAATATCAAAAGGCTGGTGAAAAATCAAAAGGATGCAAAACATGCATCGGAAGTATTGTGTAAGGAGTGAATTTGGACACTGTTCAGTATTTTGAGCATAACTTTCTTGTCCGAGCTCCAATTGAGGTGATTCAAAATTTTTTGAAAATATAAGAGAAAGAGCTACAACTTTCATGCATTGAGTTTTCCCAGATTCCATCAAAATAAAGGTCCAAATTGAGGTGGAAACTAAACCTAGTACACTATAACTTGCACACATGCGTGAGTGGAAGTGTGCGCATGTGTGCAGGTCGAGAAAAAGGAACTTTAGCTACTGGAATTTGTACAAATGCGCAAGAATATGTTGTGCATGTGTGCACGATGAGCAGTTGATGTAAATTGCTTGTTTTAAAAGTTTTCTCCACCCGTCTGGACTCATTTTCGTGTTTCAGCGTATTTTTATCATCTTAGGGGGTTAAACCCCAATGTATCCCCTATAAATACCCCATTATAAGGGGAGTTGAATGTACGTACAAGCTATTAGTTAGAATAAACATTACAGTAGATAATTCCATAGGTTAGGTGTTAGGGTTTTCTTCTCTTGTTGAAGACTTCAAACTCCATCAACTTTTTGTTCCAGCTACGCTATTGAGTTTCCTTACTTATTTAACTTTAATTTTATTTTAGTTCTTATTTAAATTCCGTAGTTTTAATTTAATCTTCCTGCGTTTACATTTCTAGTTCATTGATTTAAATTTGCTTTTGGTAAATTTTATTGCTTTCTTTAGTTTTAATTAATTTTGGTGATTGTTCTTATTTTCTTAGTGATTAGAATTACTTTAATTATGTAGAACAAAATCTTGCAATTAATTTGTCTAACTAATATAAAGATTCGTGAACCCTAGTACTTGTCCAATAGTTCTCGTAAGAACAATCCTTACTCACCTAATCTAAAAACATACCTCGTATCCTTACAAGCACATATAGGTATTGATTAGAGTTATTAAGGTTTAATTATAACTTATTTGTGAATTGAATTGTTTAATCAATATTTACTCGAACAGGGATACATGAAGGGTGAGTGGAATGCCCAGATATATTACCCTTAATATTTTCCAAAAATATATGGGATTCAATCCTTATTTTAAATGGTGATGGTTGAATAATTAAAAGATCCTTCAATTCAAGACCAAGAGAATTCTTGAATGAAAAATATAAAAACGATATATTTTGTCTATGTGAATTTCCATGATTTTTTAAGTCTCATAATTGACCTATGATAGTCTAACCGATCATACCAAACAATTAGTAAACTTGGAATTTACTGCCATATGTGTTTCAATCATAACAATTATTGTATATTACAATTCAGAGGAAACAAAAGGAGTAAATATTTTTTGCAACAAACATATCTTAACTGAAATGATAGTAATAACGCATAAATACTCTTTCTTTTCTTTCTATTATTCATTATTTTAATCTAATATCCATTCAATTGAATGTTTTTAAAAGTCAAAACTTATACACATAATGGATGCGGGTTATTCATAATGCAAATTTTATCCACATCTGGAAAATAGTATATTAGTTCTGAATCTGGAATTTACAATGGTTTTATACTACCAATTGGTCTCATAATCAAATAAAAAAGTTTTATTGTATCTCTAAATATAGTGTGTGTAAATGCATCATTTATGAGATATTGTATCCACACATCTCAAATACGTTTAGATGTATATCCATATGTTTCTTATTAAACAATATAAATATAAGGGTTGAATACAGTAAACCCCCTTAAGTTTTGGACTGTTTTGCACTAAACTCCCTAACATTATTTTTTCTCACTTTGTCCCTTCCGTTGGTGCACCAACAATTTCACCATTAAAAAGTCAAGAAAGACATTTTTACCCCTAGAACACTATAAGAAAACATAAAATTAACCCCTTAAAGCTTGTTATATTTGTCATTTTAGTCCCTAATTCTAGTTTTGTGTCAATTAACCTACTTTAGTCATTAATCAATATAAAAATATTGTCAAAATAACTAAAAATATAATGATACCCATAACACCAACGGTTTTTTCAAAATACTTGTGAAAAAATTTAAATACAAAAATACCCTAACACTATCGTTATTTTTCAGTCTTTTCATTACATTTTATTTTCATGTAAAAATAAAATTTTAATATACGATCATAATCATCTATTAAAATTATATCAGCTTTTTTTTTTTTTTTTTTGCTTTTCTTTGTGTTTATTTAAAATAATTTTTTCTTACTTTCTAATATAATTAAACTATCACCTAAATTATACGAATTAACTTTATACATGTAAATCAAAACTCAAATTAAAATAACTTAGATGAAACTACTTTAATAATTCATCAAAAATTTAAAATTAATTATTTCATCATATTTTTAAGTTTTAAATATTGAAGAAAGCATAATTCGAGAATTAAAATGCTAATTAATTTAGAGCATACTTATATTTTTAACAATATTGACAATATTATTACTTTTTATTTATCCCAAAGCATTAAATGATACAAAACTTACATGAGGGACTACAGTGAAATCTCGTTGAAACCTTAAAAGGGATTTACTGCAAATTAATCTTTAGGGGTGAATTTGTCTTTTTGAAAAAATTAACGGCGAAGTTACATGTCAGTATTAGTCAAAAGGGTAAAGTAACAAAAAAATAACGTTAGGGGGTTTAGTGCAATTCAGTCTAAACCTTAGACGGTTTACTGTATTTAACACTAAATATGTCTCTTATACACATCAGATGTGTATAAGAGACAGGTCATAAGTTAAATTTAATAAAAATAATAAGTCTGAGAATTTTAAAATCACAATGAATACATGCGGATAAAATATTACAACATTTTCTTTCTTAGATACGTCCACCACCAACCAAACGGTCAATAATTCCTTTAGAGAAGAAATCAATAACACTATGACCATGATCAAAAGCTTTATAGACAAAACTTGTTTCTATAGCTTTTTCTCTTTGTCTTTCAATGGTGCTTGATAAAACTCAAGAAGGCTATTTAGCATATAATAGGTACGTGATCAATAATCTTTCATGCCATAATGATAACATTGTATATTTTATAAGACATCTGTGATATGAATATTATGGACATTGTTATCTTTCTCTTTTATCTTTTCACGATTCTATTGCTTCTGATGGTGAAATATAATGCTATAATTAAAATAGTTCTTATTAATGATCATCTAAATATGTTGGTTTTGACCATCTCTACGTCTATAAGTATTATTTAATTTTTTTTTTTGCTCGCATTCACTTCATGGAATGGAGTATAAGCAGTAGACGAGATTCATGATTTTTGAGTAATAGCTTGTAATTTAATTATCATAAGAAGATGTGAAATTAATTCATTTGTTTCTTATAACCATTTTAGGAAATTGTTGTTGCAAGAGCATATTTTCAACAAGAAAAGTAGATTATATTTTCGCTATCATGTACTCATCAATGATCTTTTTATTCTCTATGAATCTGCTAGATCTTTTAAATAAGATAATCACTTTTTAAACTTTCATGAATATGGGAAAAATCATTGATTTTGTCTTGTTGAGATTGGATGCAGTATTTTGCCTTTTTGATTATGTCTTCAAGACACATGTATATTATCCAAATGGATTTTAACATCCAAAATCTGAGATAGATAGTTCTTACTCATTCTTTCAAGGGCCGTAAATTTAAGTTTGGTATGATTTGAAATGATCCAAATAATAATCAACATAAATTCTAATAATACTATGATGACACAGTTGAAAGTATAAAAACTAAATAAAGTAGTAAGAGAGAATACTCAATATCTTTAAATCATACATTAGTTGTGATAATTTAAATTCCTGCGTACTTTCATTGTGTTGATCTAAACTTTTACGTACTTTCGCTGTGTTGATTTAAAGTTCTACATACCTTTGTTGTATTGATTTGAAGTTCTACGTACTTTTTTGTATTTATTCAAATTTTTACCTTAGTTGATTAGAGTGTCATGCCCATAACATGTTTCAAATAATATAACAATAAATTAGAAGAGACATGTTACTCTTAGTGGAGTAGAGCTATTATCATATTTCTTTCAAGTGTATTAAACATGGATTACAATGCCTCTATTTATAAAGACATCTATGAGGTATATGAAGAAACTTGATAGTTGAGTAATAAATACTCATGAATAAGTACATTGGTATAGTACATTGATCTCATAAGTAGATACACTGAAGATTCATTGATCACATAAAGAGATTAAAATGTATGTGAGTTGAATATACAAATGGAAATCCACATCCAATGTATTCATACCAATCACATTTGTTTTTAGCATGTTATTAGTTATTGAAATATCGCTTGAATATTATCAGCTAGTTTACTAAACAAAAGGGTTTATTTCACTTTAACCCCTAAATTTTTTGAGTCATTATCACTATACTCCCTTAGACAGTAAAGTCCCTAGACTGATGGTTAAATCTAGCCGTATTTGATTTTCAACTAAAATAATATTTTTACCCTGAAATTATTGATGCGTGAACAAATTTTCTCATGATACCCAAAATATTTTTTTCAATAAATAGAGCTTGATGAATTTTTATGCATGGTGACGAAAGATGAGAAATGTTCAATCATTTGAAATGGAGAATCTGTCAACAAAATTAGAGAAAAAGAAAAAATGAATCATGTAAAAATGAGAAGAAAAAAGAGAGAATGGGATTTGTAGAAGAATAGGCTTTTATTTAGACAAATTAATATTTAAAATTTGTTTGTTGCCAATTTTGCCCATTAAAAATGTAACATTCGATATACATGTGAATATTTCAAGTCAAAAAATGCTAATAATTGTATCAAGGGATCAAATGGTACATTTTGAATTTGTGATGGACTAAAATGCATCATTTTAAATGTGAAGGATTAAAAAAGTATAAATGTGAAATGTGATGGACTAATAAGGTTATTTTCCGAAAGTAAAAACACAAGTTGCATCACTTTAGAAGTGTTTGATAACCCCATTAAGTACTTAAATTTAATTCATTAAGTGTTTTTTGTATTAAATGTGTTTGATAACGAAATTCTCCTACCTCTGAATATATTAAGTATAACTTAATTTCTATACAAATTTTAAGTGAAAAGTCTATCACTTAATTTGCTAATGTGCATTCTTTGATAGTATAGTAAAACTCACTTAAGTTTTCTTTATTTCACATTCACATACCCTTTTACACACATTTGTACACACTATATTCATTTTCTCTCACACATAAGCACACATTTGCACACACTATATTCCTTCTCTCTCACATATAAACACACACTTGAATACACTATATTCCTTCTCTCTCACACAAATATATATTTATACACACTATATTTGTTCTTTCTCACACATAAAAATATACTATATTCATTCTCTCTCACAATAGACGCACACTTGCATACAAAATATTCTTTCTCTCTCACACAAACACACACTTGAACAAATTATATTCCTTTTCTCTCACATATAAACACACATATTATATTCATTATCTCTCACACATAAACACACACTTGCACACTACATTTTCTCACACATATAACATATAGTTATACATACTATATTCCTTCTTCCTCGCACAAAATCACACATTTGCACACATAATACTCATTTTTCCAACACAAACATAAACACACACTTGCACATACCATATTCATTTTTCTACACAAAAATACACACTTGCACGCATTAGATTAATTCTCCCTCACATAAAAACACACAATTGTATATAATATCTCTCTTATACACATATCCCTCTCTCTCACACACACATAGTCTATATTAATAAATTGTTTATTTGTATTAAAAATATAATAATTAAAATAATATACTATAAATAACATAATATTATCACCAAACCATATAATATACACGGAGGCACTCTCCGCCTCTCCCATAGACTTGTAGGCTTTCAATTCAGTACTCAAGTTCAGCTGGTTATCAAACAGATACAACTTTATGAATTCGGTAAATTAAGGCTTAGCACATAATTTTCAATGTTTTGATTTTAGATTTCAAATTTCAGATTTCAATTTTATCAAACGCACCCTTTGACTTTCATAGTTTAAACAAAAAAGACAAAACAACCTTACTAATTAACCTTAATTGCAAAATGACCTTATTAGTGTTCCTGGTTAATTTTACTTGGAATTTTTGTGGTCCCTTAAGTGTTTTTGAGTGAACCATTCCCTTAATAGCTATCTAATGAATAGTTGACACCTCACTAAATAGATGATTAAAACATTGAACATAATGTAATAAGCCTTAATTTACCAATTCATGGAAAGTCAGTATCTGTTTGATAACCAGCTGATCTTGAGTCGAATTTGTTCGATCTCGAATCACTTGACGAGCTGATCTCGAGCATATATATATTCTGTTCAAGTGATTATCGAGCTTTTCGAGCACATATATGATTTTTTTAAAATTTTTTAATATATGTAAAATTACTAAAATATCTATACTCTTTAAAAATTACATATTTACCTCTGAAAAAATCGAACTATCTGATTTCGATTTCGATTTTGAACTATTTTTACTTATTTTTGAATGATCTCGAATTAAAGCTAAACTCCATCAAATTTTCGAGTTTGAAACTCATTCGAACTCGAGCTCAAACCTCATAAAAAATTTATCGAATTCGAACTCGAGTAGGGCACTATTCATACTCGATTCGTCTCGTTTATACCCCTAATGATGATGAGGATTGTTACATGATAAAAATTCTATCATTTTCTTAAAAACCTGCTAATAGGTAATCTTATCAATTTTTCTATTTTGTATATTTTTTAAGATAAAAACCAAGTTTAAAATCAAATGAATGATGATTTCAAAAAAAAAATTTAAAAAAAAAATCTGTATTGAAGTCTCAAATAACTTGGTAATGTGAAATATTTATAAAACTTGAAGTGAAATTATACTAATAAATACTCTCTTATACACATCTAGATGTGTATTTCTATTTTAATTTAACTCAAATTATTTGTCACTCCATAAAAAGGCAAATAAATAAATTTCAATTTACCTAATTTACCCTTCACGCATGTTACAAAAAAATAGCATTAATTTCATATTTCAACATTAATAACTCTCATAAACTATTGCAAATTATGAAAACCCAAAATCAACTAACAAATTCAGAATTTTAATTGAGGGATAATAATGGAAAAACTATTCTACTAATTGGACAAATGTCAAATTTTTCTTTAACTATATGAAAAATTGACCATGTTAAATAAAATGGGACAGAGAGAGTAATAAAATAGCACTATAACAAATAAACAAACCAAGCCTTAATTCCACAAAGTAGGGTCGGTTATATGAATCTTGCTACGCCATTGCGCTCTGTTATGGACCATATCCTTCTCAATTCCTAGATGAGCTATATTTTTTTTACAAGTTACCCACCAAGTCTTTTTCGGTCTTCCTCTATCTCTCCTATGTTGACTACTCTCTCTAAAATCTACTTGCATGACAGGCACTTCTAGTGGTCGCATTAACACATGACCTAACCACCTTAAGCGTATTTTTCTCATTTTCTCATCAATAGATGCTACTCCAATGTTCTCACGAATATGCTCATTCCGTATCTTGTCCATCTTAATGTACCCACACATCTATCTTAACATTCACATTTCTGCTAGATGATCTCTCATCTTTTGCTCATGTGTGTGATTCACTGTCGAACACTCAAACCCATAGAGTATCGTTGGACTAATTGCCGTTCTACAAAATACCTTAAGTCGTAAAGGAATTTTGCAGTCACATAATATTGCTAGATACCATTCTCCATTTAGTCCATCCTGCTTGTATCCAATGTGTAACATCTCAATCTATACCACCATTAATCTAAATAACTTGTCCTAAATATTTAAAATTTTCACTTATGGGTATCCCTTGATTTTCGATAATAACTCTTATTCAATTATACGTGCACCCTTGCTAAACTTAAATTTCATATATTCTATTTTTGATCTACTAATTCTAAACCCTTTTGCCTCAAGTGTCTCTCTCCAAATCTCAAGTTTAACATTAACTCCATCTTTTGTTTCATCTACTAACATAATGTTATCTAAAAATAACATAAACTGTGGTATTTCCTCTTGTATGTGCCTCGTAAGTTCATCTATGACCAATGCAAATAGATAAGAGATTTAGAGTTGAACTTTGGTGTAAACCTATATTTATAGGGAACTTTCGTGTCAACCCTCCTGGTGTTCTCACACTTGTAACCACATCCATATACATCTCCTGTATTGATTCTATGTATGCTACTCTAACTCCTCTTTTTTTTTTAAACTTTCCACATAACTTCTTTAGGGACTCTATTGTATGCCTTTTCAAGATCAATAAAAATCATATGTAAATCCTTCTCTTTATCTTGGTATCTCTCAGTAAGTCATCTTAAGAGATGTATGGCTTCAGTAGTCGATCTCCCTAGTATAAAACCAAACTGATTATTTGATACCTTAGTCTCATTTATTAACTTTCTTTCTATGACCCTCTCCCAAAGTTTCAATAGTATTCTCTCATATTATAAAAAGTACTATTGACTCCATTATATCAACTTGATTAATTCTAAATCTTATCATGAGAGGTCTATCTAGTAATTTATGAGACACTAATTTAATAATATTGATGATTATCTGCATCATATCAAAATAATTTTTGGTAATAAAACATATATTGCATTAGTAATTTTTTGTGAAGAAAAATATTATGATAGTATTAAGGAATTGAAAAGAAGTACTATTAAGTATCCAAATACTATTCTCTTGTGATATTATCAACAAAATTGTGATAGATAATAAATAGTACGATGAAGTGCAAAGAAACCTACTATTAAAGTATTAATTAAAATAACTATATTATGCTCTCCTTTTTCTGAATAGTATTTAAAAATGTCATTATATTTGATTATATGAATGATCATGAAATATTGTATAAGTCAAAATGGTAACTGTAGTATAAATTATTATTTAAATTTCGTAACATGCAAAAGTGAATAAGTTATTGTAATAGAACTATAAATTGAAATATTAAATTAAGAAGTACTTCGACAAACAAAAATAGTACTATCAAATATTGTAAAAGTTACAAATGTGTTGTTTGGTTACTAATGTCAAATTGTACAGAAAAGTCAAAAAAAGTAATGGAACAATTAAAATCAAATCATAAGCTATTATGCTTGCCAATAATGTGTAAAATGTAATAAATAATATAGATGTAGTACGTTTATGTAACGAATTAGTACTATCTATACGTTCATATAGTACTATCATTTAAATAATATATGTGCTACTTCATTATCTAACCTAGTGCTTAAGGCACAACTTACTTCGTGCTATTAATAAAAATTAAAATAAATGTAAAATAAATATTTTTATATATAATAACATTATAATATAAATATAGATAATTTTATGAAATAAAAATATGAAGTAATTATTTAATAGTTACATACAATTATGCGTATTTTCTCATAGACTTTAATGTTTTAAACCAAGTTTAAAAAGAAATGGAAAGACCAGTAGACCAAATGTTGCACTCCCTTTTATTAATAGTTAAAATATTTTGAATTTTATTCTCATTAATGTTACAACTGTTTTGATTGACAAAAGTTTTACTATAAAAGATGAGTTTCACAAGTAAATTAACAAAATGCTTATTCAAATTTCACCACTTAATGAAAACAAATAACTCAATTGGATTGATTCTTAAACCACGAAAGAAGCTCTATGGGAAATAAAAATAGTATCGCCAACTATCATAAAAGGTACTACTTCTTATTATTTTAATTAATAGGTAAAACAATATAAAAATGTAAAATATTATTAATCACATAATTTTGTACGAAAATTAGAAATAGCACAAATAATTTTCATAGTTAGCTTACATAAAACATAACAAAAGAAAAACAAAAATTATTTCATTAATGCAAAATCTTAAATACGAAATTAAGAAAAATGAAATGATCCTCCAAAGAAGAAAATGATAGATTAGAATATATTAGAAGATAAAATGACTCGAACTCATGATCTATAGAACATATGAAGTGGTTTACCATCTAAACATATTACGTTATCAAAAAAGAGATAGTCATTTTTTTTTTTTAATATTTATGCACCTTATACAAAGTGATAAAGTAACAAAGTCATTAATGTGTCTGATTAGATCTACCAAAAAATGAATTAAATCTAACCAAATATCTAAAATTATTGCGGTTGATAATTGAACTCGATTTTACCATGTAAATTGGATTTGGAAAGTGATTATGAATTTATAATTTTGTAAATCATATTTCTTTTATATATAAATAATAAGTACATCTTTATGTATATAATTGTGTAGATACATTATATTTATAACTATTTGAAATTTTACTTTGTTTCATTTGTCTTTTTTAATTTTCACTTTTAAAAATTTTATCTAATCACTAACAAAATTTGACTATGTTAGTTGAGATATTTGATAAAAACCTCTTTTGGTGAATGCCATGTGTCATTATATTTTGAACTCTTTTATATATATCACTAATTAATTCAAAAACAGTATTTAGCACGACAAACTAGATAAGTTTTCAAATTTTTAAAAAGTTGATTTTGTTTTTATAACTACCGAGTAGTCTTTGATTAAAAAGATAATGTAAACTAATTAAAGATTTTTACAAAACATAATTTTAATTATTGCATTTATTTGACCATTCATATCTACAAAATTAAATTCTTCCATTTCCAAACACAATGATATTATCTTTTATAAGAGACACTGCATATTTCATAGTATGAGTTTTTTTTTTTATAATATGAGTCGAAGACTATGCCTTTGTTCTGTGTACACATACCGCCTATAGTTCTTAAGTATACATAACTAAATAATACTTTAAATCATTTTGTAGGACAAAAATTTTAAGTGCATAAGTAATAAGGAAAATTATTTACAAAATCACAGTTCAAACTACTTGTAAAAAATAGTTTACATGGTAAAATTTTATTGAAACACTAACTTTCTAATTATAGATCATTGGTCAAATTTCATTTTTTTTTTTTGAATTTAATGACACATCAATGATTTTTGTCATTTTATCACCTTATATAAATGCAATGAATTAATGATAACGTTCCTCGATTTCCTTCGGATTTTTAACTTATGCTATTGTGATACTTAGTAATATTGTTAATATAGTTTTGTTAGTCTTATTCGATTCAATTATAAAGTGATATTTGGATGGTGCAAAAAATATGTATTATATTTGGAATGGACAAGAATTTTAATTTTTGATGAAAAATAGAAGCTTCACAAACTGTAAATTTTTATTATTTTCTTCTTATTTTTTGTAAGGCATTCATATAATGATTTTAACTATGAAATTTTTTGATTTTTTAGAATATTTTTAAATTTTCTTTAGGAGTACCCCTAAGTACAGAGGATCATTGTTCAAATATGATGGATGATTTTGCTATTGGCATTTAAGAATAAAAGGTAAATTATAAGAAACACCCTCTTGTAATTTACCTAATATTCAAGTTACCTCGAGGTTAAATTTTTTTAATTTTAAGAATTATTTTAATTATTTAAACCTCTAATTAAGGTTAATTATATATTTTAATATAAAAATAACACCTGCTCCTAGATGAGGATTTTTTGCATGTAGAGTGGCATTACGCTTAAGGGTATTTTGGACTTTAATATTTTATTATTTCGTTAATTTTTTAACTTTCTATTTACTTTACAAAAAAAAAACTCAAGAGACACATTGTAAGTTTCAAAATAATAAAAAGATAACATAGATATTAACAAAATCACAAGAGTTCAATGTAATTTATTTAAAAATAAATAGATGTAAGTGGATGTGGGGTATATAAGATGACATGGGCCAATTGATTTCACAAACTAAAGCATGCGTGGCATTTTACTGGCACTTCATTCAATTCGGTGGCCCTCACTAATGAGTAGTTTATTTGACTTCCAATACCGCTAATCGAACGGCTCTTTTTAACTTCTGAGAATATGTAAGGACAAGATGCTGTGTCTCATAGGTTAGACACACACTAGTGCCTGCCCCGAAGAATCATCTACCTATCCTATTTATTAGGAATGTTTATTTTGACTCGTTGATTCGAAAAAATCATTAATACGATTTGATCTGAACCCAAAAAAAAAGAATACTCAAGCTACATTCTAAAAGCGGGTCGGGTAGGCAGGTCACATTTTTGTGACCCGTCGGATACCTGATCCAGTCCATTTTCAGGAGTAATTTTGTAAATTTGATTAATGGGGTTTTATTAGAAACTAATACTTATTAAGGTTATTGACAGCCTCTCACCTCTTCTTTTTTAGCTTCTTGTCTTCCATTCTTCTTCATCTTCAATCATCTTTTCCCTTTCTCTTCCTCGCATCATCATTCCTCATACTCTCGTTTGTTGATATGTATTTTGTTATTTAATTATTGTTGCTACTTGTTAGTTTGTTGCAATTGGGATGGCATATTGCAACGTATTTTGTGACTTAAATTTAATTATTGTTGATTTGATTGTGAAATTAACTTGTCTAACTATCATTATTCAAATTATTTTGTTTTGTTACTAGTGAGGGTCGAGCACCCGCTTTGTATGAATCGGGTAGAGGTCGGAATTTTTTTGACTCTATCAGTGAAGGTCGGGTTTTTTTTTTACCTCACGAGTCAGATATTCGGTTCATGAACACCCCTACTGTTCAAAAATTCATATCTCAACTGTGTCTAAAAGAGTGCTCTCTAGTCTTTTGAACAACTTCTCAATGTGGATAGGATGGCGTTCAAAAGAGGGGGCAAAAAATAGAAAAGCGAAAAGGGTCGAATTAGTCTAAATTTGAGGTTCCAATCATAGTTGTTAGAATCCCGATCCTACCCTTACGATCCTACGATTCTACGATCCAAATTTATGAAATCGATCCCGATCCTAGAGGTAGGATCGCTATTATAGATAAACTCTAGTTGGTGTCATTAGTCATGTAATTTATATATATATTTACGAAACTTAAGTCAGTATTTTGATAATTTTTCATTCAAATGTTATAATTTATGAGTTTATACTATTCATATTATTTTTTTAATTTTTAATTAAAGAACAGTATTAAATTTACGATAACGCATAACTTTTTACAATACGAGTATATAATGTTAAATGTTATAAATTTTAGTTAAAGAAACTTATTTCATGATGAATATTAAAATTTTATATTTATTTACTAGTATAAGTTTTTATTGAATATTAGCTTTAAAAATAAATAAAAGTTATATTTTTGTCTTTTTTATAGGATCTTACGATCCTACGATCCTATCTACGATTCGATCCTGTAACCTTCAAAACGATCCTATGTAGGATCCCGATTCTACAAACCTTGGTTCCAATGTGATATAATGTGAAGCTTGCGCCTTTCTTAGACTAGTGCGAAACATCAAGGACCAAAAGTAAAATTTGCCTCTGTATAAAAGGGAAGCAGAAGGGTTTTCATTGCCCAAAACTACTTGATCTTATCCGAGCGGTGTTGGGGAGAGGCAGCCGTGCAAATGGAGGGTTCAAGCGAGAAAGACAATGAGCCACCCAGCCACCGCCTAAAAAGTTGTTGGGAGGTTGCAGGAGGCTTTGTCTCTCGCCACCAACATTCGCCATCCTCCTCTCTCCATTCCTACCGCGATGAAGACTGCCCGCCGTCGGAGCCTATTTTCAGGCAATGATGGGCACGCGGGCTTTACCTACAAACAAAAAATCAAAATTTCCGAACTTTACCTTTCTTTTATGTCATCTAGTTCCAATGTATGGGATACTGTCAAATTGTTGTACTTTTCCTAGTCTAGTTTTTTCTTAACTACGGAGTTGAAAATCATTAAAAATAAAAGAGAAAACGTGACCTACTATTTCTGGGTATTATCAGTTGTCGTCAGAGGTGTTTGAAACTTTGTCTGTCTGCTTATTAAATTTGTGTAATCGATAGATCTCTTGAAATTCCTGCTGCACATTGCGCTGTTTGCTAACTATACTGTTAGATATCGAAAATTTATAGCACTCATCTGTATATACCTATCTTTTTTTTATCTTTTTTCCTTCCCCTGACTATCTTTACAGCACTTAAGCTAGTAATGGTAAAGGGGTATGCTTGGGCCTGGTGAGACGGCGAGAGGAGGTTAGTAAAATTGTTCCTATTTTTTTTATTTCCTGGATTACATGGATTAAGAAATCGAAGCCTATGGGTTTGTTGTTTCATTTGGAATATTTCGATAATTTGTATTGCACATATGTATGATTACTAGTAGTCAATGTATAAGCGATGTTCTATTTGGCTGTTGCTATCTTAGTTGTTATAGTTGTACTCAGTTGTTGCAGATTCTAGTCTAAATAATTGTACTATGTTAAATTATCTGCTAATGATACTGCATCCAAACCGTCTAATGTCATTGTGATTGATTAAGATGGTTAGTTTCTTTATAATTATGTGAACATAGGCTTTACCAATGGGAGCCAACTGATTGACTTGTGTGTGTGTGTGTGTTTTTTTTTTTTTTAATTAAATCTTTCAGTATCCTTCTTGCATTTAGAGACTTCCAATGTGTTCAGCTCTGGAAAGCATACAAGGAAGCAATTGCTGTTGATAGGCTGTAATGGAGGTGCATCAGCAGCATGCTACATGCTTCTAGTTGTGTTCTTCTGATTTCTTCCAAGTAAGAAGGAATCCCTATTTAGATTACTGGTTCAAGAAAGACAGTATCTGGTACTAGTTATATGTATGGTCGATGAGTTAATTTGCTATATTGGTGGCTACTCTCTGATTATTCGGATCAGACGTTATGTCAAACGTGGGAGTATATGTTATGGTTGAACTGATTTGGCTTACATTTTGTTGGTGAAGATCACATTCCAGAGAATGACGCTCAACACTGTCACCTAAAAGCATTAGCATCTCCAACTTGTGGTTTCTCCAAATCCTTGTAATTTTCTCCTGATCTGCATTTTAGTTGGCCGACTTTCTGCCCTTGTTTTTAGAGACCTTATGCAAGAAAAAATTAAAAAATTAAACATTTTCATATTGATGTGGATGATCTCAAATCAAGAGATCTATCTATGTATCTATTGTATCTATTATGAATCCGATAACTTGAGAATTTCCTTGATTTAACTGTCGAATTGCCTTCGCTTTGTTTTCGAGGTTCAATTCCTTATGGTTGCCTATAAGTTAATCAAATTTTAATCAATTTAGTTGCTTATTTACAAGTCTATGAGGTTCAATCGCAGAGTTGGAGTAAGGTGTTGTTTCTACAAGGAACTGGGGAAAATACTCTGTGGATTAATTATCTTTATAAAAGAAAAATGTTTGAGTTCTTGCTTCAACTAAAATAAAATAAAGCAAATAATTGAGCAATAAAATAAGTTCCAATAAACCAACGAAAACCTAGAGTTCTAGAGTTTATCAAGTAGTTATGAATTTGGTTAGTTTTATGTGAGGAGATGTGAAAAGTTAGAGGCGAAGTTGTCGTGAAAAAGATAGTCCAACCTATCTAACTAAAGTACAGGCTGCAGTTATCCACAATTAACTTTTTTTTTTTATTACTAGTTAACAATTTTATGCACTCATGAACAATTAACTTTATCTAATTATTAGTTAACGATTCTCGAGGATAGTGTTGGTTCAAAGCAACCCCTAAGAGAAGAGTGAAGTAAGTTGTCTTTAAAAATAAAACTTTTAATGTATTTAATGAAAATGCAAATTATATGCGCCAAAAGAAAATACTTAAGCACAAATAAGTACAAATGAATGAAATAGATATTCAACAATTGAAATTCAAAGAACAAATAATGCAATTGAGAATAAGGGAATCAAACCAAACTCCCAAATTTCTCAAGGTTGAAACTTACATCCATAAAGAGTTTTTTTCAAGGCAGACTACTTAGTGTAACTTGAAATTTAGCCAATAAGTGTCTCTTTAAAGTAGGTGAGATAATAACTTTTTGTATACAAATGAAGATCAGCTCTTGTTCACACTAATTTCCTTTAGCTGAGAGAAGAGTTTTACACTAACATAACCTCCATTTGTTACAATTGTTATCTCTCTTCTCTCGCTCTTGAAGAACATTTAAATTCTAAACTCTTTTCATTAAACTACCTACACTATTACAATACTTTTACCTACTATTTTTCACATAAATAGCTCATAAATTATTTCTAATCAATGTAGAAGTCTCTCTCATCATTTGGATGTCCTTGGGCTATTTATAGATGAAAAATGTGGTGAAATTTAAGTTTTAACGGTAAAAAAATTAGCTGTTAAAAACTAGCTATTAGGAGTTCGGACGATAGTTTAGATGCTTGATCATGCATCTTACAGTTTCATGAATAATATTTTGAACGGTCATATGCGTCTTACAACTTGATAGAAATTTCTTCATTTTGACCTCCTTTCTTTGGACGGTCTTCAGTGTCCGATACTTTGTCAGTGGCTTCTGGATTTGTCTTTCAGACGGTCATATGCGTTCTACAGTTTCTAGTTTAGACGGTCATGTGCTTCCTACAGCTTCTGGCACATAGAAAAATCTGCACACTTATTCTTAAGTCATTAGTATGATTTTGTCATCATCAAAATATCATTAGAATTTAACGATTTTTCTCTTTTTGATGATGACAAATCAATTGGATAATTTAAACAAAAGTAAGAACAATAATCACAAAAACAGTCACAAGTAGTCCAATCTTTCTCCTCATTTTGGCATTATCAAAACATTATAGTACAAAGTAATTTATTCACAAAGGATCTAGGAGCTATACAAAAAAAAAAAAAAAAACAAATACAAGCTTTCCCTTAATTAAGGCAATATTTCTTTGTCAAATATCTCCCCTAAACTATGCATTTAATTCAAGTGAGTACATGAAAAAATCAAATTGAAAACATTTCTTTCCTAAGAAATATATGCATAGGATTAACATTAAGGTATTTGAAAATGAATACTCCCCTTCTCTTTTGCAAGTAGTGACTTAATTTAGACAAAATTGGGGGTACTTAAAATCATTAAAAAAAATATGAAAATAAACACATTATATCCTATCACACAATTGAATATATTACGTTTCAAATAAGCAATTAAAAGCACATTTTTGACAAAATTTTAAATGCTACCCATCTATGTCATCTTAGCTCAAATGCTTTGAACACTCTCCATTAATGATCCATCTTGAATCCCTTGGTGCTTTCCAAGCATACCTACATACAAAATTACACAACAACTTTTGGTACCCAAACTTTCTTAGGTCCATTTGAGTTAGTGAAATGGTTTGCACCCAAACTTTCTTAGGTCCATTTGAGTTAGTGAAATGGTTTGCACCCATATAGCTTTTATTCCTAACCTTTCATTTCTTTTGACATAATAATCCTTTTGAACATGTCCACGTTGACAACAAATAGTTTCACATAACATTATAATTACTACAAAATAAGGATTTTGACTTCACAAAGCATGTCTTTTCTGAAAATGGTAAAATTTTTGTTGATAAA
This sequence comes from Cinchona pubescens, assembly GCA_025175665.1. NCBI lineage: Eukaryota > Viridiplantae > Streptophyta > Magnoliopsida > Gentianales > Rubiaceae > Cinchona > Cinchona pubescens. The sequence goes on along the minus strand of JANKKI010000491.1, from coordinate 760,130 downwards.
CATATTTTCAGTCATTTTCTTTCTAAAAACATTTTTTTTTTTTTGCAAAAGTATTGTATCTAGTTCATCTAATCTCTTCTTCAATGAAACTTGATCTTGGTTTTCACATTTAATTTTTTCTTCAATGCATCATTTTCTTGTGTCAACCTATTATTTTCATGCACAAGTTTTGAGTTATACTTAATAAAGCATAAATTGATTTTTAACTCCTTATTCCTAGCATATGATTTTTTCAAATATTTATGTATTTTTAAAATAAATGATTCAACATCATCATCACAAGAATCATAACTAGAGGATACCTTATTATCTCCAAAGGCCATGAAAGCCATTTGAGTCACCTTATGTTCTTCTTTATCTTGTCCATCTGAATTGCAATCATCCCATGTGATTTGGAAGTTATTAAAGCGGGGTTTTCTTGAATCTTGTTTGGCCTTTCGTTTGATATTGTTGGCGCTGCTTGCACCTCTCTTTCTCATCCTTCTTTTGCTTATGTAGTGCTTCAAGAATCTCTTGGTGATGAGTACAAGGTCACCTTTATCAAACTCTTCATCCTCTAAGTTGAGGGGTACATTTTCATCTTTCTCTTGAGAAGCTTCAAGGCTAGGCTTCTCTTGATCCTTGCACCTTCATCATCTTGGACCTTGAATTTAAGTTTCAACTCATAAGAAGTGAGAAAGTTAATAAAAAATTCAATGGGTATAGAATTCAAATTTTTTTACTTCCTCTATAGCATTAGATTTAACTTCTCATTCTTTTAGCAGGGAATTTAATATTTTTCTATTCTTTTCAACCAAATAATACTCTTTGCCTAACTTTCCAAATCCTTAATAATATCATTAAATTTACAATATATCTTATCAATATTCTCATGAAATTTCATTTTAAAATATTCATATTTTGCCACAAGCAAAGACCTCTTTTGCTCTCTCACATCATCACTACCTTCATAGATTTCTTTCAATTTATCCCATAATTCCTTGGCCAATTTGCAACCCTTTACTCTTGTAGACTCATTAGCATTTAAGACATTATACAATATATTAATGGTTCTAGCAGTACTTCAAAGTTAAAATTACTCTATTTGTGCATTTAACTCATATCTAGTTTTAGCCTTAACCTATGTGTATTTGCACCATGAATATTAGCCTCAAAAGAACCTTCATTAACAATGTACCACAAATCAATATCAATAGATTGCAAAAAGATTTTCATTCTTTCTTTCCAACTAATAAAATTAATCCCATTAAACATGGGAGGTCTAGTAATGAAATGCTTTTCTAAAAACAATGCATTGTTAGTTGTCATAAAGATCTTTTCTCAAAAATTAGTTAAGTTCAATATAAGAGACTAAGCTCTGATACCCATTGTTGGCTCAAAGCAACCTAAGAGGGGGTGACTTAAGTTATCTCTAAAATCGAACATTTTAATATGTTTAATGAAAATACAAACTATATGTCCTAAAAGAAAACACTTAAGCACAAATAAGCACAAATGAATAAAATAGATATTCAACAATTGAAACTCAAAGAATAAATAATGAGATTGAGATTAAGAGAATCAAACGAACAAATTCCCAAACTTCTCAAACTTGGAACTTACATCCACAAAGAGATTTTCCCAATGCAACTACCAAGTTCCTAATTTGAAATTTAGCCAATAAGTGTCTCTTTAAAGTCGGTAAGACAATACCCTTTTATAAACAAATGAGTATCACTCTTGCTCACACTAATTTTTTTTAGTTGAGTCAAGATTTTTACACTCACAACCTTCCTTTTTTGCAATTGTTATCTCTCCACTCTCACTCTTGAAAAACACTTAAACTCTAAGTTCTTTTCACAAAACTACCTACATTATTATAACACTTGTACCTAATATTTTTCACACAAATAACTCAAGAATTACTTGTAGTCTCTCTTATCATTTGGATGTCCTTGGGCTATTTATAGATGAAAAATATGTTGAAATTTCAATTCTAATGGTAAAAAAACTAGTTAAAAATTAGTTGTTATGAGTTTGGACAGTGGTTCGGATATCCAATCATGTATCCTACAACTTTATGAACAGTATTGCTGTCCTATCGGACGATCATATGCGTCGTACAGTTTGATAGAAATTTCTTCATTTTGAGCTCCTTTTTTCGAAAGAGAAGGTAGCGTCCAATCCTTTGTTAGTGGCTTTTGGATTTGTCTTTCGGATGGTCTTATGCATCCTACCTGTTTTAACACATCTAGACGGCCATATCTTATACACATCTAGATGTGTAAGTTTCTGGTTCAGACGGTAATGTGCGTCCTACAGTTTCTGGTTCGGACAGTCATATCGTCCTATTCTATAGCATCTGGTTCAGATGGTCATCTGCATCCTACAACTTCTGGCATGTAGAAAAATCTGCACACTTATTCTTAAGTTATTAATATGATTTGGTCATCATCAAAATATGATTAGAGTTCAATAGATAGAATTATAACAACTACACACGGGTCATTTTGAATATCACAAATTATTATCCAAAAAGCTATAAGCATAACTAAAACATAATTGCATTGATAAATCAAACTTTCAAATAGTGAATATGGAGAATAAATCATAAAATTGCATAAATACGCGTCAATTTTATTCATAATCAAAGCAAATCAATCCATAAATGCAAGGGTTTCATCTAGATCCTAGATATTCAATTGATACTCATAAAGAAAATATAAAGAAAGATACAACCTTTGTAAACCTTTGAACTCCAAAAACAAATCCAAGATCTTCCAACGGTTACAACGCTTTAACACAAAATATGAAAGTGGAACAATAAAATGCTAAAACTGATTTTAAAGCTTTCCCAAACATTTTCCACGGTTTTGGTATTTATAGGGTTAGAAATTTTGAAAAATCACTAAAATTGGTTGTAGACAGTGATATTTTGTGTGGTTAAAATAGATGTCAATGCGGCCAATTTAGCTGCGCATTTTTGTTGAAAATTGGTTTTAACTGCAGCCAAGGAGCTCTCAAAAGTTTTCTGCCAATTTTACTGTTGCGGCGAGAAGGACTTTGGCTACAACTAATTGCCCTTCCTCCTTGACACTTTGGTTCTTCTTCGATCCTCTTTTAACTTTCTTTCAGATGTGTATAAGTTTCCAACTTTAGTAATCCATCCTAAATACTAAAACAATACAAAACATCAATTAAACACTAAAATAATAATGAAAATACTAAACACACATAAATATGCAGTAACACAACCTAAATTGCGAAGCAACAATAATTAATACTGCCCAATCAAGGAAAAAAATAACCCATATTTGTGGAGTTATTATACCCCCAACCTAACCTTTGCTAATCCCTAGAAAATGCCTAAACAACACAACAAGATTCTAAACAACTGAAGACATTACATATAATTTCTATAGTATTATAGTGATCATAACAAATGCCAATTGAATGTAAAAAAGAATATTGAACGTGGTCCGTATATCAATTTGGTTACCAATCCTAGCGCAAAACAAAAATAGACATTTTTAATTACTAAAATAATTTACTAAGGCCATATAAGGATCACAAAGATCAGTTATACTAACATCAAACCTTACATTCAATTTATCTATCACACTTTCATCCCCTTCCTCATTAATAAACATCTATTTAGACTTGGACTAAAGATCATTTAGGATTTTATCAAGCTTATAAAGTAGAGTTAGGGGGATCGGGTATGATAATATGGAAAAACATTGACTCTTTTTTGACTAATAAACAACCTGTCCATTGGTGGGGGTTCAGTCACCTGTTTTATTAATTTCTAGAAAAAATATACAAAGAGAGAGACTAGGTCAAAACGTCATGAGAGAAAGAGTCACAAAACTCTAATTCAAGCAACTACTCATTTATGAATTCTAATACCCACATGACATCTCATTTGTCCTCAAAATTCGTTTAGCTAATCAAGGCAACCTAATACAATTAAAAGTGCTATTACATTTCTCATTACATCCTACATTAGCTAAAAAAATCTGTCAATTGATTTGCATCTCTAAAATATGTTGAGTGGAGTTGCTGAAGTCCTTCAAAAGCCTAATGATTGGCCGAACCAGATTATCCACCTTCCAAGCTACTTTAATCTTCTCTGCAATTATGTCCAGAACCAATTTAGATTGCTACAGTCGATTTCAGTGACCACATTTTGCACTTCAACTTTGCAATAGATTTGAATGCCTTGTACTAGAGCCCTCAATTCTGCATACAAAATAGTTTTATAGTCATCATAGAAAGTAGCAATGCGGTTATAATGTTCCCTCAAGAATCTTTAATGGCTCCCCTCCTCTTTTTGCCTAAATTCCCTCTAGATACTCTATTAGTATTGAGGTTGAAATATCCAAAAAGAGGTGGATCTTACCAAAATTGGTGGCTTTTGAGTTGGGTCTAGATATGTATAAGAGACAGCTAAAAATAGCGACATGAAAAGTCTGTCTCTCTATTTGCTTGAGTTGTAATGCTACAGCTATGGCTAATCGGTAAAAATTTCAGTGAAGTTTTACAAGTGTGTATTTAGATTACACCTGAAGATTTCTTTATCAACTTTGATCTACTAAATATTTTCAAAAAATGACCATACCACGACTTAAAGATGGCAGTCCATGAAGATATGCTCCATTGTTTCTAAAGTCTCACAAAACTGACATTTGGAAGCCAGCAAAAGTCATTTACATTTAAAAATGTCATCAACAAGTAAAGCATTATTAAGCATTTTCCATAAAAACTTGATATCTTAATCAGAATTTTTGGATCCCATATAATTTTTCTATAGAATAAAGAACCTTTTCCCTTCTTTACACAATTAATGGTAGAAGAAACAGTGAACCGACCATTAGAGGTTTCTTTCCAAGCCATCCCATCTTATTCGCTGAAACGGTAAATGACTTTTGTAATAGCAAAAGGATAGAGCAACTTGGATGACTCTTCTTTCTGCTTCAATATTCCAACTTGCTTCTGTCCATGCTTGATCAAGAGCAAGATCCTGAATATATTGTCATACCACAAGGAAATATTGCGATCGTCCCTTACAAAATCCTTAACTAGAATCATTTTTTCCATGTATAAGAAGATAACAAAGATATAATTTCACAAATAGAATGAATACCATTGGGAAGAAACCTAGAAGCCATAAACTTACTCGATAAGGAGTCCCTCGTTTTGAAATTTGACCACAATTTTATGGAAAAAGCTTCACCCATGTCTTGTAGATTGACAACCCCTAATCCAATTTCATCTGTAGGAAAAGCATGTTTTCTCCCAAGAGATCCAATGAAACCTTATACCAAAGTCAGTGTGCCCCCAAAAGAAATCAGCAAAATTGATAGCACATTTAGTGGAAGTTAAAACTGTAATAAGGTATAAAGGGATAGAGCTGAGAACATGTTTATCAAAATCAATCCACCACCTTAAGATAGCATCTTTGATTTCTAGCCTCCCATCCTTTGATTAATTTTATCTATCATTTGCTGGAAAAGCTCTTTCTTCTTTCTTCCCTTGAAAAGAGGGCAACCAAGATAAGGTAAACAGAGAGCCTTCTTGACAAAACTAGTAACCCTTTCCATGACCCTAACTCTTGTAGCTAGCCGCTTTGAAGACACTATGAAGTTACTCTTAGATTTGTTCACCAATTGACCAGACACATCTTCATAATAATGGATAAATTTCATCAGATGTTGCAAAGATTTCTTGCTTCCATTCATAAATATTACCACATCATCGGCATAAGCTAGATGAGTAATAAGATTTGTACCGCTTGAAGTGTGATAATAATCTATCTTCCTTCTATTAACAAATTCTTAAGACACTCTAAAAAAAGCTTCAACAGCCAAGATAAAGAGAGATGGAAACAAGGGATCTCCTTGTCAAACCCCTTTGTAGAGTTGAAAAATCTAGTTGGCATCCCATTAAACAATAAAAAAAAACCAACAAAATTCAATGCGATTCTTTACCAAGAAAACCTAGTTTGCAGTAAAACAATTGAGGTTTGTTCATCTCTTAGTAATTCTAAATGTGTATTTTTCTCTGTATAGTACTGATACACTATTCTAATAGTGTTTCCCCTTATGGTTTTTCCCTCCTCAAAGAAAGAAGCCATTTTATGTGCCAAAAATATATTTTTAGATATTACTCTTCCTCGAACAAACCTCCATTGCTCTTTTGAGATAAGCTTTGGTAGGAACCTTATCAGTCTATTAGAAACAATATTGGTTATAACTTTGTTGGCAAATGTACATAAACTGACAAGTATAGACTCAAAGAAGGAAGATCGATTGGAAACCTCAGGAATCAAACATAGTAATGTACTAGTCATCACCTTAGGCATGTCCTAGTTCCTGCAAAAAATCCTTCAGTAGCTTGGGAAAGATCTTCTGTAATGATATGCTAGCATGAAGTGTAAAAAAAATCCATTGAAGCCATCAACTCCTGTAGTACTATGAGAGTTCAGGTTGAAAATCACCTCTTTCAGCTCCTCCATAGTTGCCATTGGTAGCACATAGTCATTATCTTCTTTTGTGAATAACTTAGGAATACCATCCACGACGAGTTTCCAGTTGATTGAATTTTCTTAGCTGACAACAAAGTCTCTTAAAAATCCACTGCTTCCTTCTAAGGAGTTGTCAAATCCTCAATCCAAGTTCTATCCGCACCTTTAATTCTTCTAATGCATAAATTATTCCTTTTAACATGAAGTTTAGCATGAAAGAACTTACTATTGTGATCTAAACACATTTAGCCATTTAATACTAGCTTTTTGTTTCCAAAAGCTTTCTTCTTCTGCAAAGCACTTTTGGAACCTGAAAGCTCTTGACTGTAAAAAGATCAATCTAACCTTGATCATTCTAATTTTGCAATAGATCCATTTCTTTCCTCAAAATTTCATCTTCTGCTTCTTTTACTCTTTCAAAAATGTTGCCAAATTGCTTTTTATTCCAACTTTTCACCTCAAACTTTAGTGTTTTCATCTTCGCAGACAAAAATTGCAAGGTAGTACCCTTACAAGTCTGCTTCCAGCTAGCTTCCACCACCTGAAGAAATATTTGTTGTTCATCCAAGCATTTAATTGTAAATCGAAAAAGACTTGGACCTATGAAAGAATTAATTGATAATGGTAGGTGCAAAGGTTCATGCTCCGATAATGTTATATTGAAATACGCAACAGAAAGTGACTATAAAATATTCAAAAACTGTCGATTGGAAACTAGCCTATCTAGCCTCTTCCAAAAAAGACCAATGGGCTGATAACTCTAGTTAACAGAGTAATTTTGCCTCTAAAAAATCATATTGTTTGATATTGTTGTTATCGATTTAACTGTTGTTATAGGCTTTTTCTTGAATTTATACATAGTAGTATTATTAGTAGAATTAGATTTATAGAATGCTTTCGTAGTATATTTATGCTAGTTTTGATAATTATAATAGTATTTATTAAGGGTTGGTGTTTCATTGTAGGGTTAATTTGCAATTGGGTAGTAGTTGGAAGAACCAAGAAATCATGGACCTCTGCCACAAAAAATGATTCTGTAATCTAGTGAAAGGAAGCTTCAGCAATGAACAATAGTCTAAACCATCTAGTAAACTTCCCCATACTATTGTAATTAGTCTACCTACAACATAAATACTATCCAACATCCAAAATATCATTGAAATCCCTTCCAACAAACCAAGACTGTGCACTTTCCATAAATAGCTAAAACCTTAATTGGGAAAGGAAAAGAATTTCAGCCCACCTAGGATGCATTACCTGTCTTCACTAGACACAATCTAAACTGATACATTTGCATCCAAAAAATCCAAATTCCATATAAAGCATTCGAGTGAGAGCTTGAAAATCCTAATTTGTTAGTTATACAACAAGATGATTCTCACCTACATTGGCCCAAAAATAGCCAATAATTTTATTTGATGCATATTAATTAACTTATTTAAGCATCTTATTGAGCGCTTATTACTGGTACCTCTTATATTCCTAAAGAGACAATCCATCAAAAATCATTTGCAAAGGGGCAACTTGTTTGCCTTTAAGGCATTTCAAGTAATCACTGAAGGACCTACCTTATACTTCTTCATTCTCGTTCATGGTATTTTTTAACCACTAACATGAACTCCTTGGTAGCTTTAGAAGATAGTTTACAAGTTACAATTTTGACAAAATTTTGCCATTCCACCTTTCGTGTATTGGCATCCATGTTAGCAACTTTACATTGCTCATTACCTAAGAAAGAGAAATAATCCTTCTCAGAATTCTCCTTTTTTCTGAAAACTGACGCATGGCATCAACACTACAGTCTCAATTATTTTGTATGGCAACTCTAGGATATCATACACCCTAGATGTGTAGGGACTCCATGGTGTTTGAATTTAAATGATTTGATTAGGAACCTCTAGGGTAAAAAGAACCCTAGAAGGGTAGCACTCCAAAATTGCATTATTCAGTTGAGAATTATCCATTGAATTGACTTCTTAAATACATGGAGGTTTGTGGATTTAGAGACAGCTGATAATCTTCTGATGGAAGGGCCTTCTGTAGAGAGTGTTTGATGATTGAATAATAGGCTGCAATATAAACGGATTAGCTGTATTCTTATCAACTTGAACCCATTTCAAATTCGGATATGCTTCTTGTTTGTCTGGAACAATCCCATTTCCTCAGACATCTGTTTTAGGTTTCTAAGAATTCTACACATTTTGCTGCTTGCGAACGATCCTTAGGCTGCTATTGATCTGATTTTGCTTGTTGTATGTCACCTTCAGGATGATCTTTTTGCCTCAGAGGACATTCCTTCAATTGATGACCTTGTTTGTGATATTTAGTATAGTAAAAAGTGGAAGGTCCTCATATGTGATCTTTTGCCAAATTCCTTCATCTCCTACTCCTAGCCAATGCTTGCTGGTATAGAAGAAAGCAACTTCACTTCCATACATACTTTGGCTAGAATAGGACTTCAATGGCCTACCTACCACTTGTGCAAGAGAGACACCGAATATTTCTTGAAGAATAGAGTTGGAAGATATTCTAAAGAAATCCAAATATGGACAATTGAAGGCTCAACTTCGGGCCTGAATAAAAAATACCACTTGAAAACTCGCATATGAGATAAATCTTAATGAACCATGTTGATTTCAACAAATACCTTAAGAAATCCTTCTCTAAAGGAAAATGAATGAGGTTGTGCTTGTAGTCTAACAATTCCAATTTGAAATCACCTTTAAAATCAATTGTTAGAAAGCTCTTACAAAGAAATTACATATTTAGCTTGCTTCTTGGAAATTTTCCCATCAAAGCAAATTTAAGAGGTTTAGCCAAGGCTTGAACCTCTTCCTTTGAAAATAAAATGGCTGGTTCCGTATTATAATATTGCAAAGGCTTATGAGGGACAAAATCCTTCTCCTTACCTTGAGCACCATGCACCTATGGGAAAACACTGACTCAAATTACCTTAGATAGAACAAGTGAATGTTGGTTTACAATTATTCCTAAATAAACCCTCACAACAATATCATAAACATATGGAAGAGTGATTGGTACTAAATAATATAAAGCGACCATCGGATAGATAATGTATTACAAAATTTCTTCAACCCACAATATTTAGAATTTACATTCTCATTCTTTTGAACAATTAGGCACCAGTTAATGTAAAACTCTACCTCTTGCATCTTTTATTAATAAGAAACAATAAATAACATACTTTCTCTAGTTTTATCATTCATTTTTCATTATTATTTATTTTTTCTATCGACAATAGTTTATTCTAATCTCCAACCTTAACTTTCACAATTTCCCTTCAAGATCAATCACATAAGCAATATGGGGATAATTAAGTGTGTTGGGCATTTGGAGATGGGGGATTTGGTTGGTAAGGAGGATTGGATTGGTTGTTGGTGTTACTCCATGAGAAATTTGGTGATTCCTCCAAGAAGGATTGTATGTGTTCCCATAAGCTGCTTCCTTGGAAATGATGATTGATTAGCCACATAATTGATTTTCTCATTAGTTCCATATGGCATCTCACATTGTCCATTTGTATGGCCGCCTCCACAAAAATCACATGTCATGCCTGGTTGGGTTGGAGAAGAAGACATAGCATTTACACTACTAGGTTTCCCTGGGTTCTCCAACGCCTTTGCCATGTTGTTCATCACACTCACGAACATGCTTTGCTGTGCCAAAAGGGCATCTTGCATGTTTAGATTAAATGCTCCACTATTTGCATTGGCTTGATTATCTTGGTGTTGAACCACCGGTGGAGTTATCGGTTGATGACAGTAATGGTTGTATGCCATCATATTCAACAACTCTTGAGCTTCTTCCGGAGTCTTATATGAGATAGAGCCATCGGCGGAGGCATTTACGATGGATTTCATCTCTTGAAGTAAACCATTATAAAATATTTGGATTTCAAGCCACAAAGGAATGGCGTGATGAGGGCATTTTCTTAGAACCTCTTTGAATCTTTCCCAAGCTTCTTCTAGACTTCACCAACATCTTGTTTGAACGATATAATTCTATTCCTTAATTTAGCGGTTCTTGCGGATGGAAAGTACTTTGCGAGGAACTCTTGAGCAAGTTGGTTCCAAGTGGTGAATGTTCATTGGGCGTGTGTCTACTCAATTAATGATAGCAACAATGGCTTTTCCCAATCATGAAGAGAAAAAGGAAACACTCTCATCCGCACACAATTAGGGTGTACTCCACTAAATTTGAATGTGTCCAAGACTTCTTCAAAATTTATGAGGAGGGGTCTTAATTAAGTCCACCTCCGAACATGGCATGGGCTTGAAGCATTTGGATTAGGGTAGGCTTGAATTCAAAATTGTTGGCATGCACGGGCATCCGTGCAATACTCGAGTTTGCCCCATCAAAATTGAGTAGAGCATACTCCCTCAATGGCCTTCCATTCCCATTCATGCCATTTCCATTCCCATTGCCACCAATTCCATTATTTCCGACTACCTCTTCTTCTTCGTTTTCCATGTTCACATTCCATTGATGAGCATTAGCATTTGCCATCTCTATCCTTTCTTGCTCTTGTCATACCCTTCTCAACCTTCGAATTTCTCTTAGCTCTTTCTCCCGTTCCTTGTCTAAGCAAATGAATGGCTCTTGAGCTCCTCTTAAAGCTTAGAACCATGCACTACATACAACCAAGGAAAATTGTCAATTGAAATTCCAAGTCAATTCCACGAGATATCCAACAAACATAAAAATTCGTAAAATTAACAACTAAACTAAACAAAACAAAAGTGCTTAATCTACACGACCCATAAAATGCTTGATATTGCCAAAAACCAAGGACAATCCCCAACAACGGCGCCGAAAACTTGATTGCTTCGTTAGGTAGAATTCAACTTTGAAAGGACGAACAAGGAATAATTAACCACACTAATCACTATACTCTACTTGACTTCAGCAAGTATACAGAGTTGATAGTGGCATAGGATGAGTGGGTATCGTCCCACAAGAATTGATGGAAGGCAATTACTAAGATTTACGGATATTTGTGTAGTTAAGCAAAATCAAACAATGGATGATGAAACTATTCTAATAAAAACCATAATTAAATGAAAGCGATGAAAACTTAATTTTAAGCTAGATTGACTAAAAATTGAGTAAGTGAAAATAACCAATTACGATATTAAGAAACTAGTTAATCTATTCCAGTAAAAGTAAGTAAAGGAAAGCACTTAATTCTAACCTAAATTAACCAAATTAAGACTAAAATTAAAAGCAAGCAAATTATGCAATTAAAAGGACTACAAATAAGAAACCTTGAAGACTAAAAGTAACCAGTTCTAAACTAGAAATTGGAAAGAGTTAAACCTGAAATCTAAGTATTTTTGGATTTTTTTATCAAAATAGAGAAAGCCCACTAGGAATTAACTAGAAATTAATGCAAGAAAGAAATTATCACGAACCTTAATTTTCCTAAGAAACCCTAGATTGCAAGCAAAGAAATTCTTATTAAATTAGACTAGAAAGCAAGTAAAAATTATATCTACACGAACCTTGTGATTAACGCACTACGATTATATAATCAAAATTTTAACATGACCAGAAATTATAATAAGATCTAAGAGACAATTAAAGAGAAAATTCTATTAAAGAAGAAAACTTGGGGTTCAAGATATCCTATCCTAGAACTATCCTAAAATCTACTAACTATCTACTACTCATTCTACTTTTCTATTTCTTAAGTAGCTTAAATAGTGTAGTGCTACACAAGACAAAAAATCAGGAGCTGCAGGCTGAAATTTTACCGAATTGCCCTTACAATTTAACTCTCAGCGAGTCGAGATCGCGATATGGAATAATTGAGATCACGATCTCGACTCTAATACATTACGACAATTTCCCGAGTCGAGATTGCGATATGGAACAATTGAGATCGCGATATGGAACAATTGAGATCGCGATATGGAACAATTGAGATCGCGATCTCGACTCTAATACATTAAGACAATTTTTCGAGTCAAGATCGTGATATGGAGAGTTTGAGATCGCGATCTCGACTCTCTGCTTAGCATTCTTCATTTCTTCCATTATTGCAATTTGTTCCTTTGAGTTTTGTTCATTCCAGCTTCCAACCTCTAATTTTGACCTGCATAATATTAACACCATTAAGCAATTAATTAACTAGAAATTTAATAAAAACTTATCATATTTAATCAAGAACCGAAATACAAACACATCTGAAAGAAATTAACTAAAATCTTCAATTACTGACCCAACATTAGGGATTTAAACTATCAAAATGCTATAATTTAGAGGAAAATAACTCTAGTGTACAAGAGTTATCACACCCCCAAACTTAGCGTTTTGCTAGTCCCGAGTAAAACAAAAAAATTAAAATTAAAAGAAGCCTACTAACACTCAAACATATAAACACCTCCAAAGTTGACGTGACACTTGATGAATCATGGATGTATTTAGAACAATTAGGAAACCTCTCAAGAAACGTTCAATACTATGTGGTATGTGAAGTATCTGAGTGAATCAATCCAAAATTGGAATTTTATTCTTCATAGAAGCACACATTCATTCACTACACAAGATTTCACATCACCAAGCATTACCATTCTCAAAAAGAGTTACCAAAAGTTTTAGTTCTTTTCATTTAAAACATCATTACTTCTCAAATCACAAATAATGTCATTATGAAGTTAGTCAACTATCTCGACTAGGCATCATGAAAATAGAAGTTCAATTAGGAATCAACTTAAATGCAAATGTCACACATTTCGGGAATAAACCTCTAACAAGGAATAAGTAATATGAGATTAATGATAAGTATTAGAAACATTTACTCCTTAACTTATTGGTATATTAAAATGCATTTCATAATGGCTTAATTCGGAGAAACAACATGGGTACATGTCGAAATCTCGTACTCGCCTTATTATAACTCTAATGGCCTATTTCGGAGAAACAACATGGGTACATGTTGCGATCCCCTACTCGCCTTATTACTACTCTAACGACTTATTTTGGAGAAACAACATGGGTACATGTCGGAATCCTGTACTCGCCTTATTCCTAAATATTTTTTTTCGGTCCTATACCACGGAAATGGAGCGAAATGTACCTAATATTAATCTCGAATATCAATTATTCACAAGTTAGAAGAACATTCCCTATGCAAACACACAAAATATCGCCCAAAATTCCTTCTACTTCATTTAACTCATTTCTTTCCAAAAGATAGTTCATCAACCAAATAATATAAGTGATTTGATTAGAAACAACATTTCAAATAAATTTTCCTAAAATTTCAGTACTTCTTTTTGAAAAAAAGTGATGCCAACTTTATGAATTCTTTATGTTGCAAACGAACTATTCACTCACACAAAATTTCTTGAAATGAATCAATCATATACTTCAATCACAAAGCATTGAATATCAAAATTTTTCATCATTGAGTACCTAATTGATCAATTTCCCATCCATTAAACATCAACTGGCAACAATATGTATAAATTAACCGTTCCCAACACAAAGAAATAAACGTCCCCAAATTTTCTCTTTTATTCTAGTTGATGAATAAATCATCCTTCCACTCACCCAAATTAAACCTAAAGACATACCCAAAAATAACAAAAACTTCTTGAATCATGATACAGCTATAAACGAAGAACTGAATTTGGGTAGGAATGCTAAGAATATGACCAGTAAACTGTGCCATGCATCTCACCATTCAAGCTTCAAACAAAATCAGCATTCAATTCAACTCATCAACTAATGCAAAGATGGCACCAGCTTAGAGCCCTTACACATGCTACTCTTATTTGGCAATAATCATGACCAAGTATCTAGCAAGAAATTCAACAAAGATTCAATCCATGAAGTATCAAACTAATTAGCTACTTAGAATCAGCTTAAGGCCATTAGCCAGATTACTAAAAAGGAAAATCAAATTACTTACAAATTAAAAGACTAAAAATAAAATAAATTCATGGTTGAAGTGATTTTAAAAGAAAGAAAACGTTTTTTTTTTTTTTTTTTTTGATCGCGATCTCAACTCTGTGCAAAAATAGCCTTTGTTGAAGTTTGAAGTTGAGATTGCAATCTCAAAAATGAGATCGTGATCTCGACCAAATGACCATTCTGCCTTCCAGAAGTTTGACTTTGAGATCGCCATCTCGAGCTCAACTTCTGCAAAGTGAATTTTTCACACTTAATAATGAGCCGAAATTGCTCCACTCTTGACCACTTTTTTCCATTTGCAAGGATAACCTACAAACAAAAAATTCATGAGTTAGGATGACAATTTTTATTCACTCTTTAGCACCATTTATTCAACTAAATAAAACTTAGATTTTTATAAAAAATTCTAACCTAATTAATCTAAATTAAAACACATACTAACGGAAAGAAAAAACAACTAAATGAAAAACTTGAGTTGCCTCCCAAGAAGCGCACTTTTATAGTCATTAGCTTGACTATGGTATGGACTTCAATCCAAGTAATTGAGGATGATTGACCCTCCTTTTCCTTTTGGTTTCCACAAAAAAAGTTTGATCTTGATTTTTAGGTTTTCCAATCACGAGCCCTTTCTTTCTAGCCTTAGTCGTCGCTAGTTCCCCAATTAACATCTCCAATTGTTTCTCAAACCATTTTCTTTTATTTTTGTGCCTTCTCAATTTCTTGAATCCCCATTTTTCTTTTTCTTTGCAAAACTCTCTTCGTCAACTTCATCAACACACATCCCTTATCGGGTGGTTTTTCCTTCAATTCATTTCTCAGATCTTCTTTTATTTCCAATACTTGCATGAGCGAATTGCCTTGGTTAACTTCATTTTGCTCTTCATTTGACCTAGCAAGGAAAGAATTAAGAGATTGGTTAGCACATTTCTCTTCAACAATGGGAATATTGTCATTATATTCAAATACATCAAATTCAATTGATTCATTTTCAACTCGTAAGATCAACTTCACTTTGTTCACATCAATTAATACATGAGCGGTCGACAATAAAGGCCTCCCTAGAATCAATGGAATCTCACTCTTTTCACCCGTATCTAGGACAAAGAAATCAACGGGAAATACCAACTTTTCAATTTGTACAAGAACATCTTCCAACAAGCCATATGGTTTCCTCTCGGATAAATCCGCCAATTAGAGTGTGATATTAGTTGGCTTGACATTGTTGATCCCTAACTTGTCATAGACGGCCTTTGGCATGATATTTATGCTTGCCCCCAAATCGCAAAGTAATCGATGTCACGTGTTTCCTCCAACATTCACCGGTATCATAAAACTACAGGGATCTTTAAGTATAGGGGGCAAACGCCTTCGAACAATGGCACTGCATTGGATATCAAGGCATACTTTCTCATCATCATCCCACTTTCGCTTCCTTGCCAAAAGATCCTTCATGAAACGAGCATAGTTGAGCATTTTGGTGAGGACACCAATCAAAGGAATGTTGATATTAATCTTTTTCAACATATCCAAGAAATTGTTGAACTACTTGCCTTTTTCCTCCTTTCTTGGATCAATGAGTCGTTATGGGTATGGAACTTTTATTGATAGATCTATCTTCAAAGGTTCCTCCACAAGCTTCTTCTTGGATACCTTGATCTCATTCTTTTGTTCCTTTTTGGCTTCATCATCAACCACTTCCCTTTCATTCTCAATTACCTTGGACCTTTGTTCCTTGCTTCCTTCCTCCATCTTTTTCTTCTCCTTAGATTCAAAGAATTGTAGGACCCTTAATTCCAATTTGTTTTCCACTCCTTAGGGTTATGGCATTGCATTGCTCCTTGGGATTGCAACCATGACTTTGCCCTATCACGAAGAGAAAAAGGAAGCACCCTCGTCCGCACACAATCGGGTGTAGTCTATTAAATTTGAATGTGTCCAAGACTTCTTCAAAATTCATGAGGTGTGTATAGGGATCTTCATTTGGTCCACCTCGGAACATGGCACGGGCTTGAAGCATTCGGATAAGGGCGAACTTGATTTCAAAATTTTTGGCTTGTACGGGCACCCGTGCAATGCTCAAGTTCGCCCCATCAAAATTGGGTAGAGCATACTTTCTCAATGGCCTTCCATTCCCATTCATGCCATTTCCATTCCCGTAGCCACCAATTCCATTATTTCTGACTACCTCTTCTTCTTCGTTTTCCATGTTCACTTTCCTTTGATGAGCATTAGCATTTGCCATCTCTATCCTTTCTTGCTCTTGTTGTACCCTTCTCAAAATTTGAATTTCTCTTAGTACTCCTTCTCCCTTTCCTTGTCTAAGCAAATGAATGGCTCTTGAGCTCCCCTTACCATGCACTACACACAACCAAGGCAAATTGTCAATTGAAATTGCAAGTCAATTCCACGAGATATCCAACAAACATAAAAATTCACAAAATTAACAGCTAAACTAATCTAAACAAAAATGCTTAATCTACACGACACGTAAAGCGTTTGATATTGCCAAAAACCAAGGACAATCCCCAGCAACGGCGCCAAAAAATTGATTGCTTCGTAAGGTAGAATTCAACTTTGAAAGGACAAACAAGCAATAATTAACCATACTAATTCACTATACTCTACCTAACTTCCGTAGGTATACGGAGTTGATAGTGGTATAGGATGAGTGGATATCGTCCCACAAGGATTGTTGGAAGGCAATTACCAAGATTTTATGATATTTGTGTAGTTAAGCAAAATCAAACAATGGATGATGAAACTATTATAATAAAAAAACCATAAATAAATGAAAGCGATGAAAAAAGATATCTTAATTTTAAGCTAGATTGACTAAAAAGCGAGTAAGTGAAAATAACCAACTACGATATTAAGAAACTAGTTAATCTATTATAGTAAAAGCAAGTAAAGGAAAGCACTTAATTCTAATCTAAATTAACCAAATTAAGACTAAAATTAAAAGCAAGCAAATTACCCAATTTAAAGGACTACAAATAAGAAACCATGAAGACTAAAGCAACCATTTCTAAAGTAGAAATTGGAAAGAGTTAAACCTGAAATCTAAGTATTTTTGGATTTTTGATCAAAATAGAGAAAGCCCACTAGGAATTAACTAGAAATTAATGCAAGAAATTGAGAATTCTTAAATGAAAAGCAAGAAATTATCAAGAACCATAATTTTCCTAAGAAACCCTAGATAGCAA
Source organism: Cinchona pubescens (assembly GCA_025175665.1). NCBI lineage: Eukaryota > Viridiplantae > Streptophyta > Magnoliopsida > Gentianales > Rubiaceae > Cinchona > Cinchona pubescens. The sequence goes on along the minus strand of JANKKI010000491.1, from coordinate 742,484 downwards.
GCAAAGAAATTCTTACTAAATTAGACTAGAAAGCAAGTAAAAATTATATCTACGCGAAACTTGCGATTTACCCACTACGACTATATAATCAAAATTCGAACATGACAAGAGGAAATTAAAAGAAGATCCAAGAGACAATTAAAGAGAAAATTCTATTAAAGAAGAAAACTTGGGGTTCAAGATATCCTAAACTATCTTAAAATATACTAACTATCTACTACTCGTTCTACTTTGATATTTCTTAAATAGCTTAAGTAGTGTAGTGCTACACAAGACAAAAAATCAAGAGTTGCAGGCTAAAATTTTACCAAATTGCCCTTACAATTTAACTCTCAGCGAGTCGAGATCGCGATATGGAATAATTGAGATCACGATCTCGACTCTAATATATTAAGACAATTTCCCGAGTCGAGATTGCGATATGGAACCATTGAGATCGCAATCTCGACTCTAATACATGAAGACAATTTTCAAGATCACGATATGGAGAGTTTGACATCGCGATCTCGACTCTCTTCTTAACATTCTTCATTTCTTCCATTATTGCAATTTGGTCCTTTGAGTTTTGTTCATTCCAGCTTCCAACCTCTAACTTTGACCTGCATAATATTAACACCATTAAGCAATTAATTAACTAGAGAATTTAATAAAAACTTATCATATTTAATCAAGAAAGGAAATACAAACACATATGAAAGAAATTAACTAAAATCTTCAATTACTTACCCAAAATTTGGGATTTAAACTATGCAAATGTTATAATTTAGTGGAAAATAACTCTAGTTTACCAGAGTTATCACGCCCCCAAACTTAGCGTTTTGCTAGTCCAGAGCAAAACAAAAAAATTAAAATTAAAAGAAGCCTACTGATACTCAAACATATAAACACCTCTAAAGTTGACGTGACACTTGATGAATCATGGATGAACTTAGAAAAATTAGGAAATCTCTCAAGAAATGTTCAAAATGTGATATGTGAAGTATCTGAGTGAATCAATCCAAAATTGAAATTTTGTTCTTCAAAGAAGCACACATTCATTCACTACACAAGCTTTCACATCACCAAGCATTACCATTCTCAAAAAGAGTTACCAAAAGTTTTAGTTCTTTTCATTTAAAACATCTAATTACTTCTCAAATCACAAATATTATGAAGTTAGCCAACAATCTCGACTAGGCATCATGAAAATAGAAGTTTAATTAGGAATCAACTTAAATGCAAATGTCACACATTTTAGGGAATAAACCTCTAACAAGGAATAAGTAATATGAGATTAATGATAAGTATTACAAACATTTACTCCTTAACTTATTGGTATATTAAAATGCATTTCCTAATGGCTTAATGCGGAGAAACAACATGAGTACATATCGGAAACCCGTACTCGCCTTACCACTACTCTAATGGCTTATTTCGGAGAAACAACATGGGTACATGTCGGAATCCCGTACTCGCCGTATTCCTAAATATATTTTTTTTGGTCCTAAACCAAGCAAAAGGAGTGAAATGTACCTAAAATTAATTTCGAATATCAATTATTCACAAGCTGGAAGAACATTCCCTATGCAAACACACGAAATGTCCCAAAATTCACTTCATTTAACTCATTTCATTCCAAAAGATAGTTCGAATGAAGGATTATCAACCAAATAATATAAGTGATTTGATCGGAAACAACATTTCAAATAAATTTTCCAAAAATTTCAGTACTTCTTTTTGAAAAATAGTGATGCCAAGTTTATAAATTCTTTATGTTGCCAACGAACTACTCACTCACACAAAATTTTCTTGAAATGAATTAATCATATACTTTAATCACAAAGCATTGAATATCAAAATTTATCATCATTGAGTACCTAATTGATCAAATTTCCATCCATTAAACATCAAGTGTCAACAATATGTATAAATTAACCATTCCCAATACAAAGAAATAAACACCCCCAAACTTGTTTCTTTTAGTCTAGTTGATGAATAAATCATCATTCCACTCACCCAAAATTAAACATAAAGACATACCTGTTGGGATTTCCTAGCCATAATATAAAAATAACGCAGCGGAAAAACACCGGAAATCCCTATAAGAGGATCCATGCGTTCCGATTAAATCGTCTAGGGTTTAGATATATATAAGAGACCTGCTCTTTAATATAAACATCTAGATGTATCAAAACTGTTGGACTAAGCATTTGAATAAGTTAATTTTGACTAGATTCGTTGAACGAGAATTATTTACTAGATTACATTGGACGACTGGATTGTTTACTTAAATACATTGGACGCCTATACAGGTATCCACACGAGTAGCTTTTCCGATTTTAGGGTGTTGCTTGCTAGAGCAGTGTTTCGGAACTATTTCGTAGGGTTTTTCGTCCGACTGTGTGTTACTAATGAGTCGCATATTAGACCCCACGAACCCTAAAGAATCATATTCTATATATAGCGGTTAACCTAAATTCAAAGAACTCCTCTTTGATTAGAATTCTTCTATCACACGTATTAGGTATATAAACGCGTATGATAGTAACCAGATATAGTTCCTTACGAATTATTATAATTACTATTTAACTGGACAATCCAGTAAATCCAATGTAATTAGTAAATAATTCTCGTTCATTGAATCTAGACACAAATTCTTATTCAACGAACTTACTGTCAACAATTAACTTAACCCAATGCTTACTCTTAGTGTGTGACCCTTTAGGTTCATTTAACGTTGGCAATAAGTATAATTTCTAATTCCAACACTGTTGCCTTTAGTACATAAACCAACAATACCTAAAAATAACAAAAACTACTCAAATCATGATATAGCTATAAACTAAGAATTAAAATTGGGTTGAAATGCTAAGAATAGTAAACTATGCCATGCATCTCACCATTCAAGCTTAAAACAAAATCAACATTCAATTCAACTCATCAACTAATGCAAAGATGGCATCATCTTAAAGCCCTTAGCCATGCTACTCTTGTTTGGAAATAATCATGACCAAAGCTACACCAAGTATCTAGCAAGAAATTCCACAAAGATTCAATCCATGAAGCATCAAACTAATTAGCTATTTGGCGTCAGCTTAAGGCCATTAGCCAGATTACTAAAAAGGAAAATCAAATTACTTCCAAATTAAAAGACAAAAAATAAAATAAATTCATGGTTGAAGTGATTTTGAAAGAAAGAAAATGTTTTTTTTTTCGAGATTGCGATCTCAGATTTGGTATTGCAATATCGAAGAAGTGGAGATCGTGATCTCAAATTTGAGATCGCGATCTCGACTCGGTGCAAAAATAGCCTTTGTTGAAGTTTGAAGTTGAGATCGTGATCTCGACCAAATGGCCATTCTGCCTTCCAGAAGTTTGACTTCAAGCTCAACTTCTGCCAAGTGAATTTTTCACACTTAGCCGAAATTGCTCCACTCTTGACCACTTTTCTCCATTTGCAATGATAACCTACAAACAAAAAATACACAAGTTAGGATTGCAATTTTTATTCATTCTTTAGCACCATTTATTCAACTAAATAAAACTTAGGTTTTTATCTAAAATTCTAACCTAATTAATCTAAATTAAAACACATACTACCGGAAACAAAGAACAACTAAATGAAAAACTTGGGTTGCCTTCCAAGAAGCGCTCTTTTATAGTCACTAGCTTGACTATAGCATTGGACTTCAATCCAAGTAATTAAGGATGATTGACCCTGCTTTTCCTTTTGGTTACCACGAAGAAAGTTTGATCCCTTTTTACTTCATGATTAAAGGTTGATTTTCGGGTTTTCCAATTTACGAGCCCCTTCTTTGTAGCCTTAGCCGTTGCTAGTTCCCAATTAACATCTCCAATTGTTTCTCAAACCAATTTCTTTTATTTTTGTGCCTTCTCAATTTCTTGATATCACAATTTTTCTTTGTCATTGCAAAACTCTCTTCTTCCTTCGTCAACACACATCCCTTATCGGGTGGTTTTTCCTTCAATTTAGTTCTCGGATGTTCTTTTATTTCCAACACTTGCATGAGCGAATTGCCTTGGTTAACTTCATTTTGCTCTTCATTTGACCTAGCAAGGAAAGAATTAAGAGATTGGTTAGCACATTTCTCTTCAACAATGGGAATATTGTCATTATATTCAAATACTTCAAATTCAATTGATTCATTTTCAACTCGTAAGATCCGAACTTCACTTTGTTCACATCAATTAATACATGAGCGGTCGACAAGAAAGGCCTCCCTAGAATCAATGGAAATTCACCCACTTCACCCGTATCTAGCACAAAGAAATCAACGGGAAATATCAACTTTTCAACTTGTACAAGGACATCTTCCAACAAGCCATTTGCTTTTCTTTCGGATAAATCTGCCAATTGGAGTGTGATATTAGTTGGCTTGACATTGTTGATCCCTAACTTGTCATAGATGGCCTTCGGCATGATATTTATGCTTGCCCCCAAATCAGAAAGTGATCGATGCCATGTTTTTCCACCAACATTCACCGTTAAAGTGATCGATGCCATGGTTTTCCTCCAATATTCACCGGTACCATAAAACTACTGGGATCTTTAAGTTTAGGGGGCAACCGCAATTGAACAGTGGCACTGCATTGGATACCAAGGCAAACTTTCTCATCATCATCCCACTTTTGCTTCCTTGCCAAAAGACCCTTCATGAAACGAGCATAGTTGTGGGCATTTTTGTGAGGACATCAATCAAAGGAAAGTTGATATTAATCTTTTTCAATATATCCAAGAAATGGTTGAACTGCTTGTCTTTTTCCCCTTTTCTTGGATCAATGAGTCGTTATGGGTATGGCACTTTTTTTGATGGATCTACCTTCAAAGGTTTCTCCACATGCTTCTTCTTGGATACCTTGATCTCATTCTTTTGTTCCTTTTTGGCTTCATCATCAACCACTTCCCTTTCATTCTCAATTACCTTGGACCTTTGTTCCTTGCTTCCTTCCTCCACTTTTTTCTCCTTAGATTCAACCAATTCTTTTCCACTCCTTAGGATTATGGCATTGCGTTGCTCCTTGGGGTTTGAATAGTATCACTCGAAAATGCCCCAATAGGTTTGTCATTATTCAACCTTGCCCATTGCCCCAATTGAATCTCCAAATTTCTTGTCGAAGCCTTCAAATTCTCGTAATCTCTTTTATGCTCTTCTATTTTCCCATCCAATTCTCTTCAGTCAAATACTCGGCTTCTCTTTTCCAACCTTCTTCACCCAAATTCTCTCTAGGAGCATATTGATCATGATACATGGGTTGGGAAGAATTTCCATACTGGAAAGGAGCTCTTTGTTGTTGGTTTTGAAATGAAGGGTTGGGGAAAGGTTGATATGAGTTGGGTTGGAAATTTCTTTGATGTGGCGGTTGATAAGGTCTAGGTGAGAAACTTGAGGCTGGAGTGTGTCGGGCATTTTGAGGTGGGGGATTTGGTTGGTAAGGAGGATTGGATTGGTTGTGGGTGTTACTCCATGAGAATTTTGGGTGATTCCTTCGAGAAGGATTGTATGTGTTTCCATAAGCTCCGGATTGCTTAATTGGAAATGATGATTGATTAGCCACATAATTGATTTGCTCATTAGCTCCATATGGCACCTCACAATGTTCATTTGTATGGCCGCATCCACAAAAATCACATGTCATGCTTGGTTGGGTTGGAGAAGAAGTCATACCATTTACACTACAATAACTAGGTTTCCCTAGGTTCTCCAACGCCTTTGCCATATTGTTCATCACACTCATGAACATGCTTTGTTGTGCCGAAAGGGCATCTTGCATGTTTAGATTCAACACTCCACAATTTGCATTGGCTTGATTAGCTTGGTGTTGAACCACCGATGGAGTTATCGGTCCATGATAGTAGTGGTTGTATGCCATCCTATTTAACAACTCTTGAACTTCTTCCGGAGACTTATATGAGATAGGGCCATCGGCGGAGGCATCTACGTTGGATTCCGTATCTTGAAGTAAACTATTATAAAATGTTTGGATTTGAAGCCACAAAGGAATGGCGTGATGAGGGCATTTTCTTAGCCACTCTTTGAATCTTTCCCAAGCTTTCCCTAGACTTCACCAACATCTTGTTTGAACGATGTAATTTCATCCTTAATTTAGCGGTTCTTGCGGGTGGAAAGTGCTTTGCTAGGAACTCTTGAGCAAGTTGGATGCAAGTGGTGAATGTTCCATGGGCAGTTGGGATTGCAACCATGACTTTGCCCAATCACGAGGAGAAAAGGGAAACACCCTCATCCGCACACAATTCGAGAGTACTCAATTAAATTTGAATGTGTCCAAGACTTCTTAAAAATTCATGAGGTGTGTATAGGGGTCTTCATTTGGTCCACCTCCGAACATGGCATGGGCTTGAAGCATTTGGATTAGGGCGGGCTTGATTTCAAAATTGTTGGCTTGCATGGGCATTCGTGCAATGCTCAAGTTTGCCCCATCAAAATTAGGTAGAGCATACTCCCTCAATGGCCTTCCATTCCTATTCATGCCATTTCCATTCCCGTAACCACCAATTCCATTATTTCCAACTACCTCTTCTTCTTCATTTTCCATGTTCACTTTCCTTTGATGAGCATTAGCATTTGCCATCACTTTCCTTTCTTGCTCTTGTTGTACCCTTCTCAACCTCCGAATTTCTCTTAGCTCTTTCTCCCGTTCCATGTCTAAGCAAATGAATGGCTCTTGAGTTAACACCTCTTCCAATGCACTACACACAACCAAGGCAAATTGTCAATTGAAATTCCAAGTCAATGCCACGAGATATCCAACAAACATAAAACTTTACAAAATTAACAGCTAAACTAATCTAAACTAAAGTGCTTAATCTACACGACTCGTAAAGCGCTTGATATTGCCAAAAACCAAGGACAATTCCCGGCAACGGCGCCAAAATCTTGATTGCTTTGTTAGGTAGAATTCAACTTTGAAAGGAAAAACAAGCAATAATTAACCACACTAATTCACTATACTTTACCTAACTTCTGCAAGTATACGGAGTTGATAGAGGTATAGGATGAGTGCGTATCATTCCACAAGGATTGTTGGAAGGCAATTACCAAGATTTATGGATATTTGTGTTGTTAAGAAAAATCAAACAATGGATGATGAAACTATTCTAATAAAAACCATAATTAAATGAAATCGATGAAAACTTAATTTTAAGCTAGATTGACTAAAATGCGAGTAAGTGAAACACAAAAATAACCAATTACGATATTAAGAAACTAGTTAATCTATTCCAGTAAAAGCAAGTAAAGGAAAGAACTTAATTATAACCTAAATTAACCAAATTAAGACTAAAATTAAAAGCAAGCAAATTACCCAATTAAAAGGACTACAAATAAGAAACCTTGAAGACTAAAAGCAACCATTTCTAAACTAGAAATTGGAAAGAGTTAAACCTGAAATCTAAGTATTTTTGGATTTTTGATCAAAATAGAGAAAGCCCACTAGGAATTAACTAGAAATTAATGCAAGAAACTAAGAATTCTTAAATGAAAAGCAATAAATTATCAAGAACCCTAATTTTCTTAAGAAACCCTAGATTGGAAGCAAAGAAATTCTTACTAAACTAGACTAGAAAGCAAGTAAATATTATATCTACGCGAAACTTGCGAGTAACCCACTACGATTATGTAATCAAAATTCGAGCATGCCAAGAAATTAAAAGAAGATCTAAGAGACAATTAAAGAGAAAAATTGTTTTTCTATTAAAGAAGAAAACTTGGGGTTCAAGATATCCTAAACTATCCTAAAATCTACTAACTATCTACTACTCATTCTACTTTTCTATTTCTTAAGTAGCTTAAATAATGTAGTGCTACACAAGACAAAAAATCAGGAGCTGCAGGCTGAAATTTTACCAAATTGCCCTTACAATTTAACTCTCAGCGAGTCGAGATCGCGATATGAAATAATTGAGATCACAATCTCAACTCTAATACATTACGACAATTTCCCGAGTCGAGATTGCGATATGGAACAATTGAGATCGCGATCTTGATTCTAATACATTAAGACAATTTCCCGAGTCAAGATCGCGATATGGAGAGTTTGAGATCGCGATCTCAACTCTCTGCGTAGCATTCTTCATTTCTTCCATTATTGCAATTTGTTCCTTTGAGTTTTGTTCATTCCAGCTTCCAACCTCTAATTTTGACCTGCATAATATTAACACCATTAAACAATTAATTAACTAGAAATTTAATAAAACGACCTTATCATATTTAATCAAGAACCGAAATACAAACACATCTGAAAGAAATTAACTAAAATCTTCAATTACTTACCCAAAATTCGGGATTTAAACTATCAAAATGCTATAATTTAGAGGAAAATAACTCTAGTGTACAAGAGTTATCACACCCCCAAACTTAGCGTTTTGCTAGTCCCGAGTAAAACAAAAAAATTAAAATTAAAAGAAGCCTACTAACACTCAAACATATAAACACCTCCAAAGTTGACGTGACACTTGATGAATCATGGATGTACTTAGAACAATTAGGAAACCTCTCAAGAAACGTTCAATACTATGTTGTATGTGAAATATCTGAGTGAATCAATCCAAAATTGAAATTTTGTTCTTCATAGAAGCACACATTCATTCACTACACAAGATTTCACATTACCAAGACTTACCATTCTCAAAAAGAGTTACCAAAAGTTTTAGTTCTTTTCATTTAAAACATCCTTACTTCTCAAATCACAAATATTATGAGTAAGTTAGTCAACTATCACGACTAGGCATCATGAAAATAGAAGTTCAATAAGTAATCAACTTAAATGCAAATGTCCCACATTACGGGAATAAACCTCTAACCAGGAATAAGTAATATGAGATTACTAATAAGTATTACAAACATTTACTCCTTAACAAATTGGTATATTAAAATGCATTTCCTAATGGCTTATTTTGGAGAAACAATAAGGGTACATATCAGAATCCCGTACTCGCCTTATTACTACTCTAATGGCTTATTTCGGAGAAACAACATGGGCACATCTCGGAATTCCGTACCCGCCTTAATTCTAAATATTTTTTTTTCGGTCCTAAACCATGGAAATGGAGCGAAATGTACCTAATATTAATCTCGAATATCAATTATTCACAAGTTAGAAGAACATTCCCTATGCAAACATACAAATGTCCCAAAATTCCTTCTACTTCATTTAACTCATTTCTTTCCAAAAGATATTTCATCAACCAAATAATATAAGTGATTTGATACTAGAAACAACATTTCAAATAAATTTTCCTAAAATTTCAGTACTTCTTTTGAAAAAAAGTGATGCCAACTTTATGAATTCTTACTGTTGCAAACGAATTACTCACTCACACAAAATTTGATGAAATGAATCAATCATATACTTCAATCACAAAGCATTGAATATCAAAATTTATCATCATTGAGTACCTTATTGATCAATTTTCCATCCATTAAACATCAAGTGGCAAGAATATGCATAAATTAACCATTCCCAACACAAAGAAATAAACACCCCCAAACTTGTCTCTTTTATTCTAGTTGATGAATAAATCATCCATCCACATACCCAAAATTAAACATAAAGACATACCCAAAAATAACAAAAACTACTCGAATCATGATATAGCTATAAACTAAGAACTAAAATTGAGTAGGAATGCTAGGAATAGTAAACTGTGTCATGCATCTCACCATTCAAGCTTCAAACAAAATCAGCATTCAATTCAACTCATCAACTATTGCAACTGCAAGATGGAATCAGCTTAGAGTCCTTAGCCATGATACTCTTATTTGGCAATAATCATGACCAAAGCAACCCCAAGTATCTAGCAAGAAATTCCGCAAAGATTCAATCCTTGAAGCATCAAACAAATTAGCTACTTGGCATCAGCTTAAGGCCATTAGCTAGATTACAGAAAAGGAAAATCAAATTACTTCCAAATTAAAAGACTAAAAATAAAATGAATTCATGGTTGAAGTGATTTTGAAAGAACGAAAATATTTTTTTTTTTTTTCGAGATCGCGATCTCAGATTTGGTATCGCGACCTCGAAAGAGTTGAGGTCGCGATCTCAAATTTTAGATCGCGATCTCAGTGCAAAAATAGCCTTTGTTGAAGTTTGAAGTTGAGATCATAATCTCAAAAATGAGATCGTGATCTCGACCAGATACTAACGGAAAGAAAAAACAACTAAACGAAAAACTTGGGTTGCCTCCCAAGAAGTTCTCTTTTATAGTCACTAGCTTGACTATGGGCATGGACTTCAATCCAAGTAATTGAGGATGATTGACCCTCATTTTACTTTTGGTTTCCACAAAAAAAGTTTGATCCCCTTTTTCTTCATGATTAAAGCTTGATTTTCAGGTTTTCCAATACGAGCCCTTTCTTTCTAGCCTTAGCCATTGCTAGTTCCCCAATTAACATCTCCAATTATTTCTCAAAACATTTTCTTTTATTTTTGTGCCTTGTCAATTTCTTGATATCAGCATTTTGCTTTTTCTTTGCAAAACTCTCTTCATCATTCGTCAACTCACATCCCTTATCGGGTGGTTTTTCCTTCATTTCATTTCTCGGATCTTCTTTTATTTCCAACTCTTGCATGTGTGAATTGCCTTGGTTAACTTCATTTTGCTCTTCATTTGACCTAGCAAGGAAAGAATTAGGAGATTGGTTAGCACATTTCTCTTCAATAATGGAAATATGGTCGTTATATTCAAACACATCAAATTCAATTGATTCATTTTCAACTCGTAAAATCGCTCACAACTTCACTTTGTTCACATCAATTAATACATGAGCGGTAAACAAAAAATGCCTCCCTAGAATCAATGGAATCTTACTCTCTTCACCCATATCTAGCACAAAGAAATCAACTCAAAATACCAACTTTTCAACTTGTACAAAAACATCTTCCAACAAGCCATATGGTTTCCTCTCGGATAAATCTGCCAATTAGAGTGCGATATTAGTTGGCTTGACATGGTAGATCCCTAATTTGTCATAGATGGCCTTTGGCATGATATTTAAGCTTGCCCCCAAATCACAAAGTGATCGTGCCACATTTTTCCTCCAACATTCATCGGTATCTTAAAAATACCGGGATCTTTAAGTTTAGGGGGCAACCGCCTTTGAACAATGGCACTGTATCCATAAGAGTGGATATCAAGGCATACTTTCTCATCTTCATCCCACTTTCGCTTCCTTACCAAAAGATCCTTCATGAAATGAGCATAGTTGGGCATTTTGGTGAGGACATCAATCAAAGGAATATTGATATTAATCTTTTTCAACATGTCCAAGAAATGGTTGAGCTGCTTGTCTTTTTCCTCCTTTCTTGGATGAATGAGTCGTTATGGGTATGGCACTTTTATTGATGGATCTGTCTTCAAAGGTTCCTCCACATGCTTCTTCTTGGATACCTTGATCTTATTCTTTTGTTCTTTGTTGGCTTCATCGTCAACCACTTCCTTTTCATTCTCAATTACCTTGGAACTTTGTTCCTTGCTTCCTTCCTCCACATTTTTCTTCTCCTTAGATTCAACCAATTCTTTTCTACTCCTTAGGGTTATGGCATTTCATTGCTCATTGGGGTTTGGAATAGTATCACTCAAAAATGCCCCAATAGGTTTGTCATTATTCAACCTTGCCCATTGCCCCAATTGAATCTCCAAATTTCTTGTCAAAGCCTTCAAATTCTCGTAATCTCTTTTATGCTCTTCTGTTTTTCTATCCAATTCTCTTCTCAAATACTCGGCTTCTATTTTCCAACCTTCTTCACCCAAATTCTCTCTAGGAGCATATTGATCATGATACATGGGTTGGGAAGAATTTGCATAATGGAAAGGAGGTTTTTGTTGTTGGTTTTGAAATGAAGGGTTGGAGAAAATTTGATATAAGTTGGGTTGGAAATTTCTTTGATGTGGCGGTTGATTAGGTTTAGGTGATGAACTTGAGGCTTGAGTGGGTTGGGCATTTTGAGGTGGGGGATTTGGTTGGTAAGGAGGATTGGATTGGTTGTTGGTGTTACTCCATGAGAAATTTGGGTGATTCCTCCAAGAAGGATTGTATGTGTTCCCATAAGCTCCGGATTGCTTCCTTGGAAATGATGATTGATTAGCCACATAATTGATTTGCTCATTAGCTCCATATGGCATCTCACACTGTCCATTTGTGTGGCCGCCTCCACAAAATTCACATGTCATACTTTTCCAGGAACTCTTGAGCAAGTTGGTTCCAAATGGTGAATGTTCCTTGGGTGTGGGATTGCAACCATGACTTTTGCCCTTTCATGAAGAAAGAAAGGAAACACCCTCATCCGCACACAATTCGGGTGTACTCCATTAAATTTGAATGTGTCCAAGACTTCTTCAAAATTCATGAGGTGTGTATAGGGGTCTTCATTTGGTCCACCTCCGAATATGGCATGGGCTTGAAGCATTTGGATTAGGGCATTCTTAATTTCAAAATTGTTGGGTTGCACAGGCATCCGTGCAATGCTTGAGTTTGCCCCATCAAAATTGGGTAGAGCATACTCCCTCAATGGCCTTCCATTCCCATTCATGCCATTTCCATTCCCATAGCCACCAATTCCATTATTTCCAACTACCTCTTCTTCTTTGTTTTCCATGTTCACTTTCCTTTGATGAGCATTAGCATTTGCCATCTCTATCCTTTCTTGCTGTTGTTGTACCCTTCTCAACCTTCGAATTTCTCTTAGCTCTTTCTCCCGTTCCTTGTCTAAGCAAATGAATGGCTCTTGAGCTCCTCTTACCATGCACTACAATCCACACAACCGAGGCAAATTGTCAATTGAAATTCCAAGTCAATTCCACGAGATATTCAACAAACATAAAAATTTGCAAAATTAACAACTATACTAAACTAAACTAAAGTGCTTAATCTGCACGAGCCATAAAGCGCTTGATATTGCCAAAAACCAAGGACAATCCCTGGCAACGGCGCCAAAAACTTGATTGCTTCGTTAGGTAGAATTCAACTTTGAAAGGACAAACAAGCAATAATTAACCACACTTATTCACTATACTCTACCTAACTTCCGCAAGTATACGGAGTTATAGTGGTATAAGATGAGTGGGTATTGTCACACAAGGATTGTTGGTTGGCAACTCATATCAACCTTTCCCTAACCCTTTAATTCAAAACCAACAACAAAGACCTCCTTTCCATTATGCCAATTCTTCCCAACCCATGTAGCATGATGAATATGCTCCAAGAGAGAATTTGGGTGAAAAAGGTTGGAAAAGAGAAATTGAGTATTTGAGAAGAGGCAAACTTAGATAGGAAAAATGAGGAACACAAGAGGGATTATGAGAATTTGAAGGCTTCAACAAGGATTTGGAGATTCAATTGGGGCAATTGGCAAGGTTGAACAATGAGAGGCCTTTTGGAGTACTCCCGAGTGACACCATTCCAAATCCTAAGGAGCAATGCAAGGCTATTACCCTTAGGAGTGGTAAAGAGTAGTAGGAAAGAGTTGGGAGAAATTCAATGAAGAATGGAGAATAAGAAAGGGTTGAGGATGAAGATAAAGAAAAAAGGGAGTCTTCAAATGGGCAAGACAAAATGATGAATGAGTCTATTATGCCCAACTCACAAAGCAATGAAGGCAAGGATCCTAAGCGTCATGAGCAAAAACATGTTAATGTGCCATTTCCTCAAAGGTTAAGGGATGAAGAAAAGGCAAAGAAATTCAAGAAATTTCTAGAGATTTTCAAAAAGCTTGAAATCAACATTCCTTTCATGGAGGCAATTGAGAACATGCCTACCTATGCCAAAATTCATGAAACAAGTCCTTACTTCAAAAAGGAAATTGTATGGAGATGAAATTTTATGCTTAACGGAGCATTGTAGTGCACTACTTACATAGAAGTTGCCACCAAAGCTCCAAGATCCTGGTTCATTTTCTATATCTTGTGAGATTGGGGGTTTACAATTTGGAAGAGCATTATGTGAATTGGGAACTTCAATAAATCTCATGCCTTTTGAAGTATTCAAGAATCTAAATGGAGGTCAATTGAAGCCAACAAGTGTCTCATTGCAACTTGCAGATCAAAGCATAAAATTTCCAAAGGGGATCATTGAAGATGTGATTGTAAAAATTGACAAACTCTACCTTCCGGCCGATTTCATTGTGCTCGAAATGGAAGAGGATGAAGATATGCCAATCATTCTTGGAAGACCTTTCCTCGCAACTGGCCGTGCACTTATTGATGTTCAAGAAGGGAAGTTGGAATTCCGAATAAATGATGAAATTGTTACATTTAATGTTTTTAATTAATGACATTAAAGCTTCCTTCAATTTTTGAAGATGTCATGAAGATAAATGTGGTAGATGACTTAATTGATGATTGTTGTAGGAATGCAATGGAGAATTTCTCAATGGAGGAAGAGGTCTTGGAGTCAAATGCGCCAAATCAAGATGATAATGAATGAATGAAGGATGTGAATCATTTGGAGGATGAGAATTTATTACAAAAAGAAGATGAAGAGAATCAAGAAGAAGGTAAAGAGGGGTCTCCGACCAACGAACCCCCCAATTTGGAGCTAAAACCTCTACCTACCCACTTAATGTATGCATATCTTGGGGAAAATGAGACATACCCAGCGATTGTGAATGCATCTTTGACAAATGAGCAAGTGCTTAAAAGGAATAAAAATGCCATTGCTTGGTCTATTGATGATACAAAGGGAATAAGCCCTTCCATATGCATGCATAAAATTTTGATGAAGGAAGGGAATAAACTAGTAAGGCAATCTCAAAGGAGATTGAATCCTACATTAAAAGAGATTGTGAGGAATGAGGTTCTTAAGCTTTTGAAAGCCAGTGTTATTTACCCTATTAGCGATAGTGAATGGGTTAGCCCCACTCAAGTTGAATGATTTTCGAAAGTTGAATGAAGCCACCCGAAAGGATCATTTTCCTTTGCCTTTTATTGATCAAATGCTTGAAAGGTTGGCCGGTTTTGCATGTTATTGTTTTCTTGATGGTTATTCCCGACATCTTCAAATTGTCATTTCTCTGGAAGACCAAGATAAAACAACTTTCACATGCCCATTTGGTACCCTTGCATATAGGAGAATGCCCTTTGGACTTTGCAATGCTCCAAGTACATTTCAACGTTGTATGTTTGCCATTTTTCATGACATGGTTGAAAAGAGCATAGAGATTTTCATGGATTACTTTAGTGTATTTGGTGGCTCATTTGATGATTGTCTTGCAAATTTGTCCAATGTGTTGAAGAGGTGTGTAGAAACAAATTTAGTTCTCAATTGGGAAAAATGTCACCTTTCATGGTAAGAGAATGAATTGTTTTGGGTCACAAGGTATCATCAAAGGGAATAGAAGTTGATAGGGCAAAGGTGGAGGTGATTCAAAAGTTACCTCCTCCAATCAATGTTAAAGGGGTAAGAAGTTTCTTAGGTCATGCGGGTTTTTATAGAAGATTAATTATGAATTTCTCACATATTGCTAGACCATTGTGCTTGTTACTTCAAAAAGATTGTCCTTTTCATTTTGATGATTCTTGTTTGAAAGCATTCAATGAGTTAAAACACGCTCTTGTGATTGCGCCAGTCATTGTAGCTCCAAATTTGTCTCTTCCCTTTGAACTCATGTGTGATGCTAGTGACTATGTAATAGGTGTCGTGATATGTCAAAAAGTGAACAAGATGTTGCATGTCATTTACTATGCTAGTAGGACCTTAAATGATGCACAAATTAATTATTCAACAACAGAGAAGGAACTATTTGCTATAGTTTTTGCATTTGATAAGTTTAGATCATATTTGCCAGATTGGATCAAAGGTAATTGATCATACCAATCACTCTGCATTAAAGTATTTGTTTTCTACGCAAGATGCCAAGCCACGTTTATTGAGATGGATACTTTTGTTGTAGGAGTTTGATTGGGAGGTGGTCAACAAAAAGGGTGTGGAAAACATGATAGCCGACCATTTGTCAAGAATTGAGGCATCTAGACTTGTCAATCTTGAAGAAGGGATAATCAATGAAGAATTTCCAATTGAGAAGTTGTTTGAGGTGAAGGAGGTGAGTCCATGGTATGCGGATATTATGAATTATCTTGTGGTGAGCATAGTACCAAAGATGCTAAACATACATGAGAGGAGGATATTCTTTGCGAAACTTAAACATTATTTTTGGGAAGAACCGTATTTGTTCCGAAAGTGTAATGATCAAGTCCTAAGGAGATGTGTTCCGGAATGTGAAGTATCCGATGTATTAAGACATTGTCATTCATCTCCAATTGGGGGACACCATGGAGCTCAACGGACAGCATGTGTTGACTTTCAAGGTCTTACAAAGTGGTTTATATTGGCCAACTATGTTCAAGGATTCCCTGGATTTTGTGCTCAAATGTGAGGAATGTCAAAGGATGGGTAATATTTCAAGGAAACATGAAATGCCCCTTCATGGCTTTATTGAGTTGGAGGTATTTGATGCATGGGGGGATTGATTTCATGGGACCTTTTCTGGTCTTATACTCCAATAAGTACATTTTGGTTGCGATAGACTATGTGTCGAAGTGGGTTGAAACAATTGCTACCCCAACCAATGAAGCCAAGGTGGTTAATAAAATTCCTTTGCTAGAACATCTTTTCTCGGTTTAGAGTTCCTCGAGCTATCATTAGTGATGGGGGATCACATTTCAAAAAATTTCAATTTGAGGCATTAATGACAAAATATGGGGTGAAACACAAGGTTGTTTTAGCTTATCACCCACAAATATAGGGTCAAGTGGAGGTGTCAAACCGAAAATTGAAGAGAATCTTAGAGAAGACGGTGAATATATATGAGAAGACGGCATTGAATTTAGATGACACTTTATGGGCTCATCGTATGGTATTTAAGACTCCCATAGGTATATCTCCGTACCGTATTTTGTATGAAAAAATGTGTCACTTGCCAGTGGAACTTGAACATAGGGCATATTGGGCTATAAAGAACTTGAATTTTGAGTTGAAGGAAGCATATGAAAAGAGGATGTTTGATTTGAATGAGTTGGATGAATTCCGGAGGGGGGCATTTCAAAATTCTTTAATTTATAAGGAGAAGACAAAGGCATGGCATGATAAGCATATCCAAAGGAAGGAATTTAAAGTCGGTGATATGGTGCTCCTTTATAATTCAAGACTCAAGTTATTTCCGGGAAAGCTTAAGTCAAGATGGAGTGGTCCCTTTGAAGTGGTCCAAACCTTTTCTCATGGAATGGTGGAAATAGAGGGGAAAGAGGGAGCTTTCAAGGTCAATGGACATCAGCTTAAACCCTACCTTGGAGGAATCATTGAAGGCGGACGACATCTGAAATCGTCCGATTAACACAGGAATAAGGGTCATGCCATAGTCAAGCTAGTGTCTATAAAAGAACGCTTCTTGGGAGGCAACCCAAGTTTTTCATTTAGTTATTTTTGCTTTCAGTTAGTATGTGTTTTAATTTAGATTAATTAGGTTAGAATTTTAGATAAAAATCTAAGTTTTATTTAGTTGAATAAATGGTGCTAGAGAATGAGTGAAAAATTGTTATCCTAACTTGTGAATTTTTTATTTGTAGGTTATCCTTGCAAATGGAGAAAAGTGGTCAAGAGTGGAGCAATTTCATCTAAGTGTGAAAAATTCACTTTGCATATGTTGAGTTCGAGATCGCGATCTCAAACTCAAACTTCTGGAAGGTAGAACGGTCATTCGGTCGAGATTGCGATCTCATTTTTTAGATCGCAATCTCAACTCCAAACTTCTGCAAAGGCTATTTTTGTACAGAGTCGAGATCGCAATCTCAAATTTGAGATCGCGATCTCAACTCCTTCGAGATAAGTCGCGATACCAAATTCGAGATTGCGATCTCGATATCAGGTCAGACCGCGATCTCGAAGGGCAGATTCATTTTTTTTAAAAGCCACTTCTTCTTCTCTTTTCATAAACTTCTCTATTCTTCTTCTTCTCTCAACCGAAAACCCTAACCCCAATCCCTCAAATTTCGTCCCTCATCTTCACTAAAAATCACTTTAAACTACACACCCATCACTAATATCATTCTATTGGGGAAATTTCAATCTGAAAAAAATGGGTAATATGGGGATTGATACACAAGCATTTTTGGGTAAATTTCAATTCGAAAAAAATAGGTAATATTTTTCCTTGGGTTCTTAGTTTTAATTGATAATTTGTTAAAGATAATTGTGGGATTGTGTGGATTAAATTGTGGAGAAATTACTGGTACTCAATTGTGGAATTTTGGACAATAATTGGTGTGAAATTGTTTTAGGGGAATTGTGATATTGATTTGTCCAATTGTTTGAATTATTGACTTGACACTTGATTTTCGAGTTGATTTGGAATTGAAATACTTGGAAACTTTTTGGAAATTGTTGAACTTTTTGGAAATTGTTGATTGTGATTTTGTAGTTGTGGTTCTTGATTGGGGGTTGAATTCTTAAATTGTTGATTGAATTTTGTTGATAAAAAATGACTAGAGGTGTTTATGGCAGTGTTGAAAGAAGAGTTAGAATGAGAGGAAGAGGAACTAGGTCTAGGAAAAGGAAGTCTGGAAAGGATACTAGTGCAGAAGCGGGTTCAGAACAGTTGTTTGAGAGAGATGAGCAAATTGAACCTCAGTTCTCGAGTGATAGGGCTCAACAATTGTACAAGAATAATGAGAAACATGAGGTGATTAGAGAACAGAATTTTGACCTATCATGCATTGGGGGATTTATGAAGATGCTAGATGATCTATAGAGGAACAAATTAGGTCACAGCATTGGGAGGGTTTCAATACTCAAGTTGACCCCGGTGCTACCCAACTAGTCAAGGAGTTTCATTGCAATTTATATAGTATGAATTAGAGGATGGCAAGGTGCGCATACGGGGGGGTTTTAGTAGATTTTAGTGCTGATGTGATCAATGCATATTTCAACATACCCCCCGTACCTTCTAATCAATACTTGGCATTTTTGAACAATAAAGATAAGGATATGAATGCAATCAAAGATGCCATTTGTGATAGAAGGGTTGATTGGATTAAGAGTACTTCGTCTACCACTGAGTTGAAATTTTATCGTCAAGGACTCTCATTAGTGGCTAAGCTATGGTTTTATTTTATCATTAGCCGCAACTGGGGGTCCAACGTTGTGAGCTTTATCCAAAGGGACAAAGTACTCTTAGTTTATACCATCATGACTAGGGTATCGGTGAATATTGGTCACCTTATTAGACAAGGGTTTTTGGAGACTGGAAGGTCTGGATGACCTATATTTTATGCCCCTAGTCTAATTCACCATCTTTGCACCATAGCAGGTAAAGATATTGGTCAGTTGGAACCATTGACACATCCAAGAGGAAGGATTCCATGAATTGGGAATATATCTATAGGATGGTGAGAGAATATGAAAGCACCACCAGGAGCACCCTACCCAGTCACAGCCAATACACCACCACCATCAGAGTGTTTCAATGATTCTGATACCCCCAAGTTTTGTGTTTAATGCTCCGGTAAATGAAGAAGAAAAGAATGATCAACAAGGGTATTGGTCGTATAGTCAAATGGTGATGCACAACAACTTGAACGTCATTGGAGAAGCTTTAAAGACTACCTCATTAGGCACATCCAGCCACCATCACCTCCGGCATGGCACTTTGGTCCACCTCATGGACAGTACTACACACCACCGGTGGCTACAGCACATCATGAGATATCTAGCTACGCGGGTGCGACTGGAGCGGACATGGATGATGATCATGAAGAGGCCCAACCTAGTGAAGTTGAGAAGGGTCAAGAAGAGATGGAATGAGGAGATGAAGCTACCATTTGCTTGAGCATGGATGAAGACCAACCCTGATCACTGGAATGATTTGTGCATTCCATGAATGATGACAATTCACATAGTTTTTATTGATTGAACACCATAACTTTTGATTACTTTGGATTACTTTTGTTTTACTTTTTTTAGTCTTTGGAATTGAAGTATTTTAGTTTTCTTTTTTACGCAGTTTGGAGAATGGCCTTAAGCTGATGCCAAGTTGATATATATTTTGACGTTCATGATTGAATCTCTTTGGGAATCTCATGTTTGACACTTGGTGAAGTTTGGTCACTGCTTAATAAAAGTAGAATGGCTAAGGGCCCTAAGCTGATGCTATCTTTGCATTAGTTGATGAGTTGCATTGAATGTTGATTTTGTTTGAAGCTTGAATGGTGAGATGCATGGCACAGTTTATTACTCTTAGCATTTCTACCCAATTTTAGTTCTTAGTTTATAGTTATATCATGATTTGAGTAGTTTTCGTTATTTTTGTAAGAGTCTTTATGTTTAATTTTGGGTGAGTGGAAGGATGATTTATTCATAATTATAATAAAAGAGACAAGTGTTGAGGGTGTCTATTTCTTTGTGTTGGGAATGGTTATTTTATACATATTATTGCCACTTGATGTTTAATGGATGGAAAATTGATCAATTAGGTACTCAATGATGATAAATTTTGATGTTCAATGCTTTGTGATTGAAGTATATGATTGATTCATTACAAAAAATTTTGTGTGAGTGAGTAGTTCGTTTGCAACATAAAGAATTCATGAATTTGGCATTACTATTTTTCAAAAAGAAATGCTGAAATTTTAGGAAAATTTATTTGAAATGTTGTTTCTGATCAAATCACTTATATTACTTGGTTGATGAGTTATCTTTTGGAAAGACACGAGTTAAATGAAGTAGAAGGAATTTTGGGACATTTGGTGTGTTTGCATAGGGAATGTTCTTCTAACTTGTGAATAATTGATATTCGAGATTAATTTTAGGTACATTTCACTCATTTTCCTTGATTTAGGAACAAAAAAAAAAAGAAGGAATAAGGCGAGTATGGGATTCCGACATGCATACGCATGTTGTTTCTCCGAAATAAGCCATTAGAGTAGTAATAAGGCGAGTACGGGATTCCGACATGTACCCATGTTGTTTCTCCAAATTAAGCCATTAGAAATTGTGTTTTAATATACCAATAAGTTAATTAAATGTTTGTAACACTTATCATTAATCTCGTATTACTTACTCCTTTTTAGAGGTCTATTCCCGAAATGTGTGACATTTCCATTTAAGTTCATTCCTAATTGAACTTCTATTTTCATAATGCCTAGTCGAGATAGTTGACTAACTTTATAATAATTGTGATTTGAAAAGTAATGATGTTTTAAATGAAAAGAACTAAAACTTTTGGTAACTCTTTTTGATAATGGTAATGCTTGGTGATGTGAAATCTTGTGTAGTGGATGAATGTGTGCTTCTGTAAAGAACGAGTTTCAATTTTGGATTGATTCACTCAGATATTTCACAAATCACACAGTATTGAACGTTTCTTGAGATATTTCATAAGTGTTCTTCATAAGTACATTCATGATTCATCAACTGTCACGTCAACTTTGGAGGTGTTTATATGTTTGAGTGTTAGTAGGTTTCTTTTAATTTTAATCTTTGTTTTGCTCGGGACTAGCAAAACGCTAAGTTTGGGGGTGTGATGATGTTTTCCAAACCTTATTTAGATGATGACATAAGCACTAAACTCTGAAAACAAGCTTTGCAGGTCTGTTACTTTTTTTGCTGGAAACAGGGTGTTCGGACGTAGTAAACCGTCCAAACTATGTCAAAAATAACAAGCCATGTTAACTGCAAGATCGAAAAATGCTCTAAGAAGAAAAATGACTCGACTTAGATTCTATGATAATATGTATTTTAGTTTTGGCATTTCTTTGAATTTTTTTTTGACTAGTTGGATTTTCTCTCTTTATCATTTTATGAATTACTTTGACCTTTTTTATTGGTGTTGATGATGATCCAAGCTTAACCTTGATATTAATTCATATTGGTTATTTAAGTACACTTTCTCAGGGGAGTCTTTGTTTGATGATGTCAAAAGGGGGAGTAGGAATATATAGCAAAGCAAAATGATTGGTTATTACTCATATCTGTTAATTTTACATGTTAATTATTCTATGACTGTTTGTCATCATCAAAAAGGGGGAGATTGATGTTTTCCAAACCTTATTTTGATGATGACATAAGCACTAAACTCTGAAAACAAGCTTTGCAGGTCTATTACTTTTTCTACTGGAAATAGGGTGTTTGGGATGCAGTAAACCGTCCAACTATGCCAAGCTTCTTGGACACATTTCACCATCCGAACTAACAGGCAGAAAGCAAGTTTCTTAATGCTTCTCTACGGACGCATACAACTGTCCGAACGAAGTTTCTTTCGGACAAACACGATCGTCAAAAACTCTGTTCGGACGATGGAACGGACGCATGCACAACCGTCCGAATGATGTCCTTCACCTTCTGCAAGGAGATTGGACGCTGTGTTGGACGCATCATACTTATATCGGATGTCTGAAACCTCAACGGGCTAAGATTATCTCTAGTTTTTTGTGCATTTATTAATTAGCCGTTAGGAAATGGTTACAACCACCATTTATTGCTCCTATAAATACCCACTCTACCATTCTGTAAAAATCATCTAATAAATTGAATACAAGCCTTAGAAAAGAGCAATTTAGTACAAATTGGCTATAGTGTTATATTGTATTAGTGTGCAGAGTGCAATTCAATTTTGAGTGGAGTGATAATCTTGTACGAAAGTGAGGTTGTGAGTAAAATTCTTGGCTCAACTAAAAGAGTTTTAGTGTGAGCAAGAATTTCCCTGCTTTGTAAAGATTATTGGCTCACCAAGTGTGTGAAGCATTCTAGTGAATTAATACTTCAAGCTTGTTAGTTTGGAAGTATTGGTTGTTTAATTTCCTCTCTTTCTTACTTCACAGTTTCATTGATTCTATTATATTAATTGTTAGTTGAAAAATCTCAATAAGTTTAATATTTCTTAAAGAATTTTTAGAAACCTAATTCACCCCCTTCTTAGGTTGCTATCAATGGTCCTTGTGACCAACATCTAGTAAACTAGAGTTATTTTCCTCTAAATTATAGCATTTTGGTAGTTTAAATCCCGAACTTTGGGTAATTAATTGAAAACTTTAGTTATTTTCTTTCATATGTGCTTGTATTTCCGTCCTTGTTAAATTTGATAAGTTTTTATTAAAATTCTAGATTAATTGATTGCTTAATGGTGATTAATATTATGCAAGTAAAAATTAGAGGTTGGAAGCTGGAATGAACAAAGCTCAAGGGACCAAATTGGAATAATGGAAGAAATGAATAATGCTTAGAAGAGAGTCGAGATCGCGATCGCAAACTCTCCATATCGTGATATCAACTCGGGAAATTGTCTTAATGTATTAGAGTCGAGATCGCGATCTCAATTGTTCCATATCACGATCTCGACTCGCTGAGGGTTAAGTTGTAAGGGCGATTTTGTAAACTTTCAGCCAACAACTCCTGATTTTTGCCTTGTGTAATACTATTTAAGCGACTTAAGAAATATTACTAAAGGTAGTGGGTAAGTAGAATTAGTAGTAGATAGTTAGTAGATTTTAGGATAGTTTAGGATACCTTGAACTCTAAGTTTACTTCTTTAATAGAAATTTCTCTTTAATTGTCACTTAGATGTCCTTTTAATTACTTTCCAAGTTCGAATTTTTATTAGACTATCATATTGGGTTAATCATAAGCTTCGCGTAGATATAATTTTTACTCTCTTTCTAGATTAATTTAGTAAGAATTTCTTTACATGCAATTTAGGTTTTCTTAGGTAAATTAGGGTTCTTGATAATTTCTTGCATTTCTAGTTAAGAATTCTCAATTTCTTGCATTAATTTCTAGTTAATTACAAGTGGGCTTTCTTTATTTCTATCAAAAAAATCCAAAAATACTTAGATTTCTAGTTAACTCTTTCCAATTTCTAGTTTAGAAATGATTGCTTTTAGTATTCAAGGTTTCTTATTTGTAGTCCTTTTAATTGGATAATTTGCTTGCTTTTAATTTTAGTCTTAACATTTGGTTAATTTAGGTTAGAATTAAGTGCTTTCCTTTACTTGATTTTTCTAGAGTAGATTAATTACTTTCTTAGTATCGTAATTGGCAATTTTCACTTACTTGCTTTTTAGTCAATCTAGCATAAAATTAATTTTTTATTGTTTTAATTTAATCATGGTTTTTACTAGAGTAGTTCCATCATCCATTGTTTGATTTTGCTTAACTACACAAATATCCGTAAATCTTAGTAATTTCTTTCCAACAATCCTTGTGGGACAATACCCACTCATCCTATACCACTATCAACTCCGTATACTTGCGGAAGCTAGGTGGAGTATAGTGAATTAGTGTGGTTAATTATTGCTTGTTTTTCCTTTCAAAGTTAAATTCTACCTAACGAAGCAATCAGAGAGGCGTTAGGAAATTTGACTATCGACGCTGCTCGGAACTCATGTCGAACATGGCTAAACGTTCTCAAAAGTTCGGGACACGACGTGAACAGCCTCTCAAACGTGTTAATGTTTTAGGTAAACATTTCATCTTTAGAACAACAAATGGTCAGTCTAACTTCTTTTGTTCGACAATTGGATTCAAGAACTTCGCAAACAGTACAACCCTGCATTATTTGTTCAAACGAGGAACACTCAACAGATACGTGTCTCGAATTACAAGAGAAATCTCAAGAGCAAGTAAATGCTGCTGGAGGATTTCCAGGGCAATCTCGAGTAAATCATAATCCCTATTCTAACACGTATAATCTTAGATGGAGGGATCATCCTAATCTCATGTATGGGAATCTGGCACAACCTCAATCTCAATAGAGTCGGCAGAATTTTCAACAATATAAGCCCCCATTTGCTCAAAGACAACAAGCTAATCTGACTAATTAGACTGGTAAATCTTTATAGGAAATGTTAAATGCTTTAACCGCTAATACGTTGCAATTCCAACAGGACACCAAGACCAGTATTCAGTAATTGCAGTACCAAATGGGACAAGTGGCGACTGTAATCAGCCGGCTGGAATCACAGGCCAGTTCTGAAAAGTTGCCATCTCAAACAATTGTCAATTCAAAGGAAAACATAAGTGCAATTGTGTTGCAGAGTGGCAAAGAGGTTGAGATGTGGCAAAATGGTTCCTGAACATGTTGCTGTCGAGAAGAATGTGGCCAAAGTTGAAAAAGAGATTGTTCCAAGCGAAAAGAAAGGCAGTGGCTGTGAAGAAAAAGGTAGTCCTGTGTGGCCAGAATATAAGCCCAAACCCCCATTTCCCGAAGCATTGAAGGAGTTTTCAAAAGAGATCTCGATAGAGAGTTGTATGATACTTTTTGTAAGTGCAAGGTAAATATCCCCTTATTAGATGCTATTA
Source organism: Cinchona pubescens (assembly GCA_025175665.1). Lineage (NCBI taxonomy): Eukaryota > Viridiplantae > Streptophyta > Magnoliopsida > Gentianales > Rubiaceae > Cinchona > Cinchona pubescens. The sequence goes on along the minus strand of JANKKI010000491.1, from coordinate 717,183 downwards.
AACAAATACCTCGCTATGCTAAGTTTTTGAAGAAATTGTGTTCCCACAAAAGAAAGTAAAAAGAGAAGAAAATTAGAAAGATAGGTTGGAAGAAATGTATCTTCTATCATTCAAAAATCCCTACCTGAAAAGTGTAAGGACCCGGTATGTTCTATGTTCCTTGTAAGAAAGGAAATACATCTTATCAATTTGAAAAAACCATGCCAGATTTAGGTGCATCTATTAACATAATGTCATATTCTGTCTATGATGGATTGAAAATTAGACCATTGATAAGACTAGTATGGTAATTCAGCTGGCTGATAGATCTTTGGCCTACCCTAAGGGAATTGTAGAGCATATCTTAGTTCAAGTTGGAAGTTTAGTTTTTCCTATTGATTTTTATGTGCTAGAAATGGAACAAGATGATTTTAGTACTCCTATTTTATTAGGAAGACCATTTCTAGCTATTTCTCAAATTAAGATAGATGTTCTTAATGACTCTTAGCATGGAATTCGATGATACAAGTGTTAAGTTTAGTATTTATGATGATATTGAATTTTCTGATCAAACTAACCTTGTTTCTGTAATCGACATGTTTAAGCCTCCAATACAGGAAATTCATGGACATAATAACAATAAGGAGGTAGACGTGAACCATGAAGAACATTTTGAGGAAAAGAATAAGAACTTGTCGCTCAGTACTAATTTATATGCAACATTCGATAGTAGAACTAGGGAGTTCTTCCAAGTTGCAACGGACAAATAATAGATGTTCTAATGTTTTACCACTTTCTAACGAGAAGTTGATGCTATCTGTTGTGCAAGGAATGATTCCAGATTATAACCACCTTCCTGGTCACCTTAAATACTTATTTTTAAAAGATAAGGAGAAGGTGATCATCTCAAGTCAACTTAGCAATCCACAAGAAGAGCAACTTGCTCAGGTCCTGAAAGAACAAAAGAGATTGAATTCATTGTTTAAGAGAATAGTGAAATAGAAAATCCTTCAACCCCTCAACATAGGAGTTACTTGATTGGTAGGGAAAAGCATCAAGTTGAGCCAACGATAGTAAACAAAGGCGCTGCATGGGAGGCAACCCATGTCCATTTAACTATTGTTTCGATTATTTATTGTTGCAACTTTATTTTTGTTATTTTATTTTTTTTAGAGTTAACATAGTTTTATTGTATTGTTAGTGCGGGAAATCAACTTCATTTCAGATAAGCTAAACTGTTAAAATGGTCCTTTGAAGGTTTTGTGTGTTGTGTGGGTGATTTAGAGTAGAAAATTTATGCTTTAAAAGTTGTTCTACGCATAATCCAAAAATTTTTGGAAAAATTCTGAAAATTTTGTCTCGGCCTAGCGCGCACATGCGCTACAGTGTTCTCACATGTGCACCAGATCAATTCGGAAAAGTTTACATTCTGCCAGCTCGCACATGCGCGCTATAAGCCTCACACACATCAGTAATTGAATGTGCGCACTAAACATGACGCGCATGTGCACGCGATTGTTTATAAGGGTAAACACCCATCTTCACAATCATAACATAGGAATCCTTCTCTTCCATTCTTTTCCAACCCCTTTTACGCCCTCTTAGTCCCCATTCTTATATGAACACAATCACATCAAAAACCCTTCTATTTTACAAAGAAACACTCAATCAAGGTATGAATTTCTATATTTGCTTATGTTTTGCCTTGATGGGTCTTGATTTTAATTTCTCAGATGAAAGTTTTAATTTGCACATTGTAATTGTTTTAAATTGTTATGAATTTAATTCTAAACGTGTGATTGGTCTGAAATATGTATGTTTTGTTTATTGAGGAGTGATTTCATGTCAATTATAAGCACAAAAATTTGTTCTTTATCTATGCATGCCATGTATTCGATAAATTGTCTTAACGAATAAAAATATTAAAACACAAGGCATTGATGCATGAATTCAATTCCTGGAATGTTGATTATGCCGTGTTATCCCTTTTTGGTTAATTTTCATGCATAAGAATGTTCTTGGAATATGTATAAGCCTTAGTTTTAGACATTATTTTTCTTGAATTATATCTTGTGTATTCTAGGGCTTATGATTTGGGGCGTGGAATTTTGTTTAAGTGTGGGGTGTAGAAGTTATTTGTTGGGTAGCCACGATTCTTATATTTATATTTTGTAGGAATAGGAAGAATGGGCAAGAAGGCAGCTACAAGCAAAAGTGCCAGAGCATCCTCATCATCCTGTGGGGTCTCAACAACCTAGGGTAGTGGGGGTGTGAAATTCTTAACTGTAGCAGCCCAACAAAAATATGATAATGATATCTCCAAATCGGCTATATTCAAAGAAAAGGGCATTCAAGTTCCGTTGGCAGGGGTGCTCGAGATCAAGTTAACCATTCGCAATCGTGGATCGGATCACTTCACCTCAACTCCTATAGACGCAGTTATCCTAGTGGTGCATGAATTTTGTGCAAATTTCAACCATTACAGTGACACCAGGGTCTATGTTCGAGGCAAGGAAGTAGATGTCTATGTCAATGATTAATAAAATTTTGAAGGTTAATCAGGTACACAATGATGAATGGATAGACACCCAAAACACCAACATGGAGTTAAACGAAATCATAAGTGTTCTTGGTAATGGGACGTTGAATGGACCTATACAACTGATTGGCAACGTGGCTAGGCACTTCAATACTAATACGCTTAAACCAGCTTGGTTTGTCTGGCTTAAGTTCCTTTGTGCTCGAGTAATTCCCTCGTCCTAGTCAGCCATCTTGCACATGTCACTATGGAGAGAACCAAGCTTTTGTATTTCATTGCTACCGGGAGATCCATAGATGTTAGTCAACTTAAACGCTAGCAAATATGCTACTCAGTCACCAATGAGCAACCTGGCTTATGGTTTCCCCATCTAATCACTGCTTTATGTTGGGAAAGTGGTGCCTTGATTAATCCTTCAGAGGAAAAACTTAAGCCAGGGAAATTGATTGCCATGGAGGGTATAAGAGCCCCGATTAGACACACTCGCTCCCATCCATCTACATCGCAAGTAGATGCAACAGTTGATTCAAAGGATGAGCCTGTGCCCGTGCTACAACATACTCAAGAAGAACTTATACGGCAAATCCTAGCGAAGCAACAACGGATGAGTCACCGTTTTGACATGTTTATTTAGTACCAATATACCCGACAGCAGACCAAGGAGCCTCTCCAGTTGGCAAGGGAGCAGGGAGAGGACCTATCCATATTTCCACCTTTCCCTCCTTTCTCGCAGGATTTGGAGCCAAATGCTCGTTGAGCGTTTATATGTTTCATGCCCTATGTCTAGGCCCATTTTGTCGATCTTTTACTTTTGCAATTGATTTCTCTAATATTTTAGTTGGTTTTATTTTATCAGACATTTTAGATTTTATTTTCATCATGGTGTTTTTGTTTCTTTTTGTCGTGTATTCCCTTAAGGGAGTAAGTTTGTTCCTGATTATGGTAGGAGCCTTTTCTACAATATTCTTGTTTTTCTTATTGTCTCAAGGGAATTATTTCTTTTGTTCTATTTTGTTTAGTGTTACTCTAGCTTTTATTTGCGACAAGGGGATATTTATAGCGGATATTGCTACAAACGCAAATTAAATCCAAAGAATCTTTTCTTTTTCCCATTTTATCTTTTTATTTTTGCGTTGAGGACAATACTTATTTTTAAGTGTGGAGTGGGGAAGTTATTTAGATTTTTAAATTGTTTGGTGTGTTTTGCTTGATTTTGCTACAAATATATTTCTTTTCTTTTGATCTAAGAGCTTGTCAAAATTTTTAAAAGTTTGTGTGGATTAATTGACCATTTTTGAAAATTTTCAAAAGTTTTCTCTTAACGTAGCTCCCTATTTTTCTGCATAATAAATCTTTAGTTGAACCATGCATGAATGAGTAGTCGGTGTTAACATTTTTCATTCATGATTTTCAAGACTTTTGAGCACTAGGCCATACATTAATTGTTGATTTGGGATATTTAGAAAAAATTGTGTGGACTCAATTATGTTGTATCCCAAAAATATACCTTTATTACATTTTTGAAGTGAACTTTTAGATGACCTGATTTAGTTTAAAAATAAGGGTAGTGCCTTCTTTGTTGAGCCTTTCTAGCCAACCATTCTAGCAATTTATTTCTAAGTACCTTGTTTGAACCTTATTTTTGTGAAGAAAAACATCATTCGCCTTCTTTCATTTAAACTCAGTTAACCTACCCTTATTGAGTTTAATGTTTCTTTTACTTGTATGATTTTATTCTAAATTCTCCTTTTAAGAGCTTTATGGTGTACATTATATGTTTAGGGGATATAAGATGGAAGCTTGTAAGAAGTGGGTGGTGGACATTTATGGAGAAAAATGGGGTATTGGAAAAAATTGTAGAAGAATAAAAATAATAATAATGGGAGTTTTTAATATTTATAGGTAGTACCTATCATTGGTACCTGTATTTGCAGGTAGTACCCATCTCTAATACTTGCGTGTTTATATGTTGTGGGTAGTGCCTACCACTGGTATCCACTGTGAGCGGATATAAAAAATAAAATAATGATGTGATGTATATATATATGTCCGGAAGGAGGTTGGCATGTTTTGTTAATTCGGGGAATGAGGACTTATATGATTTTTGGTCTTTTGGAATTTCTCATGGGTGTTTGTTACTCAAGTGTAGGGTTGTGGATGTATGATGTTTTGCAAGTGAAGAAAATTTTTATTTTAATGTGTGGCCACCATTACTATAAAACTCTTGTTCTTATTTCATTTGTTATATCATTTCCCTTCTTTGGCTAACTAATATCCTAACCTATAGTTTGAGCTAAAAGTCCTATCTAATTTAAATAAAATCGGTTGTCTAGATTAGTGGATGGGTATAAGAAGAGTGAGCTATGGGGTGTTTAGATAAATTTTGTGGGTGTTCATGATTTAATCTATATATTTTCAAATCTAAATTTTGAATGGGCTTACACACATACACACGAATTTCATGTTTTGGTTTTTTTTAGCATTTGAGCTCTTAGGTTCTTAGACTACTCTGATTTGGTGGATTGATTATTGATTATTTAGGTAGATATTTGAGAGAATATGTTGAGTGGAATTTTGTTATGCTTAAGTGTTTCAATTTTATGTTTGCTCGAGAACGATCAAAGGCTAAGTATGAGGTAATTTGATAAGTTCATAATTATGCAATATTTTATGTGTCATTTATCACAATTTTATGTATTGTATGCAAGATTTGAGTTATTGTTGAGTTTAATTTGTTTAATTCTTAGTTTTTGTAGAGTTAAAGTGAAAAAGAGATGAAAAATGTGAAAGGAAATTTCAAGGGCGAAACATACACGAGTATGACGCTAGTCTGGATGCTATTTTGTATTTTTAGCATAACTTTCAAGTGCAATCTCCAATTGATGTGATTCAAGATGTGTTGGAAAGATAAGAAGAAGAGTTACAACTTTCATGTGATTGCGTCGTTTGGTAGAATTCAACTTTGAAATGACAAAAAAGCAATAATTAACTAGACTAATTCACTATACTCTCTACCTAACTTCTGAAAGTATACGGAGTTGATAGTGGTATAGGACGAGTGGGTATTGTCCCACAAGGATTGTTGGAAGGCAATTACCAAGATTTACGGATATTTGTGTAGTTAAGTAAACTCAAACAATGGATGATGAAATTATTCTAATAAAAACCATAATTAAATGAAAGTGATAAAAACTTAATTTTAAGCTAGATTAACTAAAAAGCAAGTAAGTGAAAATAACCAATTTCTACACGATATTAAGAAACTAGTTAATCTATTCTAGTAAAAGCAAGTAAAGGAAAGCACTTAATTCTAACCTAAATTAACCAAATTAATACTAAAATTAAAAGTGTAGCAAATTACCCAATTAAAAGGACTACAAATAAGAAACCTTGAAGACTAAAAGCACCCATTTCTAAACTAGAAATTGGAAAGATTCTTAAGACTTGAAATCTAAGTATTTTTGGATTTCCAAAAAAGAATATAGAAAGCCCACTACAATTAACTACTTCAATTAATGCAAGAAATTGAGAATTGTTAACCGCTAAAAAGCAAGAAATTATGAAGAACTCTAATTTTCCTAAGAAACCCTAGATTGCAAGCAAAGAAATTCTTACTAAATTAGACTACAAAGCAAGTAAAAATTATATCTATGCGAAGCTTGCGATTAACCCACTACGATTATCTAATCAAAATTCGAAGTTGACAAGAAATTAAAAGCAGATCTAAGAAACAATTAAAGAGAAATTTCTATTAAAGAATAGAAAACTTGGGGTTCAAAATATCCTAAATTATCCTAAAATCTACTAACTATCTAATTCCAATCCTACTTGCTTCCACTTCCTATTTTTAAGTAGCTTAAATAGTGTAGTGTTACACAAGGCAAAAATTAGGCGTTGTTGGCTGAAAGTTTACAAAATTTCCCTTACAACTTAACCCTCAGCGAGTCGAGATCGCGATATGGAAAATTTGAGATCGCAATCTCGACTCTAATACATTTAAGACTTTTTCCCGAGTCGAGATCTCGATATGGAAAGTTTGAGATCGCGATCTCGACTCTCTTCCCAGCATTCTTCATTTCTTCCTGTATTGCAATTTGGTCCTTTGATCTTTATTCATTCCAACTTCCAACCTCTAATTTTTGACCTGCATAATATTAACACCATTAAGCAATTAATTAAAATAGAAATTTAATAAAAACTTATCATATTTAATCAAGAACGGAAATTCAAACTCATATGAAAGAAATTAATTAAAATCTTCAATTACTGTTTACCTAAAGTTTGGGATTTAAACTATCAAATTGCTATAATTTAGAGTGAAACAACTCTAGTTTACTAGAGTTATCACATGTTTTACATTTTGCCAAATTCCTAAAGCATCAAGGTACAAATCTAGGTCGTACAGTATTAAGGTCCAGCACATATGCGCTGGGTTTGAGCAGCGCACGTGCACTGTTTCTAGAAAGAAAAATTCAAAAAATGCTTAGAGCATACATGCACATAGATCAGGCAGAATATGTCTATAATACAGTGATGTTATGTGATTTTTAATTTTTGACAGATTTTTTCGTCCGGTTAGACTCTTTTTCATAAGATTTCACATTCTTATCCTTAGACAATGATTGTAAACCTAGTATGCATTATAAATACCCCATGTATGGTGAGTAGAAAAGAGAACATGTTTTATTCCTCGTTTTAGCTGGGGTTTTTAGCATAAAATTCTTGTTCATTCTTCTATGGCACGTAGTGCCTAAACCCTTTTTCTTGGTCGAACATATCATCATATCAAGGGAATTGAAGCCATGGTTAATTCTACTATGTTGTGAGACTTTTAGTTCTTGAATTTATTCACTTTTATATCGTGTATTGATTATTTTTCTATGATTAATTTTATGATTTTTCTTTTTAACTTGCTATTGCTGCAGAATAATAAGTTATAGGAATCATTGTACAGCTAGATTGTTTTAACTGCGTGTGCTTAATTCAATCTGTGAAACAACTAAAGTTGATAATTGCTCGACCAGTGTTATTGAATTTAGTGAAAATAATGAACCGATTGGTGTAACAGTGTGTGTTTGTGTTTAATTCGCCTAATTGTTCTTGTTAATTTTAATGCTTCTATTAATTAATCCTTGGCGCATGTTTGGGTTAAATTAATAGTTAGGGTTAATTGGATCACGTGTTGTAAATTTAGCCAACTTTCGAAAGAAATAAAAATCAACTTTGAATTGGAATTCGGGTTAATTCTTCAATTAGTACTTGGTATAGAAATTGAATTATCTTTGGTGTTGCAAGGATCGACTAGTAAAATTCTCATGGTGAATATGCTCGGAACCAAGATTTTTCTTAAATTGAATTCTCTTCAGTTTACTTTCTTGTCTCAGTTTTTATATTAAAAGCATTCAAAAACCCCTTTTTCTTTTGAGAACAAGAATAAATTTCGTTCTTTGTGGAACGACTTGGACTCACCATTCTTACATTCATATAAAGAGTTTGTTTAATTTTGGGTGCCTACGACAGCACAGTCACGTGCTGTTCTATAGAAAAACTTGAAAACATAAGAAGATTGTTTTCCATTTGCAGATTGTTTATAATTGTGCAATTTATTTTTCAATTGATTTTTCTCCATTTGAAATTGTTTATGATTTTAATCCACTAACAGCGTTAGATTTGATTCCTTTGTCTGTAAAAGAGCAAACTAGTTTTGATGGATAGAAAAAGGTTGAAATGATCAAGTCCATTCATGAGAAAGCTAAGCAACAAATGCTCAAAATGGACCAACATAATGCCAAAAATTTAGCTAATCAAGATCGTAAACACGTAATTTTCTAACCAGGAGATTGAGTTGGGTACATTTCCAAAAGGAGAGATTTTTGAATAAAAGGAAATCTAAGTTGGATCTTCGTGAAGAAGAACCTTTTCATGCGATTGAAATGATTAATTATAATGCCTATAATATCGACCTTCCTGGTGAGTATAATGTTTTTGCAACATTTAATATTACTGAACTGTCTCTTTTTGATTTTGATAAAGGAAGCAATTCAATGATGAATCATCTAAAAGAAGAGGGAGATGATGCACACATAAGTCATGGATCAAGTGATGGGGTCATGGACCAAGCCAAGGAGTTGATCCAGTTCAAGTTCCAGTTGGGCTAATCACAAGATCACGGGCCAGGAAGTTACATCAAGCTATGTTGGGCATTGTCAAGGAGATTTTGGACCAACAAACATTCTTATTTTCAAATGGTGGTTAAGAGTTCATTCAATATCAAGTAAAGAGGCTAGTCCATGTTTTAGAAAATTTGTCCAAATCCAAGAAGATTCAAGTCCAAGAAGCCCAAGGATTGAAGAGCTCCAATGAGGGTTTGAAAAACCCTAATTCAACTGACATCCTTGTTTCGGCCAAATCAATCCTATTTGACCAAGGATTTAGCTTCAAGACTTGTTCCTAGGAGTTATTGTTTTAGTTGTTTTCTTAACTTGGACAAGTATTAGTCCATATTAGTCTTATAATCGATTTTTAGTCTTGTGTGCCAATCTTAAACTTGTTTGAATCTAGCAAGTTAGAGTTTCTAGTGTTGGTAGGCCTCCTGTGTAGGTTTTTACGGGTTGGTTTTCACATTTAAATACACCCCTTACTAATCAAATTCGTTATCCAACATTATTCAATATACTTTTATGAGAAAATTCTCTAAATTGTCTTCCAAAGATTTTGGTATTCATGAGTTGATTCTTGTGAATACCAACCAGATATTATTGGTTCTAGTCCCATTGTAGACAATGGATTGATATCTCATACACTCAAGCAACAGACACCTTAAATTCTTGATTTTTTAATCAAAGTGTTTAAATCAGTCAAGTCGGAGTTGTTTAGGTGACCTTGGTTTCCATATTCAATCTCGAGTATCGTCAGTTTAACTACAGGGTTCACATCACAGGACGTTGCCTTTGATCGACCACATCAAATTGCCCTTATTTTGGGAGGAGAAATACTTTAGGATACTATGCATGCATCATCAAAGTACATGCATTGGTACCAGCTGATGATTATCATATACATATCTAATCCAAGCTGGCATCTTATTTTTCAAAGGGCTACCATGGTGATGGTCCATGAGCAAATTATCTTGTATGCATATACTTATTTTGATGTTTTTTCTATGCCATCTTAATTTGCCTAATGTATTATCACTAATTTAATCCTATTTTTATTTTAGATTAATTGCATATATCGATTGTACCAAATGTCTCTAGAAGAGGACAGTGACCAAGACACTACTTATGTGACATAGATTAGAGACTTTACATCTCTTTCTATCTCTGCATGCAATAGGAGAGGCAAGGGTCTTGAGCTTCAATCTCCAATTGTTCCAATTACTCTCCATAGCCAGTTCTAGACCCATAGAAAGTACAGCGAGCACCCTGACCTGGAAGACAACATGGTAGTGGTTGTTGTCGACCTGAGTTAGTCACCTAAGCCTGTATAGATCTTGGATTGCATGATATGTGTTTCAATGATGTCACATGACAATTAACATGCCACAAGACTCTCTGATAGGTCCTTCTCATGCATCTTGGGCATTCTCTAGTTTGTAAAAAATTTGACAAGAGACTGTACCATTGGAGACATCATCATTAGTGCCTTTCCCTGACCTTGGCCTAGATGACATGACATAGGGAACTAGTTCAAAAGATCTTGTGGTTCTAATTATGCTAAGGGTGCCAACATCAATTCTACTCAGTTCCATATTATCATAATTTTATGTTCGTCGATAAAAAAGGTTCATAACTAAAGGTTTTTGGTGCGGGCGGTAGACCTAGGGAACATAGACAGTTGATTATTGTTGTATTACTCATATATTATTACTTTGTTATTGATATATTGGTTATTAGTAGACACTACTAGTTTTTTTTTGTTTATATTGGTAGCCTTGTCATGGTTTTTTTAATAATTGTAGCCCTTCTCGGGCATAGTTGATAGTTTCTAGCAGGGAGAATTTTCAACATATAGCTGAAACTCTATCAAATTTTTTTCCAAAAAAATGATTAAAGAGAAGATATATTCTATTTACAAGGTTTTGTTTCAATTTACAATACAAGTTTTGGGTTTATTGCACTTTATTTCTAAAAGATTTTCACAAGTATTAATACCATAATATTATTAAAAAATATTATTAACTTATAACACTTTCTTAAGAATCGCTTGTCAAAAGTGACATTGGAAATCTCCATACATATTTAGATTTTTGAGTTTAAATTTGGAGTTTTTGATATGCGGTTTAGGGCATATGATTTAAAATTGGTTTTCATTGTTTAGGATTCATTTCTTAATGCGGCTAAAAGATTTAATATTTAAGGTTTAGGCTGTTTTGGTATTATGTTATCATTTCGTTTGTTATGATTTAGGATATAAGGTTGAACGTCAACCCTAAACAAATATAATTATCTCAATTTTAAGGTTTCGGGGTTTATAGTTAAGGCTAAGAGTTGTTGGTGATTGTTTTTCTTTTATTGAAAAAAAATTGGTTTATTTACATGGATTTTACATTATAGGGTATTGGTTTATAATTTATGTTTTTACATTTATATGCTCTTAACAAATTTTTAATTCAAAATAATAGAGATATTTTAAAAGTTTTTCATGGCTTAGGGATTTGGGTCTTAATTAGGGTTTAGAATTTGTAATTTAGTGATAGGATTTGGGGGTTAGAATTCAGGGCTTAAGAGTTTCTAAAAAAAAATTGTTTTTTATTCAATACAAGTCAATTTACAGTATGTGAACGATTTGAGGTTGAGGGTTTTAGGTTAGAGATAGGGTTTGCGTTTAGGTTTATGGTTATTCACATTTACTAGGCTTTATGTACCATAGCAAATCTTTTATTCAAAAAATTAGGTTTATACTGAAAGTGGTTATGGTTTAAGATTGGTGTCAACTTTTACTTTAAAATTTAGTTTTAGTATCCAATGAATAGTTGTTTATCCTTGCATTTGAAAAGTGTGAGATCAAAGTCCCATTAATTTAAATACCAACGACTCCTTGCATTTATTTTCACTTGACGCAAGTGTGCGCAACGAAATATTTCAAGTTTGTAAAAATTGAACAAACAATAAATATAGTGATAAAAATATGAATACATGAATATATGAAATAAAGAGTTACAATCTCTAGGATATTCTCAATATGTGGAGAAAATTCCTTCGATTCTTTACTTCAGACACGATTCGAGGGCTTTACAGCTTATTCCCGAACCAAATATTGAATTCTTCAAATCTTGATATGGAAGACTTGAAGAACACTTGATGAAAATTCTCAAATCTTGATATATGGAAGACTTGAAGAGAATGAATTTTGAAGACTCAGAGCTTCCACAGCTTTCAGACTTCAAAAATATGTGTGTATGTGTATCTGTGTGTCTTGAACCGCTGAGGAATGACCTCTATTTATACATGTATGGGAGGGGAGCAAGTTAGAAGACTTGTAGTACACGTGTAACTACTTACTTGCAAACCAAGAAACAAATTCTCATCTCTTTACACATAAGAGATATCAATACATAGAGATTGTACTACTTTGATATTATCTCCTTATTTTAATTTATTAATAAAGAGATAAATTCTAGAGTACATATATACTTGTTGGTCAAGTCTTGCAGACATGTGACATGGCACAATTTAATTGGAAGAGGAACTACCTCATTTTGACATGTGGTGCAATATAATTGGTTTTAAATTAACCAATGTTCCAAAATATATATGGCATATGGCATTATTTAATTGGACCATAAATATGCCAATGAAATTAATTTATAGAAAAATGATAATTTTAATTAAAATTAAAGTTCATTGTCAAATACAAATGCCCCCTCAAAACTTGTTTGCGAATGCTGTCCTTCAAATTGTTGACTTGAGCGGGCAAGTTTCGATATTTCCTTTAGGTTCTATTGAAGTACCACAAACTGGAGTGGCTTAAAAGTATATTTCAAAAGAATAAGCAAAAAGTCTACTTATTCCAATGCATTCCACGAATGGAATTAACAAATAATCAAAACTTGAGTATTTGATTGCTATAATCTTTCAATAGCCAAAGACTTGAATCACCTCAAACCTTCATGCACGAGTACCCTATTTCCAAATTGCATGAACTGAGTACATCTAGACCATTTAGGTCCAGCCACTTATAATGCTAATTGGAATAGACATAATCATAATCCTTCAAGAAAATGCTTCTACTGCAGCCTTGCTAAGTTCCAAAATCAAAGACTTGAATGACATCATTAACTCAAGTCCATATATTGGAGTTGTTAACGAAATCTACCACCGCCAACATGAGTTTTAAAACTTACTCTTTATCGGGCGAACATTTAGTGCCTTGATTGAGAATCGCAACTTTCTTTTGAGCCCTAGAAACCAACGTGGTGTTTTTTTCACTTGTAATCGAATTGTACTTGGTATTATTATCAGTACCAACCACCACATACTTCCAGAGTCAACCAACGTGGTGTTTTTTTCACTTGTAATCGAATTGTACTTGGTATTATTATCAGTACCAACCACCACATACTTCCAGAGTCGAAGGGATTAAAGTGCAAAGGTTTACACTGCCAAAGGGCTTTATATTAGAATAATACAAATCCCCAAATGTTTCTGATTTAATCTAGTAATCGAAGAAACTGCCGGAACTTCCGAAGCCAAGTCAAGACCCATTCCTCTTAGGATTAAAATTAAATAAGTCTTTACTCGGAGTCCTGAAACTAATTCCTCATGGAACCTGATTAAGTAATCATTAAAGCTAAAGCTAACTCCAAGTCCCCTCCGAAACCATCTTGAAAATAAATCTTTTTCAAAGAAAGAAACTAAATTCAATTCATATTGGCGAACAACATGTCCTTTTATCTGAATTATATTTGATTTGGATAGCTCCAACCTCTATAAAAGAAACATTGACTTAGCCTTGACCTTTATTTTTTTTTTTTGCCAACAAAAGCTCAGTTCCGTGTTTGCGGACAATTTGCAATTCGCGTTGCAACTGCCGTTACAGCTGATTTTCCCCTTGGAGTCACTGCTGCCCGTTATTGTTGTTGCTACCACTACTGAATTTTATTGCCACTAATACTGATTGTCGAGATCGCTACGGTTGCGTTGCTATTGTTGCTGTTGACGCTTGATGCTTATCCATTGTAGAATGCAAGTTATTGAATATTAATACATGCACGGCCAGAATTTATATTACTAAAATTAACCCCGTAATCTAGCTTTGAAATTCCTCTTGATATGTCTTCCCCTTGTGCTTTAAACGGCACCCCACGGGACCTTCTTGATCCTAGGCTCGTTACCACCTGATTTTATTCAAATAATGCCCATTAACTTGTTGACTTGGCCATGAACCACTTACAGGTTATGAATTTATCAAAGTAATGGCTATTAACCCCTTGGACCAATAATTATCCATGTAGATAACAACATGAATTACAACTTTTAGCCTTAAAATCATCGGCTAAATTTGCCATGACAATACATGTTTGAAGCTTATTTTGCAACCCGTACATAACTGCAAAATCTTGTTGATTCTCTTTCGGCCATTGATAAGTATGCATGAATAATCCATTTATGTCATATGCCTTGTGATGATATTAGTTGTTAACTGAAAACTTTAATTTTGCATGCTAACTTCAAGATAGATCAATAAGGCTGATCAATGTCCATGATATCCCTCGGACATAAATTTGATTTTTTTTTATGCATACATTATTTTTGTACTTCCTCTGTAGAGATCTTCTTCAATTTCGAGCCCTGTTACTGTCGTCATGCTTTGCTACTGTCCATTGTTACCTCTTCAAAATAAATTAGCCGTTGGTAATTAATTACCCTTACTTGAAACTTTGATAAGAACTCTACCCAATTGAACTAGAAAGAGTAGCAACTTTTTTCCCCTTTACAGTCTTGTATGAGAACTAGACTTTGCTATTCAACATCAAAATTTTACAGTAGTCTACCTTCTCCCTTTTTGTCATGGCCTGGTTAATCGTGACATTGAACTAGTCCCAATAGCAGCAATGGACAATATAAGAATCATGAATATATAAATTGACATTAATCCCGGACCACATAATACTTGCACATGAACACCACATATTATATGGGCAATTTGCTTAAGCATACTTCAGGCACAATATATTGCACTTATACTTAATTTTCCTTTTTTCTTGGAATTTTACCAATCTGATTAGCCCTTAATTTTATATTGTCCTCCTTTGATAAAATTTGCAAAGCTAACAACCACTCCTTTTTCATTTTGGCAGACAATATATTATCTAACCAATTTTGAAGGACTAGCTTTGGAAGACTTGAGACCAACCTTGGGTGACAATCGGCTTCAAATTCCCTTGGACTACTTTAGAAAAGATCTTCACACACGATCACAATGATGATTGCCCAACTTTGACTTTTTTCTTAGATTGTAAGAAACTTGCACCTTTTCTTTACAGACTATTAGAGATCAACACCTATTCAATCATGCAAATCATAGATTATGAGACACCGATGCCACACATCTCCCTCTTCGATGAAAGAGAAGGATCCCGGTCAAAGAGCTTGTCGTTGTATATCTACAAACCAGCCATCGGTCTATTAGCACAACCCTACATTCCTCTTGATGAGTCTCTGCATCTTAAAGATTGGACAACCAAGTTGTCAAACAAAGAAACAATCGCTCCATCGTCATTTTCTACTACGACAAGGAGTGAAGAAGTGCTCATACTAAATTCCTCCCTTCATATCAAGGAGCCGAGTGCTGCCAAGTTCTCACTTCCTTTTTTGAGTTCTAACCTCGACAAAATCACGTGGAATGGTCCTTCCTCATACTTTGGTGAAGCAAGACATACCTCCAACTACTGGGAATGGTCTGAAGATATGCTCGTGCGACACAAGGAGACACTCTTGAGGGACCATGACTATGATGCTGTTTACGCGTCACACTACTCATATGATCGTTGTAATAAATCTTGCGTGTCTTCTGTAAATATTGGTGTCCCTCAACAAACAGCCTCCATACTTCGGTAGGCGAGCTATCAATTTCCCTTTGGGATCTTTATAAACTCGGAGGCCTTCCTATCTACGGCTCATTTTACGATGAGGTTGTGCCAACAGCCAAAGAACTTCTCAACATCGATAGGGATGAAAAATCTTTACTTCCAGGACAAGTTGCAGACACTTATTTGCGGCGTACTACAGGATTACCAAATATGATCGTGAAGAAGTTCATATTAAGGACTGGGTGCTGTTTTGGTTTCGAGGACAATCCAGATATCGAACTCCACCTCCAAGGGGTCAAAGACGAAGCACCAACACAAAGCCCAAGAAGACATTCAACCCATGTGGAAGTGTGGACAATTCTTATTTACTAAAGATCAATAACGAACACATCCCCTTTGATATGTTGAGCATCGAAGACTCTCTAAGGGGCGAAGTATACATGGGAACCTTTCTAGCATGCTGGATTTGCAAATTCCTCTTGCCAAGTAGGGAGATGGATCACATACGTCTAAGTGTCTTCAAGATGGCAAGCTTAATGGCAACGGGAGTGAAGTTCTCTCTCACAATCCCGATACTCGCCAGCATTTACGACGGCTTGAGAAAAATTGTTCAAGCTCCAAACTTACGAGAGTGTCCAGCCATCTTCCCATTTCACTGTCTACGCATGGATGTAGCGATGGTCAATACTTTGACACTTATCACATAAATGATCTAACAAGCTGTCTTGCTCAAATGACCAAGTTTAGTGGGGAAAAGATGGCGCAATTCTTCAACACAACAGATGCGGAAGATATCATTAAGAATGTGAACCCATCAATCTTTCCTAGACTATGCATGACCCAAGAAGAGGAAAAAGTCCTTATAGATGATGGAAATCTATCACCGCAAATGGAATATTTCATCAATCAACGGTCATGTTTCTTGACCCTTCGACGGTACAACATTTTCATCATCGAGTTGTATGACCCATGCAGATTCAGCAGGCAATTTGGTTATTGCCAAGATATCCCAAACAAGTTGAAGGAGATAACTCACACTCACACCTTGGGAGAAATTATTCAGTTGTGGGAATCCGCAATTCGTACATCAACTCATTCTATCCTGACCATACTCCCGCAAAGAAGACATCCATTCGTTACAAAAGAGTATGACACTTGGTGGTCGATGCAATCGAAGAGCGCTTCCAAGCACAATCATCAAACTTAGCGTCAAGAGAGCAAACGAGAATGAAGCTCAAGACGCAAGAGCGAGAACACCCCCATCAAAGAGATCTAAGAACAACGCCTCCCCAAAGGGTTTAAAGTATGGAAAAGATGACCATAATACAATTAAGAGAAAAGAAGCCAGGACGAATCCTAAGAAGACTATGGAGACAAGGATGGACAAGGCTTCCCAAAAACTCATGGCAGTAGACGAGCCTCCTTCAATGAGGCAAAAAGGCCAAAATCATGCATCAACTAGCTTGAGAGGAAAGCAAGTAACGGAGATGAGACGACCAACTTCAGTCAAACAAACAAATTCTGAGGCTCCGAAGGTTATCGAAACACCTTTATTGAAAGGCATCGAGGACATGGAGATAAATATCAATATCATTCCTCCAAAGAATCATGAGATCCTCTTGAACTCAAATTCTTGGGAAGCATCTTAGGATAATAAAATCAAGATATTGGATGATAGAGAATTTGTTCAAATAGAGGGTAAACATTCTGGAGAAAGCAGCAACAAAGATCGTCACTGGAATCGACCGAAAAAGAAGTCACAACCTTCAAGTTTGGAGAACATTTCTATTAACTCATCATTTTCCGAAACCACACCTGCCTCAAAGATGTCACCAAAAGAATTGGCTGAATACGTAAATAAACTTCATATATTTTCCTCCCTTTCTTCATGCGTCTTGACATTACTCTAACTCTCCTTTTTTTTTTTTTAGTTCACTACCATTGAGGCGCCTGTGGAAGAAGTTGGAGACCATTTATTCAGTAATCAAGACATTATCATCAATGAGACGAACATGGATAGAGAATTGCATGAGAATGTTACTGGCAATCCAAATATGCTTGGATCAACAATTGACAAGCTAGTAGAGGATTATGCTCCATCAAAAATACCATTGAATCACCATGGAAGTCTCCACAAGCAAGTTAGAACATCAATTTCTAAATTTCATGCCCGCAAGGTGATAAAAGCATATGCCAACGAAAATATATACAAAGTCTGTGGGGAAAAACTTTGCAATGATATCTCAAACACTTCCGTAGACCAAATCTCTTCTTTGGAGGAATGTATCAATGAGGTAGTTGAAGAAATAACAAGGATAGATTCTTCAATTGCCCTTCTTCTAAGAGACTCTTTAGCAAGCTTGCTCACGAAGGCCAAGAAGTATGACTCTTCAAGAGCATTAGCATCGGAGAAGATTTCAAGAGAAGCATATGCAGAAATTCTCTCCAAGACAAATGCACACCTTTCGAAAGTCAAAGCAATGGAGGAAAAGGTAACCAACCATCTACAAAGTCTTCAAGGAAAACGGGAATCTATTGAGGATAGAAAGATCATTCTTCAAAAAGATCTTGATGATTTGGAGAAGCAAAACATGGAAGTTAGCTCGACCATTGATCGAGAATATGAAAATCTCAAGCAAATGCAAGTTGAAGTATTAAGAGAGCATGATCAAATCTCTTCCATCAAAAGCACTCACCTTCCTGACAAATGAAGATGCTAGGGAGCTTGAGGAGATGAAAAACATCCTTGAAGCAAGCAAGATAGCCATAGTGGACCTCAAGTTTGACATTTGAATTATATCAAACCTTCTTTTTTTTTTTGGATTTAAGAACTTTACTTCTTTTCCTTAAATTTCATTTGTTTGGAAACTTTTCTTTCAATAATAAAGACATTAATTACTTTTCCTTATCTTGTGATTTTTTTTTTTCAAAACAAGTAAAGTAACTAACATCTGTGAATTTAATTTGAAATATTGTTTCCATCACATTTTTCTTTAAGGAAAATGAGTTGGTTTTAAGGGGATGTAACTGAGCTTAGAAGTTGTCCTCTAAGCTACCTACGTATCCCAAAAGGGAATCAATCACACGTAGTTCCTTTTTTTTTTGGAAAAGCATGCGGGGTTTGCCGTTCACAGTTTAACCTCTTGTGGGCCAGAGTATCCGTTTGTTTACCACCTTAGACTTGGTGGAGTGTTTCAACAGTTTAAGCCCTCCACATACTACACTATTGGTGGATGCCGTCCACAGTTTTAGCTCATGCGGGCCAGGAACAACATGCAGTTTAGGCTCGTGCGTCAAGAAGCATCTAAATCATGCGTAATATCGCTTCAAATATTTGTCATTGATGGGACCAACCCTTAATCCATCTTCAGCAATCAACTTCTACAAGCCATTTGTATAGACTTCTTGGACAATATAAGGGCCATCCCATTTTGAGACAAACTTCCTTTGACCTCCATATGTGAGGATGATCGGTCTTCGAACAGGAAGGACGATATCACCAATTTGGAAAAAGTGCGGCCGAACTCGCTTATTGAATGCTTTAGAAAGGCGAGCTTGGTAACACTCAAGTCGTTGCTGAGCTTCCAACCTTTCCTCATCAAGTACTTCCAACTCTTCAAGACGAAGGCGGGCATTGTCTTCTTTATTAAGTCCTTCTTGCACAGCAATCCTTAAAGAAGGTATTTGACATTCGAGTGGAAGAACTGCTTCGACACCGTAGACAAGCGCGTATGAAGTTGCTTGAGTAGGAGTTCAAAAAGTTGTCCTATATGTCCAAAGAGCTTCACCAATCTTTTGATGCCAATCTCTCTTTAACTTGTCAATAATTTTTTTTAGCAAATTGCATAGAGTTTTATTAAAAGTCTCGGCAAGTCCGTTCGCAGCAGCATAGTACATAGAAGAATTATGCTGCTTAAAGCCGAACTTCTCACAAAGCTTGTTCATTGCAGCATTGCATAAAGGTTTTCCATTATCAGTGATGATATATCGTGGAACTCCATATCGATAGATAATGTTCACGCGAATAAAATTGACCACATTTTCTTTCTTTACCTCTCTTAGTGCAATTGCTTCAGCCCACTTCGAAAAATAATCAGTTGTAGCCAGGATAAAGATATGTCCACCAGAAGATCTTGGCAGTGGTCCTACTATGTCTAATCCCCAAGCATCAGAAAGATGTAACGGTTCTGGTGGTTGATGGATGAAATTGGCATGAAACTGACCAAGCTTGACATTGATGTTTTCCAAACCTTATTTTGATGATGACATAAACACTTAACTATGTAAAACAAGCTTTTGCAGGAACAGATCTTTCGGACGCACAGGACCGTCCGAACCAGGTCATTTGCTTCTCGGACGCAGTGCATCGTCCGAACTTAGTGACATCTAGAATGTGTCATACAAGAGACAGGTTTATGAAAACATCAGATGTCAAGCTTGTCAGTTTCATGCCAATTTCATCCATCAACTCTTAATTGTATTATGGTCATCTTTTCCATACTTTAAACCCTGTGTCTCTTATACACATCTAGATGTGTATAAGAGACAGGTATTCAATGTATTAGCTGATATATTCAGGTTGTTATTTTTTGTGCATTTATTATTAGCCGTTAGGAAGTGGTTGAAACCACTATTTATACACTCTTATAAATAGGGGCTTTAACAACCTGAATATATCAGCTAATACATTGAATACAAGCCTTAGAAAAGAGTAATTTGAGTGCAAATTGACTTTAGAGCTTTGTTGTATTAGTGCTGAAATTGTGAGTGAAATTCAACATTGAGTGGAGTGATAATCTTGTATAAAAGTGTGGTTGTAAGTGAGATTCTTGGCTCAACTAAAAGAGTTTTAGTGTGAGCAAGAACTTCCCAGCTTTGTAAAGATTATTGGCTCACCAAGTGTGTGAAGCATTCAAGAAATTGATACTTCAAGCTTGCTAGCTTGGAAGTAGTAATTGTTCAAATTTATTCTCTCTTTAATTTACTGTTCTATTGATTTTGTTATAACTGGTTTTGTTATAACTGATTTTACTTTGAAAATCTCAATATTTCTTAAAGTATTTTTAAGAAACCTAATTCACCCCCCCTCTTAGGTTGCTTTGGGACCAACAATTGGTATCAGAGCTTGGTCTCATTATATTGCTTAAACTGCTATTGAGAAAAGAACTATGGCAACCAACAATGCTCTATTTTTTGAAGGCCAATCTGTTACTAGGCCTCCCATGTTTAATGGGGCAAATTTTATTAGTTGGAGAGATAGATAATGAAAATATTTCTGCAATCTATTGACATTGAGTTATGGTATGTTGTCAATGAAGGTCCATTTGAAGCTTCTATCATTGATGATCACACAAATAGAAGAAGAGAAAAGACGAGGAATGAGCTCACTCCACAAGACAAGGCAAACTTGACATTAAATGCAAAAGCCATGAATGTATTATATAATGCCTTGGATGCAAATGAATCAACTCGCGTGAAGGGTTGCAGTTCTGCAAAAGAAATATGGGATAAATTGAAGGAAATTCATGAAGGGAGCGATGATGTTCGTGAGCAAAAGAAATCTCTACTTGTTGCCAAGTATGAGTCCTTCAAGATGGAACCACATGAGAACATAGACAAAATGTACTGCAGGTTCAATGACATTATCAAAGATCTTGAAGCCTTGAGTAAGGAGTACTCTTTGGGTGAGAAAAATAGAAAAATCCTGAATTCTCTATCCAAAGAATGGGATGCCAAAACAATTGCCATAGAGGAAGCTAAGAATCTTAAATTTAATGCCTATTGAATCACTAATCAATTCTCTTACATCTTATGAACTCAAGCTAAAGGCAAAGGTTGTGGATGATGAAGAAGCAAGGCCAAGAAGGGGCATTGCTCTAAAGACCTCTCAAGAGGAAGATGAAAACAGCTCCATCAATCTAGAAGATGAAGATCTTGATGAAGGAGATCTTGCACTCATCACTAAAGGATTTCTTAAACATTACATCAACAAACGAAGAATGAGAAGAGGCGGAGCTGCAAACACAAATAATTTCAAAGGGAAGTCAAGACTAGAAATAAAGAAGCAAAATGACAAATGCTTTGAATGCGGTCAACTCGGGCATTTTGCAAATGAGTGTCCTTCCAAGAAAAGGAAGGAAGGAAGAAAACCAAGATTCAACAACTTTCAAATCACTTGGGACGATTGCAACTCCGAAAGAGAAGTTGAAGAAGAAATGGAGTCGGCACAAATGGCCTTTATGGCTATGGGAGATGATGAGGTAAAGAATCATCTAACTATGACTCTAATGATGAAAATGATGAAGATGATCTTGAAGCTTTCATTTTAAAATTGCATGATAGCTTAAAAGAATCATATGCTAGAAATAAGGAGTTAGTAAAAAAGTCAAATGCCTTATTGAATGCTAACTCTAAACTTGTGAATGAAAACAATAGGCTATCACAAGAAAATCGTGATTTGAAAAAAGAATGCATGTGAGATCAAAAGTCAAGGAAGAACAAGCCTCCTTGAAGAAAAGAATGGATGATTTGAATGCTCTCTTAGCTAGAAAGAAAGAAAATATTGTTGATATGAAAAGAAATAGAAATGTAGCAATCAACAAAAATTTTGTCATGTTTAGAAGGGATGACTTATGCATTGTAAAACCAAAATCTTCTTTATATGGTAATAAAAGCATTATGTGTAATTATTGCCAACAACATGGACATACTAAGAATTTGTGTTATGTCAAGAAGAATGAAAAACTTGGAATGAAAGTTGCATGGATAGTAACTAGCAATTGCACTAACGCAAATGGACCCAACAAGAAATGGGTACCAAAAGTTATCAATTGATTTAATGTGTAGGTACTTAACACCACCAACAATGCTAAGTGGTTCATAGATAGTGGATGTTCAAGGCACATGACGGGTGATGCCTCTCTCTTCACAAACCTTACATCCAAAAACAGTGGAAAAGTCACTTTTGGAGACAACAACAAAGCAAAATCAATCGGCATTGGTGATGTAGGTAAAAATGGTGAAACCTTGATTAAGAATGTGCTTCTTGTTGACAATTTGAACTATAATCTTTTAAGTGTTAGTCAACTTTGTGATAAAAATTTATATGTTTTCTTTACCAAGCATGAATGTCTTATCCTTGATAAAAATCATGTTGTTTTGTTCAAAGGCACTAGGCATAATGATGTTTATGTAATTCATCTTGATAAAATTAGCAATAGCAATGTAAAATGTCTTACCGCTTCCATAGATGATCCTTGGCTTTGGCATAGAAGACACTATACTTTGTCATTTTAATATGGATTTGATTGAAAAATTAGCCAAGAAAGATTTGGTAAGAGGCTTGCCAAAACTGAAATTTCTGAAAAATAAAATTTGTGATGCTTGTCAATTTGGTAAACAAGTCAAAGTTTCTTTTAAACCTAAGAATTTTGTGTCTACTCATAAACCTTTGGAATTATTGCATTTAGACTTATTTGGACCTACTCAATATGCTAGTCTAGGTGGTTGCAAATATGCATTTGTTATCGTAGATGACTATTCTAGGTTTACTTGGGTATTATTTCTTGTTCACAAAAATGAAGCATTTGAAAAATTTGTAAAATTGTTTTCCAAAATTCAAAATTTATTGGATACAAAAATTGTTCGTTTAAGGAGTGACAATGGTGCCGAATTTAAATTTGGGGGTTTTTCCCGACTTTTGTGATCACAACGGTATCTTTCATGAGTTTTCGGTTGTTAGAGTTCCTCAACAAAATGGTGTTGTTGAAAGGAAAAATAGGACTGCATAGTTCAAGAAACGGCTAGAAGATGACCGTGAGTGTGACCTAACATAATTAGTTTCATCAAATGTAACATGCACAACTTGTTCAATTAAAAGAGGAACTCTAAGCAACCGAAAGCTCATGAAGTATCACCGTTGAATGATCACAAAAGTCGGAAAACACCCCCAAATTTATTTCAAAATTTTTGGTTGCAAATGCTTTATCTTAAAAATCAAAGAGATTCTTGGAAAAAGAGACAAAAAATTGGATGAAGGAATTTTTCTAGGATATTCTAGTGACAAGAAAGCATACCGAGTTTACAATAGAAGAACGCTTTTAATTGAAGAAGTTGTGCATGTTACATTTGATGAAACTAATTATGTTATCTCAAAGAATTTATGTGAAGATGAAGATACAGGTATTTTAAAGGAGCTCGAAAAGCTCGTTATTCACAAGGATCATCAAGAGGTTACATCAAGCATTGATATCAATAACCATCAAATTGATGATGAAAAGAATGAGGATGCTCATTCTTCTAAAACGATCTTCCGAAAGCTTGGAGATTCGTCTCTAATCATCCTCAAGATTTAATCATAGGTGATCTTTCCGATGGGGTAACTACTCGTTCTCATAAACCTTTGAATAATAATTGTGCATTACTTTCTCACATTGAACCCAAACATATAGATATTGCCTTGAGTGATGAATTTTGGATTAATGCTATGCAAGATGAACTTAGTCAATTTGAGAAAAATAATGTATGGACCTTAGTTGAAAGACCTTCTTCTCATCCCGTTATTGGTACTAAATGGGTGTTTAGAAACAAATTAAATGACAAAGGTGAGATCATAAGAAACAAAGCTAGACTTGTTGCAAAAGGTTATGCTCAAGAAGAAGGTATTGACTTTGATGAAACCTTTGCACCCGTGGCTAGATTAGAATCCATCCGCATGTTCCTTGCATTTGCATGTTTCAATAATTTGAAATTATTTCAAATGGATGTCAAAAGTGCTTTTTTAAATGGTTTTATCGATCAATCTAAAGTTTTTGTCGAACAACCCCCGGGCTTTGAAAATAAGAATCTTCCAAATTATGTTTTCAAACTTTCCAAAGCTTTATATGGTTTGAAACAAGCTCCAAGAGCTTGGTATGAAAGATTAAGTGGCTTCTTGATAGAAAATGGTTTCAAAAGAGGTATAGTTGACACCACACTTTTCACAAAAACTGATTTGAAAGGATTGTTAATTGTTCAAATTTATGTTGATGATATTATTTTTGGAGCAACTAATGAAAGTTTGTGCAAGGATTTTTCACAACTAATGCAAGAAGAGTTTGAGATGAGTATGATGGGCAAGTTGCAATTTTTCCTCGGACTACAAATTCATCAAACTAAGGAAGGAACATTTATTACACAAATCAAGTACACAAAGGAGCTGCTCAAACGATTTGGTATGGAAGATTGCAAACAAGTTGGTACACCAATGTGTACTTCAACCAAACTTGATAAAGATAAGAAGGTAATAGTGTTGATGAAAAACACTGATAGAGGTATGATCGGAAGTCTCCTATACTATGAGACCAGATATCATGTTTGCTGTTTGTTTATGTGCTAGATTTCAATCTTGTCCTAAAGAATCACATTTGATGGCAGTCAAAAGAATTTTTAGATATCTAAAAGGAACAACAGATTTTGGTTTGTGGTATCCAAAGTCTTCTACTTTTGATCTAATTAGATATTCTGATGCTGACTTTTCTGGGTGTCTCTTGATACACAAAGTAGATGTGTATAAGAGAATTTTCTGGATCATTGTTCGGACGATAGGAGTCTCGTGCGTGATGAACCTATGCCAAATTTTTCTGTAAAATCCAAATGCATATTTGCAACCGGAAATTGTTGTTGCTCAACTTCTTTGGATGAAACATACTCTGAAAGATTTTGGTGTAATTTTTGATTGTGTTCCTATATTGTGTGACAACACTAGTGCAATTAATCTCACAAAAAATCCTGTTTTGCACTCTAGAACCAAACACATTGATGTTAAGCATCATTTCGATTAGAGACCTTGTTTGTAAAAAGGAAATTCGTGTTGATTATGTACCTACTTCAGATCAATTGGCTGATATTTTTACAAAACCCTTAGCTCTAGATCGATTTGAATCACTCAGAAAATGTTTAGGGATTTTACAGAAAAATTTGGCATAGGTTCATAGTTCGGACGCACTCCTTCGTCCGAACAACTGATCCTTCGGACGCTCTAGATCGTCCGAAAGGATCTGTTAGGTCTCGGACGCTCATATTCGTCCGAACAATGTTCTGTTTTTTCTAAAACTCTCTGGAAATCTTCCGGACGCACAGAATCGTCCGAGAAAACTTCAGACGCACTGGCTCCTCTTTCGGCCGTCCGTTCTTCAGCTTTCGGACGCTTTGTCGGACGCACACCAAACGTTCGGCCGTCCGAACGGTACCCCTGTTTGATTAAAACCGTCCAAATTCCCCCTTTCGGACTCACTCTTACACTTGAAAACCCTTAGGCGATTTTTCCTCTCCCCTCTACCCAATCCAAATAGATTAAGATTCCACTCTCTCTTCCAAAATTGATTGAAAATAATACTACCCATAACCCCTATCACCTAAACCACATCTCATTTCCTCAAAATCTCACCAATCTTCAATTTTTTAAAATTTTTTTTGTTTTCTCTTCTTCCACTACAATGGTGAAATCTCGTCGGGGTCGCAAAACTAAAGGGAAGGCTCTTGTGCGAGGAGAATCATCGGCAAATCCTCCAGTTTCCACCACTCCAACTTTATCCAAATTTATCGATGCCAAGGTATCCGAACGGTATACTTCTCTTCTCAGTAAATCCATTATCGTTCAGCGTCCTGCTTCTAGTAGTCTTTTTGATGAATAAAATCTTCCAATCATCAAATCCTGTTTTGAAAAACAAAATTGGGGTCATTTAGTGCATCTAGATTTACCTGTTTATCATGATATGGTGCTTCAATTCACGGCCAATCTTCGGAAAGGTCCTACTATTCGCATGATCATTTCTCGTGTTAACAACACCGATCTTGAGATTTCATCGAACATAATCAACACCATCTTTGAATGTGAAATCTCAAATCCCTCTGATTTTTGCTACTTCTTTTCATTTCACCCTGTCTCTTATACACATCTAGATGTGTATAAGAGACAGCTCAGGAATATGTGGTGCTCATCAATTTTAAACAGCTTGGAAGCCAAAACTACTTTGCTCGCCCCGAACTTAATATTCTGTATACCCTTGTCACAAATCTTTTATTGCCAACGACGGGCATCGATCGAGCCGATCGTTTTGAGCATCCTCATTCTTTTCATCTTCAAGGGTATCCCACTTGACTTTGGGTATCTGTTTTGTTCCCTATGGGAACTCTTTCTCACTGATACTCGCAGAAACATTCCTTTTGGAAAATTTCTCACCAAGGTTTTTGATATCCTCAATGTTCCCTTTACCGGAAACAAACAATATCCTCCGTATTTTAATAAATCCTACATTGAACGAAAAGGTCTCCGGTTTTTTAATGATCAATGGCTCACTAAGGCCACCTGATTGATATTGCTCAGTCACAATCCCATGCCTCCACATCTGATTTTGCTATCCCTCATTCTCCCACTCCTCAACCACCTCCATTCACATCTGCACCATCTACTTCTGAGCCATCTTCTGACCCATCCCTTTCACACATCTGTGGACTTCTCCAATCTCTGAGCACTCAAGTCAGTTCTTTTCAACGTCGCACAAATCGCAAGTTAAGACGACTTGAGACTCGCCAAATAATTCTTCAAGAGGCCCTCAGTCTCTGCATGTCTGCTTCGGCTCAAGTCCAGTTTGCTGATCTTCAGTCCCAACATCCAGATTGAGTCATCTTCTGACATGTGATGAAACAGCAAAGGGTGAACTGACTACGTGACGACAATGCAGCAGCTGCTCAAGAAGATGTCGATGACGATGACGACGACGATGAAGATATTGACGACACATTTGAGTTTATCATGCAACGTCGTACCGGGGAGGAGCATGACAGTGAAGCCACCGACGAAGATGTTCCATCCAAACGTCAAAAGAGACTGAAAAACGCTCAAAAAAGAGAAATGACTCCCATTAGTTTCTTTCTGTTTTGTTTTTGTTGTTTTCAGCAGTTCTCTGCTTATTAAGAACTTTTTAGCATTTCCAGCAAAAATATGTGGCTTGGATATGTACAATAGTATTTAAATCCTTCATTTATTATGTACTAAACTTCTTTCAATTCTATAAAAGCTGCATATTCTAAGGGAGTCTTTTTGATTGATGTCAAAAGGGGGAGTAGTTATTGTGCTATGATATGATTGTGCTGTGATTATATTATGTTTTGATATAATTTGTTATATTATTATGTTTTGATATAATTTGTTGATAAATTGATATCCAATATTGCAAATGGATTAGTCATATCCAATTGAGGTTTGTCATCATCAAAAAGGGGGAGATTGATATTTTCCAAACCTTATTTTGATGATGACATAAACACTTAACTATGTAAAACAAGCTTTTGCAGGAACAGATCTTTCGGACGCACAGGAAAATGAGAACCAGGATAAAACTTCTCGGACGCAGTGCATCGTCCGAACAAAGTGACAGAAAGAATGGGATCCTACTGCCTACACTTTCGGACGCTCAGGACCGTCCGAAACCTCTGTCGGACGAAGGACCGGACGCATGCTCGGACGTCCGAACGTAGTCTCTCGACAACACTGAAAGAAGATCGGACGCTTCCTCGGACGCATTCAATCCCTCTCGGACGTCCGAAACCCCAACGGCTATTTTTTGTGCATTTATTACTTAGCCGTTAGGAAGTGGTTGAAACCACTATTTATTTCTCTTATAAATAGGGGCTTTAACAACCTGAATATATCAGCTAATACATTGAATACAAGCCTTAGAAAAGAGTAATTTGAGTGCAAATTGACTTTAGAGCTTTGTTGTATTAGTGTGAAATTGTGAGTGAAATTCAACATTGAGTGGAGTGATAATCTTGTATAAAAGTGTGGTTGTAAGTGAGATTCTTGGCTCAACTAAAAGAGTTTTAGTGTGAGCAAGAACTTCCCAGCTTTGTAAAGATTATTGGCTCACCAAGTGTGTGAAGCATTCAAGAAATTTGATACTTCAAGCATGCTAGCTTGGAAGTAGTTATTGTTCAAATTTATTCTCTCTTTAATTTACTGTTCTATTGATTTTGTTATAACTGGTTTTGTTATAACTGATTTTACTTTGAAAATCTCAATATTTCTTAAAGTATTTTTAAGAAACCTAATTCACCCCCCCCCTCTTAGGTTGCTTTGGGACCAACAGACATATTCTTACATAGTCTATGCAATCCTTTACCATGGTCGGCCAGTAGTACCCCATCATTTTAATGCAGAAGTGCAACTTAGGGCCGGATTGATGAGCACCACATATTCCTGAGTGAGCCTCTTCCATCGCTTGCATAGCTTCATCCTCACCGAGACATCGCAGGAAAACTCCATCAAACGATCGCTGATAAAGAGTCTCCTTATAGTAGATGAAGCAAGGTGCACGACGACGAATTTCAGTTCTTCTTTTTGCGTCATCAACTAACTTTTCATATTTTTAACTGAGATAATCAATTATTGGTTGACGCCAATCTTCCTTCTCCACTTCATAGATAGAAACCACGTGAGTATTTTCCTCTTTCACATCATCTCCTTCTTCAAAATGAGGAGGCACAACCCAACTTTGACATATGGGGATTTGAACTTGTTGATTAGGCAGGATGAGTATAGAAGCTAATTTTGCTAAGGAGTCAGCTTGTCGATTGTCCCTTCTTGAAACATGCTCTATAGTCACATCACCTAGCCACCCCATTAGTTGCCTAGCATAATTATAATATGGCCATAGCTCGGGTTTCTAAACTTCATATTTACCAGAGCTGATTGACTACCAACTTGGAATCTCCAATAACTCTAAGTTGTAGTTGTTTCATATCAACCACCATTTCGAGACCAAGGATAAGTGCTTGATACTTAGCGACATTATTTGAACATTGATGTGTTATGGTGAATGAATATGGAACACATCTCCTTCAAAAGAAATGAATACTACTCCAGCTCCAGCCGCTCTTTCGATGTGCGGCACCATCAAAGTACATTGTCCAAGGCGGAAGAACTTTGACCACGAAAACATCTTCATCTAGAAGTTTATCAATCAATTCCCACTCAGCAGGTATGGGATGATCAGCCAAGAAGTCAGCCAACATTTGTCCTTTGACAGCCTTCGCAAGAAGGTAAACAATTTCAAATTGTTGAATTTGAAGGTACCATCTTGCGAGACAATCTGACAGCATAGGCTTAGTCATAACATACTTGATTGGATTCGCTTTGGATATCAAACGGACAGTATGAGCTTGAAAGTAGTGCTTTAACTTTTGAATGGCAAATATGAGAGCCAAGCACAACTTCTCAATTGGCGAATAATTTAACTCATTTGGTGTCATCATCTGGCTTAAATAATATAGTGCATTTTCTTTACCCTTACCATTTTCTTGGGCAAGTAATGCTTCTACAGACCGTTCCTGTGCAGCAACATAAAGAATTAAAGGCTTCCCAGGGATAAGTGCAGCTTACACGGGTGGCTTCATGAGATATGTTTTCATGCTTTTGAAAGCATTACTACATACTTCATCCCACTTAAAAGGTACACCCTTCTTCATCAAATGGCTAAAGGGTTGACATCTCCCAACCAAATTGGAGATAAATCTTCGACGATAAGCCAATCTTCCTTGCAAACTTTTCAATTCATGAATGTTGTGCGGCTTTGGCATCCTCAAGATAGCATCGATTTTGGATTGATCAATTTCAATTCCTCGGCTAAGTACAATAAACCCAAGAAATTTTCCAGAGGTAACTCTAAAAGCGCACTTCAAAGGATTCATCTTGAGTTGGTATCTTCGGAGTCTTTCGAAAACCATTCTAAGATCTTAGACATGGTTAATTTGTTTCTTCGATTTGACAACGAGATCGTCAACATAGCACTCTACATTCTTATGAAGCATGTCATCAAAGATCTTTTGCATGGCCCTTCGATATGTGGCTCCCGCATTCTTTAAGCCAAAAGGCATGACTTTGTAGCAATAATTTTGATGCCTTTGGGAGTTCGGAAAGCAATGAGTTCTTCATCCCTCGATGCCATTCGGATCTGGTTGTATCCCTAAGATCCATCCATAAAAGGATTATAACTAGTTGTGGCATCAACATCAACTCAGTAATAGGGAGAGAAAAGTCATCTTTCGGACAAGCTTTATTGAGATCTCAAAAATCAACGAAAATACGGATTTGTCCATTCTTTTTCCTCACGGGGACTATACTTGAAATCCACATTGGGTATTTTACTTCTTGGATGAAACCAGCTTCTATGAGCTTGTTTACATTCTTCTCAATTAATGGAATCAAATCAGGTAGAAAACGTCTTTGGGCTTGTTTAAATGGTCTTGCACCTTGCTTAATAGCCAAGTAATCAATAGCAATTCTTGGATCCAAGCCAGGCATCTCTTTGTAATTCCAAGCAAAAACATCCTTAAATTCGAGCAACAATTCTACATATGCTTGTTCCTCTTTAGGAGTCAACCAAGTACCTATGTAGATCTTGGGCGAGGATCATCATTTGTGCCAAGATTGATTTCCCTCAACTCATCAACGGTTGCCTTCATGCCTTCTTCCAATTCAGGAGGAGCATCTCCGGCATCTTCTTCTTCCGAAGGCTTTTCGTTTCAAACAGTGATATGGTTGCAGGGGGCAATGCTTTCCTTGTCTTCCTCCTTGATGTTTACATCAATGATGGCTTCCTTTCTCACATTTAACGAATCGTCGTAATGTATGAAAAGGTTAGTGACTCGTCTTCTTAAATTTCCATCATTGCAAGGAAGTATTATTTCATTTCGTATTAAAAAATATACTCTTGTGCCTTTAGAAAACTCAACCTTTCATGAATAGGTTGCTTCATCAAAACACTTCCTCGTGGGCCAAACTATCAAACACCGAAACACGTGGTGTAACTTTTTCCAGTCTATCAAGGACTGATCGCCTTGAACCTTTCAACGCAGTTTCTTCTTTGATAGTAATATGATGCGTATTAGCCCTTTTCATTGCTCTTGCATACGCACAGGAGAAGGTGGTCTATACCCAAGTCCCATTGATAGGTTGTTGATAGCATATCCTTTGTCTTTCAACATCTTTTGGGTAGAAGTCATGCTATGTGCCTCTTCTCCAGTTATTTCTGCAGGAAGCTTGCCCAAAGTTCTTTCTTCCTTAGGATTGTAACCAACTTTTACAAGCAACTTGTATGCATTTGGATCAAATCCCTCTCTGGTTCATGTTGTAGGTAATGAATTGTGCTTTATTTTGGACTCCACCTTTGGCCAAACAAAGCCTTCAAGAAGAGTTTCGCTATGCTTGACCACCTCAATTTTGGTGAGTGGTACAGTGAACTCCTTTAATTCATTGCATCCGACAAAAGGAGATTGACCATTTTTTCTCTTTGACTTTGGAACATAGCGTAAGACATGTGTCTTAGATTTTCGACCATCTTCCTTTGTTAACTCTTTCTTTGTGTTACCCTGCAGGTAGGATTTAGCATCATCAAAGTAACTCTCGGCTTCAGTGAACATGGCTTTTCATCAACAACTACTTTCTTTATGACGCCGTTATGGCAATACTTGAAACATTGATGAAGAGTTGATGGTATAACACCATTCTCGTGAATCCATGGTCTGCCAAGAAGCATATTATAAGATATTTTTGCATCGATAACATAAAAATGAGCACTTGAGGATAAATTGCCAATTAATAAATCAAGTCTTATAAGACCAATGGCTCTTTGCCCACCTTGATTGAATCCTTGGATCATGAGACGGCTTAGTGAGAGTTCATCACTTGTGATTCCAAGCTCCTTCATTGCACGTAAAGGCATTATATTCACAACAGATCCTCCATCGAGAAGTACCCGATTTACTTTTTGCTCACTTGCATAGCCATTTATGAACAAAGATCGATTGTGAGCTTTCGTCCCAAGCAATAAATCTTCATCATAAAAAATAATCGTTGCTGCACATTTCTCGAGGACTTTATCAGTAACAGTGAGTTTCTTCTCAAATTCTTCATCAACTTTTCCGATTGTCATTGATGTTCACAACATGGCAAGATGCAAGGATGTCATCATCTTTCGAGTATTCTCTTGGCATGAATTCTTTCAAAGTAATAGGTCGACGGACATTTTGAAACATCGCACCACTCGGAGGGATTGATGACAAAATTGTTCTTCTTCTGGACTTTCTTTTTGCAACCCGCATTTTTACCATCCGAAATTTTGGTAGCAGATTAGTCTTTTGTGCTTTAACTTTTCGGCTTCTTTTGCGAGTGACGAGTGTCCATCCTTCGTCTGACTGATCATTTGTGGCATCATCATCCTTCAACAATTTTTCAATTTGCCTTTCAAAAGGTACTTCATCTTGTGGAAAGAGGTTGTCATATAATGGAACGGGATTGAAATCTCCAAATTTTATCGTGGGCTGTATTGTTCCTATCTTCGATGGAAGACGAGATACTTTACCACTCTTCAACAATTTGTGGGAGTCGGGAATTATAGTGGTCTGATTTGCACTTGTTTTATCTTCTTCCACTCAAGCAAAATCTTACCTTGGCGGGCTAACTCCATCACCTTATCTTTAAAAACAAAAGACCTTGTGAGGGGATGACCAACCAAGCGATGGTAGCAACAATAATTTGGATCATTAACTCGCCTAACTTCCTCCGGCCGTTTCATCTCGGGGAGCTCAATGAATTTCGCTTTGAGTAGATCATCGAACATGCCTCAAAGATCGGAGTCGAGGAAAGGGTATTCTTTCTCTTGCATCTCTCTCAGTGTAGGTTTTCTTTGTGGCCTACCTTGCTCAGGCTCTACCTTCTTGAACACCTTTTGACTAACTTTTGTCGCGATCTTAATAGGTGCAGTATTTGTTGTTATAGTTTCTTTGTTTCCAGACTTGGGAGAAGGCTTGCCCTCTTTCTTAAAATCCTATTTTTCTTTATTCTTGTGGGGATCAGGAACAGGCGGTTCTTGATTTTCAAGGCCAATTCAAGACTATGAGCTTTTGTTGCCAATTTCTCAAATGTCGGAGGTTTCCGACATCGATGCCTTGCAGGATATAACGAAGTCTCCACTTCATGCCTTGAATGCACATTTCAATGGCGGATGTCTCCGAGAGTCGGTCTCTACAATTAAGGCTTAAAGTCTTCCATCGATCAATATAATCAACAATTGGTTTGTCTTTCCATTGATGGGCGTTAAAAAGTTCAGTCATAGTAACAATCCTCTTAGTGCTGTAGAACCGATTGAAAAATTTCCGCTCCAATTGCTCCTAACTATCAATTGAACAGGCATCAAAATCAGTGTACCAGTCGAAGGCGTTACCTTTTAGTGAGCTGACAAATTGCTTGACCAACAAATCACCATAAGTTCAGGCATTATTACATGTCTCGACAAAGTGTGCCACATGCTGTTTCGGATTTCTTTTGTCGTCAAACTGCTGAAACTTCGGTGGTTGATATCCACAAGGCATCATCAAACTGTCGATTCTTGCAGAATAAGGCTTAGCGTATATAAGGTTTGATTTTGAACCACCTTCATATTTCACCTTGATCATACCTTCAACGAACTCCTTCAATTGATCGGCATGAATCATTCCATCAGAAGTCATGTGCACTTCTTTCGCCTTTCCTTGTTATTTAGACGAAGTTTCTCCTTCTTGATGTCCGCCAGGTGCCTTTGAATCAATTTGACTTTCTTCCGCGACATTGTCTTTCTTATTGACGA
Source organism: Cinchona pubescens (assembly GCA_025175665.1). Classification (NCBI taxonomy): domain Eukaryota; kingdom Viridiplantae; phylum Streptophyta; class Magnoliopsida; order Gentianales; family Rubiaceae; genus Cinchona; species Cinchona pubescens. Next base: position 682,967 of record JANKKI010000491.1, on the reverse strand, counting down.
TTTGAGCAATGATGGCATCTTGATCTTGTATACACTTCATCATCGTTTCCATCATTCTAGTTAGGCTTTCCAGTTGATCCTCCAGAGTTGAGGTTTGCATCACCATAGCAGGCATAATAGAAAATGCTGTAGAAATCGCGGAATCTTCTCGTATAGGATATCTTGTATGCGGAGATCCTTGAGAAGATGTAGAATCACTTCTTGATAGGTTATCATCATGTTTCGAAGCTTTGGAATCAGAACCTGCTTCAAGCATTGCGAGGGTTTTCTCGATTGAAGCTCCAACATCTTTGAGCCTTAACACTGGAGAAGAGATTTTGGGTAGTGTCTGAGCCAAACACGGGAGTTGATGCAGACTGCACCTCCGGATTACTTTGAGAGAGGGCTCTCGTCATGCTCCTTGTGGTTGGGCCGACAATTCGTAGATTAGTGGAATCACATGCAGAACCCACAATAGTTTTTGCATCAGCGGCATTGGAACGAGCAGGCATGGATTTGTCGTTCTTTGGAGCCATTGATGTAGATTTGCAGTTGAATATATATGAAGCAAAGAGATGAAAGGTAGAGATCGTACCACCGGGCTTGCCAAAATTGTGCGCAACGAAATATTTCAAGTTTGTAAAAATTGAACAAACAATAAATATAGTGATAAAAATATGAATACATGAATATATGAAATAAAGAGTTACAATCTCTAGGATATTCTCAATATGTGGAGAAAATTCCTTCAATTCTTTACTTCAGACACGATCCGAGGGCTTCACAACTTATTCCCGAACCAAATATTGAATTCTTCAAATCTTGACATGGAAGACTTGAAGAACATTTGATGAAAGAATCTTCAAATCTTGATATATGGAAGACTTGAAGAGAAAATTTTGAAGACTCAGAGCTTCCACAGATTTCAGACTTCAGAAATATGTGTGTATGTGTATATGTGTGTCTTGAACCGCTGAGGAATGACCTCTATTTATACATGTATGGGAGGGGAGCAAGTTAGAAAACTTGTAGTACATGTGTAACTACTTACTTGCAAACCAAAAATCAAATTCTCATCTCTTTACATATAAGAGATATCAATACATAGGGATTGTACTACTTTAATATTATCTCCTTATTTTAATTTATTAATAAAGAGATAAATTCTAGAGTACATATATACTTGTTGGTCAAGTCTTGCAGACATGTGACATGGCACAATTTAATTGGAAGAGCGACACAAATACATTTGATTGGTCGAACTACCTCATTTTGACATGTGGTGCAATATAATTGGTTTTAAATTAACCAATGTTCCAAAATATATATGACATATGGCATTATTTAATTGGACCATAAATATGCCAATTAAATTAATTTATAGACAAATGATAATTTTAATTAAAATAAAATTTCATTGTCTACAACAAGGTCTTTTTTTTTTTGTTTAAAAAAATCTATTTTTACTATATTAGCATTTGCTAAATGCAAGGTCTTTAGAACTTGTATTTAGTAAATACTTAGGGTTCGTTTGGTTGATAGATAAATTATATTCAGATAACTCATCTCCAAATAATAGTCTTGGGATGTGTCGTCATTGGATTATAATCCTGTGTTTAGTTTGTTTAAGATATTGACAGGATATTTTGATAATGTTATTATTATTATTTTTTTACAGAAATGATAGATAGATGATAACAGTAGGTATTGAAATATTCTCTTATTATCACCCATTATTCTTAATTACTTTAAAATTTTAACTCATAAAATAGTTTTTTAAATCAACAATGTCATGGTTAAAAATGAATAAACTAATAAAACAATTGAAATACATATATAAATCAGTAAAGAATGACAAAATTTGTAATAATAATACTACGTTGAATTAATCTTAAAAAATTACTAGTACTTACATTCACGAATTAGAAAGAATATAGGATTTGGTACAACTACATTTTTTCATTTAGCTAATAGTATTTTTCAGGCATGCTACTTTGTTAAAAAAAATAATAAAATAAATGAACAAGTGTGCATTATGTAATAAAACATGCATTTTCACCTAAAATAAAAAAAGATTTAAAATAGTTTTTTTGAAGTAAAAAAAATAACTATTACAATAAAATATTAATATTAGAAGAAAATATTAATTTATAAGGTAGTTTGACCATTTCATACTTTATCTAGTTTGGTGAGATTATTAATAGCAAAGATCCACCCGAGGAGATTAAATTAGTTAAGTAAAATGATAATCTCATATTAAAATTTTACCAAATATGTGATGGATATGTTATTTAGCTAATTTCAAGTCATTCCATGAACCAAAGACCTATTTTGAAATTTCTCAGTTTTTCTTATGCTAGCAGGGATCCTTCATATTATAAACATGGATATTTATTATTTATTTTGAGCTGCATCTTTATTACCAAAAAAACATTCAATTTCCGAGGGCGTTTACGTCATAGCATAATTCGAAACGGCCGCTCAAACAGAAACAGAAAACTGATACTAATAACAAATAAAATAGCCGAGCGCCCTCGCGTGTCCCACGGTCAAAAATCCTTCAACCCTATCTCTCTCTCTCTCCGCTTTCTTCTGCGTCTTGTGCTCTCTTACCGCTTGCGATTGGGGTTTTAGCTTCCCTCTTCTTCCCCTCTCTTTCTTACAGGTTAGATCTAAAAGCTTTAATTGATTTTGCATTTTCTTGATCTATTTTTCTTGCATTATCTTTTTTGTTTATTTATATGGTTTTATTTCTGTTAATTTATTTAATCTGCATCTCCGTCTTCATCTGGGTACATGAAATATCGACATATGCGTCTTTGTCTGTATTCAGTTTATGATCCTTGAACTGTTGGAACAGAAGAAATTTTTGGGTCAGTTTTACTTTTTTTCTTTTTGTTTTTGTTTTTGTTTTTTTGTTACTGGGAATTTAAACATTAAATTTCATAAAATTGAATCTGATTTGAGGTATGGACAAAGGGATCTAGGAGTTGGGGGTGGGTTGTTTAAAGGTTTCAAATCCAAAATCTGTTGATTTTTTGTGAAGGTTTTAATTGATATTTACCTATTTGAAGAAAAGTAAAATTGTCAACTTGGTGGGTGGGGTAGGACAGTGTTAAGGGTTCGCTGACTTGATAGTATCTCCTTGAAAGTAAACTCATATATTGATTTTATTACAAAATTGGAAAGCAAGTTGCCAAGTTTTGGGATTTTGATGGGAATGATAATTTTCACTAAACGTTTTTGCACTCAAGATAGGTAGCTGACTAACTTCACCAAATTCTGTTGTTTAGAGCTTTCTACCACATGCAAAGATGTAGACAACATAAATTCTTTTTCAATTTGGACCAACAGCTTGTGTGTTAACTGTTAATGGCTTGTGGCTCCCTACCAGCCCGCAACTGTTGTTACTTTTGGATATCTTTGAATGTTCTTTTCGGTTAAGTTGTTATTACTTAGAACATGCATATGTCTAAGTATTCTTGAAGTTGTATGCTCTCCCTCTCGGTGCTGTGATATTAGGAGTGGTATCATTGAGGTTTCTTTGGCGAATTTCTTTGTTCATGCAAACTCAGGTTCATCTTTCAGAGAGGTTGCTGTGTATCGTTCTTTCTATGTCACAAGTCAAGTCACTCTTCGAATAATCAAGGAATGAGGCAGAGATTTATGTTGTCACAGCTTCCAGATAGTGTATTACTGTGATAAAATATTTGTTCATCTTGGGTGGATTAACTTCCCTGAAAGAAGCAAAGCCAAAAGCTTTCATGCCCTCTTATGACATGAGTGGATTGGTTCCGGGGAGGCATAGTGATGTAGAAAGATTGACGTATCTTGTCTACATGCACGAGGGGAAGAATAGAGGAGATATGGAGCCATTTCGGGGCTGTGAACAGTACACATATTCGAACAGTATATATGAGGTTAAAAATTAGGAAAGAAGGAAAGAATCCACAGATTCTTGAGGAAGAGGAACAAAATAAAAACAAATAACTAAACTTCTCAATTCATCATTCTTTCTGTCTAAGATAATGATGCAGTACAGATTCTATTAGAATAGGATATGGATAAAATCAAAGGATAGGGTACTTATCAGATTGGTATTTAAGAAGCATTAGGCTTCTAAAGATTAGGATTAGGATAAGTGAGATATAGATAGAGATAGATTTGGATTCCAGATATTAGTAGAATTTTATATATATACTATTGTTTAGCATCAATTGAAAGGAAGTTTTTGATGACAATTAATGAAAATGTCATTTCAGTAAAGTTCTTCCAATAGAACTCTTTAGTTTTTAGCATATTAGCTCCCCTAATGAAGGTGTTGTACTAGTTTTCCCTAAAAACCAATCTTTGATCATGGATCAAAGTGATTTTTCTATTTCTTGCACTTCTGCCAGAATCATTTGCCTGTATCAGAGCCAAATGCAGTCCATAAAATGGCAGCGGGAATTGGAAGAAGTCAAGCAATAACTTGAATGGTTGTCCAAGAGGCTTGATCAACTCGTGAATTAGGAAAATTTGAAAGATCATGAGGACATTCAGGATGACAGCCATAAGTCTTCAAACGTACCGGAAGGTACTCATAGAGAGAAGTTGTTTTCTGAAGAATTGGAAGTTGATGTCTGGGAGAACATTCCAGATTGGAACTCTCCACCAATTTTTGACGTGTATCGAAATGATAATCTGGTTCAATACTTAGACTTGAACCAGTTGCAACTATTATCTAAATCTTCTTTAGATATGGATATACACCTTGTATTTGACAAAAGTTCAAAAAGAGATTTACTGGATGAGAGTAGTAATTCTGCCCCTATTATTTTCAACGAAAGGCCTCATGTTGATTCAAAAATTAGTTTTTGGATTGAAGTTTCTGTTGGTGGCATTATATGGTTGTTTCAAATATCTCCTAGTCCAGATCATTTCATTTAGTTCTTGATGAAGGCAATTTTCAGCATGATGCCTATTTTTCCAATAAATTTCTCTGTGTTGCTAGTGCTAATGGTGTTTGGAGTTTGGTCATTCTATAATGAGCAGCTTCATGGATCATCAGAGATACAAAAGTGCAATATCAAACATATTCAAAATTTTCCAGCCAAAAAGATGGAGAGCCGTGGCTGGATATATTTTTGATCGTGGAAAGCAAATTTAAAACTTGAGGACAAGTTTTTCTCCAACGCAAGGAGAATTGATGCAGGACAGATTCCATTAGAATAGGATAGGGAAAAAATCAAAGGATAGGGAACTTATCTGACTGGTATTTAAGAAGCATTAGGCTTCTAAAGATTAGGATTAGGATACGTGAGATAGTGATAGACAGATTTTGGATTCCAGATATTACTAGAATTTTATATATACTACTGTTTAGCATCAATTGAAAGGCAGTTTTCGACAACAATTTATGAAAATGTGCTTTCAGACTGTATCAAGTTCTTCCAATAGAACGCTTCTGGGTTTTGAGCAGATTAGCTCCCCTAATGAAGGTATTATACTGGTTTTCCCTTAAAACAGGCAGTTTTTTGCGACAATTAATGAGAATGTCGTTTCAGTCAAGTTCTTCCAATAGAACTCTTCTGGGTTTGAGCAGATTAGCTCCCCTATTGAAGGTATTATAATGGTTTTCCCTAAAAACCATTCTTTGATCATGGATCAAAGTAATTTCTCTATTTCTTTTGCTTCCGCTGGCATCAGGTAACATAGTAACAAAGCTATTATAAGCTGTAAAATTACCTAAAAATAGAATACTATTGGGATAAGGTTTTCTAATTCCTATTCTAAACATAACTAAATACTTCCTAAATCAACTAGACTCTAATTATGAACCTAATACAATTAGAATACTTAGAATACTGCTTACGGCTAAAAAACACAATTGCTGAAATTTCTGGCACTAATGAAAAGACTGAAATACCCTTTAGGACCTAAACTCAAATAATAACTAGACATCTGATATATTCCATCTTCAAAACAGTCTTTGATCTTCACTAGATTACTAATGGAAGCTTGAGAAAAGTCATAAAAATCTGTAATTTGAAACTTTCTTGTCGGCTGCATCACATAGGTTGGACAGGAAGTCAATCTAGCCTGTTGTTAATTCGCAATGAATCTATTATTACCTTCTGGCAAAGATACCAAAAAGTTATATTCCTTGTTTTACGACACAGGAGCTTACAGGCTTCAGCACCAAAACTAGTGGTGTGGAAATCAATGAACAAGATAGGAAGACTAAAGACTTTAAGATTTAGAAAGACTAGAAATTAGGAAGAAGGTGAAGAGAAGAAGGAAGAGACAGAATTTTAACTCTCAGAGAGAGGGGGAGAGATAGCCTTTATTTATGTAGGAAACAAGACTTAAATGCCAAGAGTTCTTTAGGATATAGCAAACTTAAGAACTAAGAGGACTTAATAACTAACAAAGCTAAAAGCTCAAGCTCAACTAATATGTAGGAAGTCGAATTGGATTTCACTACCTCACTGTAGGCAGCTAGCAAATTTTGACGTCAATGATCAGGCTTTGGCTCCAATAAGAAATCTAATTTCAGAAATTACCCCAAATAACTTAAAAGACTAATGCCATACATTATCCAACATAGTTATGACCACTTTCAGCATGTACTGAAATTACAAAAATTCCCTTAACCCTAAAATCCTATCAGAACATAATTACTACTGGTACATCATAATTCGCCTAAAATACAGCATTATGAAAACCTCAGAATGCTATCATGTTTGGACTTTTGGATGCACCTTTAATTGCATTATGCTTCAGTTTGCCTCCATCAACCTTTTCTGTTGATTCTGGTGACATGATTGGTATAGGTATGTCATGTGACCAAAATACTAGCTTACATTGGTGGGCTATTACCTTGGATCATTTTCTACTCAAATAATATTTGATGTATGACATATACAATCCAAAGATTGTGGTTGTACGAGTTAGCTATGCATGCTGTTTGCCCACTTGATTTCTCAATTACTATCATGATCAGCATGCAGAACTCAGTTTGAAATGTAGTTGTTCTGATTTTTGTTCTTATTTGGTGCATGGTGAACCCATTGTTTTAGACTAGCTCTTTTCCTTTTGCAAATTGCATAAAGAAAGGTTCACCTTGATCATTGTCTGATGCTGGGAATTATCGACTACTGTGCTAATTTTTTTCCCCTTTCCGGGTTTGCCCAGGGTCATTGAAAATGACAGAGCCTTCAAAAGTCATTCATGTACGTAATGTGGGACATGAAATTTCTGAGGTATGACTTTTGAACCTATTCTTAACAGCAACCTATATGTGCAAAATTTTTCTTGCCTTTTTCTGGACATTGATACAGGTGTTGTATGTCATGCACCAGCCATAAGTTGGTTGGATAAGTATTTTCGTCTTTGGAAGCCTAAGAATAGAATTAAGGGATTAGGCAACAAGAAGTTCTGGTCTAAAGGGAGCTGTCCATGGTGATTCTTAGGGTCTTTGGTTGGTTTAAGTGTTGTAGGAATTTAATTTTCTTAGTGCAGTAATTCCTAGAATTTTTGGTCCTAAAGGTATTTAAGTCTTTTTGTGTTTTGTGTCTGCAGTAACTTTTCAGCAATTGTATTTGCGAGTGTTAAGTAATTACTTAATTGTATTGCATTCTTAGTTGGAGTCTAGGTGATTTAGGTAGTGTCTAGTTATGTTTAGGATAGGATAATAGAAATCTTAATCATTAAAGGATTCGATTTCTTTTAGGTAGTTTTACAGCTTATAAATACCTTGTTGCAAGTTACAAGGTTATTTAGTTTGGCAGATTGATTGTTGAAGAGTTACACTTATTGTTTGTTAGTTTGTTTATCCTTCCTTCTTAAATCTCCCTAGAATTCCGTCTCAATTTTCCCTTTCGCTCGCACAGTGATCTTGTCCAGGAGCACGAGCGGAAATCTTAAATCTCTCAAGAATTCCTTCTCTTTATTGAATTTTCTGTAAACCCTTTCCTTCTTTTTTTCTGAATTTTCCCCTTCTGGTCGTGCAGTGATCTTGTCCACAAGTGTGAGTGGAAGGACGGAGAGAATCTGCCACTGTTTTTTGGGACTGTGAACAGTAGATGAAACAAAATTCATAAAAGAGAAGGAAATCTGCGGAAATTTAAGAGGGATGAATAAACAAATTAGAAAAATTCTTTGCTACACACTCTGTAATGCGGAGTGAGTATCCTACACCGTTAGATAATTAAAAAGTAATGGGATTTACCTACTTTTCAGTCATCTCAACGAATGTAATATTCACTCCACATTGCGGAGTGAGTAGCCAAGACTTAGCAAACTAATTAAAAATAATCTTAACTCCTTAACAATCAATCTGCCTGCCAAAATAACCTTGTAATAAGGTAAGGTATTTATAAGCTGTAAAGCTATCTGTAAAACTACCTAAAAAATAGAATCCTTTGATTATAAGAATTTAGGATTTTTATTCTCCTAAGCTAAACATAAATAGGATATGACGCTCCCTAGATCACCTACACTCCAAATAAGAATCCAATACAATTAAGTAATTACTTAAACTCGTAACACAAAACACAAAAAACTAAAACATGCCACCCAGAGAATTAAACTCCGATGATACTTAAGCCAACTTAAGACCATAAAAATCACCATGGAAAGCTCCCTTTAGACCAGAACATCTTATTGCCTGATCCCTTGATTCCATGCTTAGGTTTCTTATCCAACCAACTTATGGCTGCTGCAACAGTATGCTCTTTATTTTATTTGTATTGATTTTATCTTCTCTTGTAAACCATATGGATTTGCACTTGTATTGATCCCAAAATTTTCTGAAGATATGAAGTATTGATCAATTATATGCTTCAACAGGAATCATTGATTCGAAACCTTTGGTAAAATGCCTGCCCGTAATGTAACCCAGCACATAAAGTACATTACATGGTCCAGGGATTGGCGACCTACCCATTTTGAGAATGTCCAGTGTCACCTTGCCTTCTATCGAGATTTCTGACCATCTTGTTATCCTATAACATAGACTAAGAATGACAAAAAAAAGAAGAAGAGAAGATAGAGAATCTATTGATAAGTTTACCCTCGCACCTGAGGTATCTATTCTTATTAGAATACTTTGGTTTGACTAATCGCACTATGCATCATTTGATAATCCCAAAATCTTCGGCATTTGGTTCAAATCTAATATCAAATGAAGGAAATCAAAAGATATTTACAGCTTGATAGATCTCAACAACACGGCTTTCTATATAAACTTATCTTTCAGGGGATAAGTGTTGATCTTTTCATGGATATTGCGTAAATATTCCATTCCAAAAATGGAAAGTTTGGCACAATTGATATTTTTTATTTTTTTTTGAAAATTGGATGCAGTTACTAATTCATTATTTGGCATGTGCAGAATGAAAAATAAGATACGACTCAACAAATAGATAAACATAAAACATACACATAAAACATACAGCATGCTCGTCCCATGCAAAATGAGCTAATTGTTTGTTCTTTGTACTGCTTTGGCCATGAGATTTTGATATTTCCTACTGAAGAATGCTAGACATGTTATTGTCATGATAGTTCTCGAAGTTCTTTTTTTATCCGTTTTCTACATACTTTAACCAACAAAGACTTTAAAGTTTAAATAAAAATATAGATTGCTGATTTTGGAATTTTTATTCGCTCAATATTTAGTTTAACCCACTTAGACCATATAATATGTAAACCTATTTAGTTTCAGAGTCTTGGCTTAATATTGTTTCAGGATCTAGTTTTTGGATTCTTTAGAATCTAATAACTTTCCTATTATAAAGGGTATTTTTGTAACCTTTACTAGGCCTCACATTTTCTTGTTTGGAAAAGGTTACTACTGTAGTTTTAAATCGTTTTGACTGTCATTTCGGTTAATACCATCGTACTTTTAAATTGTTCTAACTGTCATTCTGGTTAATGCTGTGGTTTCTAATGTTCATTTGGATTCTATTTTTTGACTTTTATCTAAAATAGTCTTATATTTGTCTTGAATTCTTTATTTAAACTTTAAGTGTGATGCCTGAGGTATTTCTGCACGTGTTTCTGAAAAATCTTCTCTTGCCTAATCTCATTCAGCATCCAACTAGTTCCTCGTGCTGTGAACCTGAACACCAACCAGCCCGAAAATCTTCAATGCGGAACTGTTTACCAGTCCCCAGAATAGTTCCTTATTAATTCCTTATCTTCAACCTTTAGTGCTTCCTGTATCCATATACGACCCCCTTGAAGTCAACTATATTCATTGAATGTACAGTACAATATCTTACCAAGATTCCAAGATGACCGTGCAGCTGTTCTGCATTATAACTGCTCTCCTAAATGAAGACCACATTTTGAAATGGAAGAAAGCATAGAAATTTTAGTCCAGATGCCAGAAATTAAAGAAAGCTGTTCTGCATTATGGCTCACTAGGGGTGATAAGGTCGATCTTTCTGTTATGCAGGATTATGTTCTTAACGAAAATGGATGAAATTTAGTACGGAAAGATCACCACCTCTCGATGTTATTAGTTGCCTTTGGTGGGTAAGGTGGGGAATTAATTAGTAATATTATAAACAGTTTCCTGAGGTACAGTTATATTATGTTCTTATACAAGGATCCTTTCACATTTGTTCCTCTGGCTTGAACTATGTACTGACATTTTCACAGACGATCTTAAAAATAGAATATTAAGGTAGTCAACGATCTCTAGCCAGCTGTATTTGTAGTGTACAAATTAATGGAAACATTTGTGATGATGCATTCGTCAAAATTTTTAGTCCACTGAAGTGTCAGTATTAAGCCTTGATAAATTATTGATAATTTTTTAGCTTAGTTTTTTATGCAATGCTCGTCATCTTCCTCGTGAAGGGGGTAATTCTTGTCATCTGGCATTTGAAAAGTACCATTTTTTTTGCACTGGGAATGTATCATAGTTCTACGGTGGAGAGAAGGAAAGGGAAGAAAGAATCCTCTTGCCCTGCACCCTCTCCCTCCTGGTGACGTCTAAATTAACAATTGTTTGGCTCTGAAGTACTAGGTACTAGGCAATCCCCTCTTTTTTTAAGTGATGCCATGCTGAAACTTTACCTTCATCCCTGCAGTGGGATATTAGCATTTTGTATCCAAACTTATGTTACCGTTCATTATTTATAACCAAAACAATTAATAGAAGAATGTTTACCTCCATGACATGAAGAATGTGTTCACCATTAATAGAATTTGAAATTTGGAATTTGTAATTTGATTTAGATATTTGCACGTGTGTTTATACTGTTCTATCCATGGGCTTCAGTTAGTATGTTTTTTAGCCCCACATTATTTTGTTATATTCTTGACTTCTCTGTCTGAAATATCTGAACCTTGTGATTACAGAATGACTTGCTTCAGCTGTTCCAACCATTTGGAGTTATCACCAAGCTTGTAATGCTTCGGGCCAAAAATCAGGTACTTCTGTGTATGGTTCCTAGAATTATACTTTTCTTAAAGTAAAATATATGCAGGAAAATGAATTGCAATCTTATACATATCCATAACCAACTCAATTGTTTCCATGTAGGCACTTCTCCAAATGCAAGATATTCCTTCAGCTATAAATGCTTTACAGTTCTACACTAATGTTCAACCAAGTATAAGGTGTCCTTGATGGGGTTTTCTTTTGTATTATCAGGGCATAGAAAACCATTTGTTGGGAATTTTATATTTTAATTGCAAGCTTCCAATGAGTGACTGTATCTTTCAATTGATTGTTGATTGCACACTAGGGGAAGGAACGTTTACGTTCAATTTTCATCACACCAAGAACTAACCACTATGGATCAGAATACTCAGGGGCGAGGAGACGAGGTTAGTATATCTTAGCAGCAATACATCACAGAGCTTGATGCAACTCACTTATTGTGTAAATGTATGTTCTATGAGGATTTATTTCCATATTGTAGTTGCCTGAGGAATATCATGAATTGGCTTTTTATATTTTATTAATACATGAACATACTATTTACCTGACGAGCATGGGATGCTGCTGGAAAGCAGCAACATGTATGACAATAACCTATTTCTGCGTGTATGTACATGTACATACAATATCATGTAAAATATGTACATAGTTGCTGTGTTTCCAGCATTCTATGTTCTTGGACATATAAATTAACCAATATCCAATATCCATGAGATTATTAAATCACTCATCATTAAAGATTAGGATTTTGGAATTGAAAAAGAAGAGAGGAGTTGCCTATACTGGTGACATTGGTTTTTTTTTTCCCCTTGTATATTTGAACTAGGTAATGTTAGTTTTGGCTTAACATTACCGATAGATTGTATATAAGACCAATGATTCAGACACCTTTGCCGTGACTGAAACAGATGGGATAGATATGAATTCTTTCCCAACAATGATAAATCTAATGTTTCTTTGGCTTCTTATTTGAGATCTTTTTATTTTATGATCTTTCCGTTGTGCCATTAATAGACCTAATCAGTTGTTACTCAAAAAGAAAATGTACAGTAAAATACACTTGATTGGTAATTTATTCTTTAGTATAATCTTATCTTTTGTCCCCTATTCAACCTTTATTGTTATTTTTCCTAGATTGGTTTGTTGCTTTTTTATTTTTCTTGTTTTCTTCTTAATGTTGATGGTAAAATGTCATTTTTTTTTCTACGTGCATTGCTTTCCCACATATTTGTCAGCTGAAGTGCTCTAAATGCAATAATTTCTGTTGCTTTAGTCTCTTCTTTGGTTTTTGTTCTTCTCTATTCATTCTCTTCTCCTCTCTCTTCTGCCTCTATGCTGGTCTGCTGTCGGGCACTCTGTGGACACTCAGCCTAACCGAATTCTCTTAGTTACAATACATCACATGCTATACCCTATTACCGTGGAAGTGCTGCATCAAGTGTTTTCCCCCCATGGATTTGTAGAGAAGATTGTCACCTTTCAGAAGTCGGCTGGTCAGCATCCTCAAGTTTTCTCCCTCTTCTCTCAACTTTTCTTATTTTTTGTATGCTCTTTGGCATATCAAGATGGGTTATTTTTCTTTGTCATTTAATTCATAAGTGATGAGAGGCAAGCCTCTTTTGCAGTCATCCATGTCTTCATGCTCGTGTTAAAAGGTTTTATGCATATTTAGAAAGCTTAGTGTTCATATCTTCTGTCTTTTTGGTGGATTGTATTCTGAATATCTTGACCAACTTGTGGTTGATGTGTTTTCACTTAGATATTTAGGGTTATTTTTTTTATTCATTTTTTTCAATTCTGATTGTAGTGCTGAAATCATGTAGGCTTTCAAGCTCTAGTTCAGTATCAATCACAGCAAAGTGCTGTTTCTGCAAGGAATGCTCTTCAGGTATGCATTTTCTTTGTTTTTGGTTTCACAAAGTTGCATTTACAAATGGTTGTGGTATTTAAAATGGCTGGCTTATTTTTAGGGGCGTAATATATATGATGGTTGCTGTCAGCTAGACATTCAGTTCTCGAAGTACGTTTCATGTTTAAGAATTATGAATATTTCCTTATATTTGTCTAGTTTGCTATTTAATTTACTATGGTGGATAATTTACTCATATGTCTTCTTTTTCCCCGTCCTCCAGCCTAGATGAGTTACAAGTGAACTACAATAATGAACGATCTAGGTAGGCTCATTTCATTTTTTGTTTTCTCTTTGTTCAATGTTCTCAAACCCGGAAGGAGAAAATTATTGCTGATAACTTATTTTATTTCCTTTTCTAAGTGTTAATTTTGATTTTCTGTAGGGATTTCACAAACCCATCACTGCCATCAGAGCAAAAGGGTAGATCCTCTAATGTAGGTTCATTTCTTTTCTGATTTTACTATTTGAGTATGATTTACAGCTTGTTTTCCAATATTGAGCATGCAACTACTTTCCTTTTTGTGACAGCCTGGATATGGAGATGTAGGAGGTATGTATTCTTTGCAGGCTTTTAGAACCAGTAATTATCAAATTCAGCAGCTACATTTTGTTTTGAATATCGTAATTATCTTGTACATGTTCTAACTATTTTTTTCTTTTCTTGTGTTAGCAGTTGGATATCCACAGGTGTGCACGTCTTATCACTTTTGTTGTACTCAACTAATATCTGGCATGTTTCATGGTTTCTCCTTGTAATGTTCCTGTTGTCCTCTTAATCTGATATGCATCCTTCTGGCGTCTGATTTACTTTTGCCATTGGATTTTGTTGATAGCATCTAGGGGATCTGTGTAATGACTTGTTGGGAATCACAGGTCACATTGCCTCTGAGTGGAAAGCGAAGAAAAGGGTTTTGTGTAAACACTCTTTGAGCCATATCTATTGCCCTTGGCTTCCCATTGGTTGGTTCTAGTATCAAATATTATATAACTGGAGCATGTGATGCGTATGTCTTGTCCTTCGGTGAGATGGGTCTTATTTGCTGGAGCAAGCTCCAATATGAAACTCATAAAGCTTGATCTACTAGATCAAGCATGGTTGTTTGTCGAATGTTCTTTTTCCAATCGTAGCCCGACTTAAAATGAAAAGAACTCTATGAGATACTTGTTGAATCTAGTTTTGTAATAAACTTTAAAATGTCAGTTCGAGTTAGTTGTATTCAAGCTGTTTCCACTACTTTCATCTCACTGATTCTCAAATTCTTCAATATATGTGTGAGCAGACTGTACTGCCAAAGAATTCTGAGAATTGAAAATACTTGCACTTTTTTGGAATAATCTTTTGTGGGTCTAGGTAGTTAGGCTCTTCTATGCATGCACTGACATAAGCATTAGTAATTGTGGATACTTGAATCTTTTAGAAGATGGCAATAATACCAAGCTGCTTTCTACATTGCAGATGGCAAATGCTGCTGCTATTGCAGCTGCCTTTGGAGGTGGTTTGCCTCCTGGGATAAGCGGGACAAACGATAGGTGCACCGTTCTCATTTCTAATTTGAATTCTGATGTAAGTTTTCGCCTCTTGTATTGTTATTTCCTGACCATTTTAGTAATCTCTTGGATTTCTTCACAAAGCCAAAACTTTGTTTTGATGGCAAAATGTTGCTGCTTTCCACCATTTCATGTTTGTATGCTTATGTTCCAGAGAATGATGGACGAGGATAAGCTGTTTAACCTGTTCTCCATCTATGGTAATATTGTGAGAATCAAGCTTCTTCGAAATAAACCTGATCATGCACTTGTCCAGATGGGGGATGGTTTCCAGGCTGAATTGGCTGTGCACTTTTTGAAGGTCCATTACAGTTTAACCAGACTTTTAACTTCGTTTTAAGTTTAATTTTGCATATATAATATAAGTATTATTTATGTTCTGGTAAATGCAATCTAACCATTATGCCATCTTAGCAATGCCTCAACTGATAAATTCGACTCACAAAATATTCCTGGTATTGCCGTTTCTTCTTTAAATTGCATATATGAAAGAAACAAAGTACTTGGATAGAAAGTACATTGGTAGATCCCTGGAGAAACTTCTAATTTTGTTATGCATTCTAAAATCATTCTACAAGAGGGTTTGTTTTATATTGATATTCTGGAAGAGGTCTTATCACATAAGCCGAACGCGAGCTTGCAATGAGCTCGCATTTATCAGATCTCATCACATAATACATAGCGAGTTAAAAAACTGGATTTTTCTAAAATTATTTTGACTGAATCCAAAAAAGATGCTCCTGGAAGTGTCAGCATGTTCCTCCACGCAATGGTTATCCATTCTCCACTACTATCAGTCTCCCCCTCACACCCGCCAATTTTTTTCCCATACACCACCAGCAATACAGACAGGTCCATAAATTATAGAGGCCTCTTATACACATCTAGATGTGTATAAGAGACAGGGCTCCATCAGCAGATGCATGTTCCTCTCTTCCTAAAAGGAATGCCCAACTCACTTATACACATCTACCCCCAAGGGGGGGGGGGGGGGTGAACCACAACCCATCTAATCTGCCCCTCATCCACCCGTCGAGTCTCCTCCACCTCTCCACCACCTTGCACTCTCCACCCACCATTAATTTCCCCACCACCAGCCATCCACTCTTCATCACATCCAACTCTTTCTCCAACCTCTAGTGTTCAATCTCCTCCACCATCCATCTCCTCACTGCTTCCAAGACACTCTTCTCCACTGGTCTTGGGTCAATTTGTTGCAGTTTAAAGAAAAATAAAGGAAGACTTGAGTGAACTGCCCCCTGTCAAGAATGATTTTGAAATGTTTAACCAAGTTAGAAATTTGTCTAGGTCCTTGCTAAAATCCTTCAAGGACTAATAGTATTTTTTAAGCCATATATATATATTTTTGACATATTAGACTTAAGATGGAAGCATAAATTTGTTAAACTCAAGGGTAGGAATTCTCTCTTAACTTTGAACCTGAAAGATGAGAATTGGACGTGCTCTCAACTTCTTAGGAATGTTACTCTTTTCTACCCATATATTGTTTTGGTCTTTTCTTACAAACCCATTTTGCTTCCTTGTTTTCCATTGGGAGGTGGAGTCCGTATGTGGCAAGTGGCTGTCAATCGTTGTGTGGGGAAGAGGATGCTACAAGGAAATATCCTTTGCATTCTCTTTTTATTTATTTTCTGTATATTATGTACAGCTTAAGACACTTATTGATAATTTTATGTTTTCAACGCCGTTAGTGGTTATAATATAATGGCATTTTCTTGTCTAGCATAATCTATTTAGTTCAGATGGCTGTGTTTAAACAATCATTGAATCTTCATCAGATTAAATACCAAAGCATGGCTAGGCCAATCTATGGGTTTTTCTAGCGTAGAACGAAAAAATGAGTTTTAAGACGGACTTTATTTCTTGTTTTGTTCTGGAATTAGTTTAAGATTTCAGACAATAATGCATAATTTGGACATTAAACCTATGAAAATGCTGTTTGACATGAGAGTATATCTGATAATGGAAGTTGAATGATCCGGTGCAGGGAGCTAAGCTTTTTGGGAAGCGCTTGGAGGTTAATTTTTCAAAGCATCCTAACATAACGACCGGTGCTGATACACACGAATATTCAAATTCAAACCTCAACCGTTTCAATCGTAATGCTGCAAAGAATTATCGGTATTGCTGCTCCCCAACAAAGATGGTTCACCTGTCCACCCTCCCCCAGGAGGTAACTGAGTTAGCATGAGGACATTGTGGCCCACTTGGAGGAGCATGGAACTATTGTTAATTCTAAGCTTTTTGAAATGAATGGAAAGAAACAGGCTCTTGTGCTTTTTGAAAATGAGGAGCAAGCTGCTGAAGCCCTCGTTTGCAAGCACGCAACATCCCTTGGTGGTTCAACTATTCGGATTTCTTTTTCCCAGTTACAGACCATATGAGTTGCTGGGATTTTATCCACAGGAAACGTGGTGGTGTGGACTGCAAATTTATGTGCTAATAACTGGTTTTGATTAATCACCTGTAACAGTAGTTTTGTTTACTTTTGTACTCTGATTTTCTATGTCATTCTTAACCTTGCATTCTTGTACCATTATTGTTATCTTCTTCTATTAACGGAGGCTGGAAACTTGGGAGTACACGGACTTTTGTAGGAATAGAAGAGCAGAAACTGCATTTGTTTTCCGGGAGAGGTTCGGTCCTCCATTGTAAATATCCTGGAGGTGAATATGTGCCTTTTATTTTCCTAGATCTTACAATGTAGTACAACATTTTCATTTTTCAATCTGTTCGTTTGCATCGCTTCTCAAATCCCAACATTTTCATTTATCAATAAGTGGGTTTGCATCCCTTCTCAAATCTCTTTCTTGGGCTCTTCCTCTTCTGACTCTCCTCCATCAGAAGTCCCTCTCTCGCCCCCCTGGTACTATTTTTTTTTTTTTTTCAGACGGTATATTCCCCTGGTCCTACTGTGGAACATAATTCTTCGCTCCTTTTTTTTTTTATAATTTTTTTTGAGGTAAATTACTGTAAATTTTAATGTGGTATAAAGCTTTTGATACAAAATCTCATATTTTGAAAATATATCTTAAATCCCTATATGGTATAGATTGAATGGTAACATTAACGAAAAGTATCCAAACTAATGGTTTTAATTGAAATTATGTTATAATTCCTATATTCAAATTAGGGTAAATTAGTGTAAACTTCTATGTGGTATCACCTTTGGACCCATAATCCTCATATGTTATAGAAATTATATCCTAAATTCCTATGTGATTTGGAAAATAGAATAAAAATCATTCAAAGTTACAGTCTTGGTTGAAATTATACTTTTATTTCATATATAATTTAACATCAAAGCTTTTAAATAATTCATTTTTTTTCTATTTTTAGACATTTTTGCTTTCAATTTGTATAATGGAAAATGAAGAAAATGACTTTAGTTTATTATTCAATTACAATTTTGTAAATTAATGCATAAAAAAAAAAGTTAAAAAAAAAACTATGAAAAAATACATTATGTAGCCTTGTAATTATGCTTTTTGGTTGTATATGATGGATGTGTACCAAATTTGAGAATAGGTTTTTGTAAGTAACAATAAGGGTAGGTTGGGCATAATTTTTTTTTTTGTGTGTGTGTGTGTGTGTGCAGTGGGAGGGGTGAGCGGGGAGAGGGGAACGAATTTTCAGGTAACAACTTGCAACAAGGGTACATGTGCAGTAAATATGATTAGTTTGGATGATTATGTTTATTTTACTATTTACCTCCATACCACATGGGGGTTTAGGATATATTTACCAAAACATATGGGAGTTAATGGGTTCGAGATTCATAGTACATGGGCGTTTACAGTAATTTATCCTAAATTTTTTGAGAAAAAATAATATTTTTCATTAAATACGCGCTTGAAAGTGCATGCTTCTCAAACAAGCCCGACTGGTTCAACTATGACTTTATTAGTTTAATTTTTTTTTAAAACAAAAAATTGACTATTAATTATACAAATACCTCTATAAACAAAAAAAAGAGGCAAAAAATACATTAATACTAGGCCATAATATGCAAATTTACACAATCAACCCTTTATATGAACCGAGTCGAGTACCCTCTGGGTCGAAAATTTTTGGCCCGCTATCCAATCCTCTAATACTAACTTTATCTTGTGGGATCTATTCCTTATGTTTGATTTCAAAGCTAAGTACCCTTAACCTATCTTTTTGCACCTCACCTGTTTGATTTTTGTTAGTGGCTTGTTTTTTCCTCTTTTTAGTGTCTCTCTTAAGCTTGTTGTCCTAGGTTCTATTCCTTTGTGTTCCATCACTATTTATTCTTCTCTGTCTCTTATACTATTGGTTGCTGTTTCCTTATTTTTCTTTCTACTAGTTTTATTATTTTCTTTGGTTTGAACTATTATATTTTGTGAAATGCTTAGTTAATTCTATGATTATCCCGTAGTTGATTAACTGGTGGAAGGATGTGGTAAATTTGATCTCTCAAACAAAGAACTTGATGGTCTTATCTTATTGAAGAACATGTTGAGATTGGCCGTGAGAAGTTCAGCAAATGTCTGATAGGAAGGGTTGTTGGAGAAAATATGTTCAACTTTGAGGGGGTTAAGAACTTCATTAGTCAGAAATGGGGATATCCCAAGAATTTGGAGGTGATTGAACTGGGGCAAATTATTTCAATTTTCTTTCCAAAACATCCAAGACCTAGACAGAGCACTCAAGGGATGTCCATGGATTATGGACAATCAATTGATTGTGGTCAAAAAATGGGAATCAAGACAAGTATAGGGGAAATGAGATATTTTTAACAAAGTGGAAATGTGGGAGAAAATCTGGAACCCACCAATACATTGGCTCAATTCTCATATCGGTTTGAAGATTGGTAACGTAGTTAGGAGAGCCGGGGAAGTCATCATCCCTAATATAGGGGGTAAAGAGGGAAGTCATCTCAAAGTCCTGATAGAAATTGACATTGCCCAACCTCTAATGAAAGGAACCATGATCAGGCTTAGAGACACTACAAGATGGGTTGAATTTAGATATGAAAATTGCCCAGATATTTGCTTCACGTATGGAAGGATAGGTCATGTCGAAAAGACATGCAATTCCTCTTTGGTCAATGATAATCCAAACAAAAAGCCTCAGTTTGGTCCTTGGTTAAAAGTAGGTTCAACTAGGAGCCCAACTAAATGGCAAGGATACCAAAGTGAAAGAACTTCAAAGAATAGTGCTGATAAAGCTAATTCTCCTAGGAATATGGCAAATATGGGAAAGGGATCTACATTCTTAAATTGCATGAATACTGCTGCTTACCAACTAGTTGAAGAGCTGATTCTCCTCTATGCCCAAATCAAGAACACTCATCCTCAGGGGGATCAGGAAGTGAGTAATTTGACAATTAGGAATGACTCTCATGTTGTTGATCTGAAGAGAAATAAATTGAGCGAGAAAAAGGAAACTAAGCAATTTGAAGAGTATAAAGAGAGCCATGAAGGATAGTTGCAGGAAACAAACTGAGGATGTAATGCTGATTGATCCTACCATTCTTGCTGGTACTGAGGAGGTCAAAGGTATAAGGGAGTCATCTGTTTGTAGGGAAAAGGAGATTGAGTTGATTAGAAGGAATACTTAAGCTAAATTACAAACTACCAGGAAGGTTAGCAAAACTTAGAAGAGAATTGTCAAGGCAGTGGGGAAAAGGAAAGCTTTAGTAGAGGTGGATGGTAGCAGACTGGTGGATGAAGTGAATAGCGGGGGAAAAAATAGAGGTAGGGAGGAAGAGGAGATAAGTATTTCAAACTTCTTTTGGTTTACAGAGTAAAAGGAATAAAACTGATAGAACGAGAGATGCTTTTAACGTGAGGTTTTTGGAGTCCAACCTAACAAGACTCACAAATTTAAATGAGAGTTATGGTGTGGAATTGTTGAGAGCTTCTTGACTCTTCCCCAATTGAAAGAGGTGGTAAAACTCCACTCCTCTCAGTTAATATTTTTAAGTGAAACCAAAAATAAAAAAAAAATTATGAATAAATTAAAGCAAAAAATTAATTGTGATAACATTTTTGTTGTTGATCCTATTGGGAAATCAAGAGGTCTTGCCATTTTGTGGCAGAAGGAAATTAATGTGGAAAAAAATTTATTTACTAATTTCACCATCGAAGTTCTCATTGATGATAGAGCAATGGTAAGAAGTGGTGGAGCATTTTTTTGTATGCTAGAACTAATGGCCAGAAAAGAAGAAACCGGTGGAACATTTTGGCTGCTAGAAAGTCTTTGTAGGGCAAGTACTAGGTTTTGGGGCGTGATTTCAATGATATTTATATTCTGTCAAATGTAGAAAAGTGGGGAGTAAATAGAAAGGATGATTGGAGTTTTAAGGATTTCAAAAATTTTGTATCTTATAACTAGTTAATGGACTTGGGGTTTGAGGGTGTTCCATGGACTTGGAGTAATAGCTAGGAGGATAGAAAAGAAATCAAAGAGAGGCTGGATAGATTTCTGTGCTGTCCAGATTGGAGAAGGTTGTTCGATAAAGCTTATTACTTTCACATAGAAAATGAGGCTTCTAACCATTGCATTCTGGTTATGGACACTTAGGAAAGGAAAAGACCAACTAAGAGGAGATTCTCTTTTGACAGAAAGTGGTTATAGTACCCAGAGGTTGAGAATGTCATCAAACAAGTTTGGAATAAAGATCAGTTGGGCTCCAAATTCTACAAGCTACATAAGAAAGTGAAATGGTGTAGAATTAGTCTTCTCAACTACAACGGATCTCTTAACAACAATGCAAACAAAGAGATTAGAAGGATAAAAGGAAAAATTAAGGAATGGCTCAAAAACAATCAAATTGTTAACAAAAGAGAACTGCTGTCTGGTTGGTACAAACGTTTGGCAAATGCTTATAAATAAGAAGAGATTTTCTGGAGCCAAAAAGCAAGGATTAAATGGCTGAAGGAAGGTGACAAGAACACAAATTTCTTCCATGCATGTGTGGCTGAAAGGAAGAGCAGGAGCAATGTTTCTAAAATCCAAAAATAGAATGGTGATTGGTGTAGTTTGCAAGATGAAATCAAAGAGGAAATCATTAAGTATTTCACCAAATTCTTTACCGGTTCTAAGCCTGGGGATTTTGCAGAAATACTTCAAGGGATTCCACAGACTATTACAGGTCAAATGAATGCAAAGTTAACTAAACTAGTAATGACAAAGAAATTGAAGAAGCAGTTTTTTTTCGTGCATCCCAGCAAGTCTCCTGGCCTGATAGGATGAGTCCTATTTTTTTTCCAAAGCTTTTGGAATGTTTTTAAAACTGATGTTTGCCTAGCTATTAAGAGTTTCTTCTATTCTGGTAACTTGCTTAAAGCCACTAATGAAATTTTAATTTTTCTTATCCCCAAGGTTGACACTCCTACTTCTGTTGCTCACTTTAGACTTATCAATTTTTGTAATATCCTTTACAAGATTATTTCTAAGATTCTAGTTTCTAGGCTTAAACCTTTCCTTCATCATTGCATCAGTAACACTCAATCTGCTTATATTCCATGCAGACAGATCTTAGACAATGTTCTTACTACTCATGAAGCTGTTCATTTCCTCAATAACAAAAGATGTGGTAAAGTTGGGTACATGGCTTTAAAATTGGATATGTCAAAAGCTTATGATAGAGTTGATGTGGCCTTTCCTTTTGTGTGTTATGGCTAAGATAGGATTTTCTCCAATATGGATTTCTTGGACAGAAAGTTGTATTTCTTCTGTTAGTTACTCAGTGAATATTAATGCTAAATATTAATGGAGAAAAATGTGGTTAGATCCAGCCTACTAGAGGAATTAGACAAGGGTACTCTTTCTCCCCTTATCTATTCCTTATGAGTGTTGAAGGATTTTTTAGTTTGCTGAGACAAGCTGTGGACAAGAAGCTAATTTTAGGGATTAAAATAGCTAGTAAGTGTCCACCTATATCTAACATTTTCTTTGCTGATGATTCACTGATTTTTTGCGAGGCAAATGTGCAGGAGCTTTGACAAGATAATTACTATTCTCAGAAAATACGAAGTTGCTTTTGGACAACTTATAAATATAGAAAATCTTCTGTATTTTTCAGCAAAAATTTGGCTGAGGTGGAGAAGGAACAAATGGCCAGGAAGTTGGGTAACATGAATAGGGTATCATAGAGCAAGTACTTGTGGCTTCCTCTGGTTATTGGTAGATTCAAATGCCAAGTTTTTTAGTATGTGAAATAGAGAGTTTTTGCAAAACTCAGCACTTGGAAAGGAAAGTTGCTAAATCAAGCAGGTAAAGAAGTTTTATTGAAATTCACAATCTTAGCTATGCCTAACTATGTGTTGTCTTGCTTCAAACTACCAAGAAATATATGTAAAGAGATTAGTTCTATGATGGCACAATTTTTGTGGGGAAATGAAAATTAGGACAAAAAAAATTCACTGGTTAAATTGGAGCTAACTCTTTGATGTGAAAGGCAAAGGAGGGCGGGGGTTCAGGGATATACAGGGGTTCAACAAGCTCTACTGGCTATACATGTTTGGAGACAATTTCCAAACCCAAATTTGTTGGTGAGTAAAATTCTTAAGGGAAAGTACTTTCCTAATTCATCCATTTGGGAAGCAAATTGTCCTAGAAATGCTTCTTGGACTTAGAAAGGCTTAATGAGTGTTAGAGGATTTATGGCTGCTAGTACTAGGAAGATGGTGGGTGATGGTAGAACTATTAAAATTTGGGAAGATAGTTGGGTTGGATCTCTATAGGGAGGAAGAATAAGTACTAAAAACTAGTAAACTATCCTTACTCAACTGTTAACAAACTGATTGAGAAAGGGAAGTGGAAGGACCATACAATTATGTCAATCATGAATAGGTTAACAGCATTATGAAAATCCCCATTAGTTTGAGTAAGGGAAAGATAAAATAAAATGGATCTACTCACCTAGTGGTAACTATAAAGTGAAGATCAGTTATTGTCAAGCAAAAGAGATCACGGATGGAAATCAAGATGGAGAGTTAGCAACAGAAACTACCAGGAGAAATACCAGGGATACATGCATATGGAAGGCATTATGGGGGTTAAAGATGAAAAACAAATTCAAACATTTTATTTGGAAATGCCTTCACAATATTCTACCAGTCAATGCAGCAATTAAAGACAAAATTCATGAGGTGGATCAAATTTGTAAAGTCTGCGGGAAAGGAGTTGAGACTATGGAACATCTATTTTTCTTTTGTTGTAAGGCTGAGCAAATATGGAGATTGGCTCCTATACATTGGGATGGTTTGGAATGTTTCAGAAACAACTTCTGGAGTTGATGGGATGAACTTTTGGGAGCAACTGAAAAGAATGATAGAGTAAAGCATATTCTTTTTTTTCTTACAGTAAACTTGTTGCGGCAAATATGGAAAGCTAGAAATGACATGATCTTTAACAACAACTGCAGATTGCCTGTTGGGGTGGTCAACAAAGCCCTCCAGGAATGGAATGAATTTGAAACAATTCTAACTCAGGAGGAAGAGAGGAAGCATTAGGCTGCTCATGGACAAGAGGACAGTAGGAATTGGATCCCACCCCCATGGAATGCCATCAGAATAAACAGAGATGATGCAATATGTTCAAGGACAGACAAGGGTGGTAGAGGAATTGTTGCTAGAGACCAGAAAGGGCGATTGATTACAACTCGGGAAAGCCTCTTGTTTGTATTAGTGATCAGGTAGGAGTTGAAGAAGCCTTAGCAATTAGACAGGCTTTGGTCCTGGCCAAGAATGAAGGTTGGGAAAGGATTGAGATTTAGGGAGACGGTAAATCAATCATAGATAAAATTAATTTAGATTCTTTTGATGATCTTTTGCTTAG
Organism: Cinchona pubescens; assembly: GCA_025175665.1. Classification (NCBI taxonomy): domain Eukaryota; kingdom Viridiplantae; phylum Streptophyta; class Magnoliopsida; order Gentianales; family Rubiaceae; genus Cinchona; species Cinchona pubescens. Next base: position 658,254 of record JANKKI010000491.1, on the reverse strand, counting down.
TACAATTCTAGAAGATTACATTCACTCAAAAATTTTTTTGTACAGTTTCCTTCTCTTTTGTTAAAAGAGTTGGCAACTATGTGGGACACGCTTTAGCAAGATTTGCTTGTAACCTTTGTAAAGATGTAGATTGGAATCTGATTTTCCAATTTGGCTGCTTCATGCAACAAGACTTGACATAGGGTAGTTGCTTAACTATGTAATTATTTTGTTCAGGACTACAAGTATCATTTGATTAAAAAAAAAGATGGTCCTCACAACTTTAAAGCATTAAATAATCTTCATTGGTATTTAAAACATTTTGTAGAGAAATGCCACTTAATTAAGAAGTAGTATAAATGTATTACATACTACGGTATAAATTATGAATCACTTATATATTGATTTGTTTTCTTTTATAAGCGTAACAAAACACTGTGTTTAGATCGATAGATTTGATTTGTAGGAAGGATTTGAAATGAATGGATTTGTATTGAGTGGATTTGAAATAATATGAAGTTTGGATAAATTTGAAATCTACTCATCTAATCTTTAACTCTTGAAACCTCAGTCTTATTTGTTGGTGAATTTCAAATCTCCAATCGAATCCATTAACTTGTTTGGATAAACCTATGATTGATTTGATTTGAAATCTAAATCTCTCAAAATTCTTCCATCTAAACACAACGAAATTGATTTTGATGATGTTTAATTCAGTATTAAATCATTAAATGATGTTCATTTGTAAACAATGTTCAATTATTAAATGATTTATAAAATGTTTATTAATACTTGTTCTAAGTTAAGTAAAACAAGTGTACTAAAAAAATTTAAGAAGAATGTAAATATGATTATACACTATAAAACACATTATACCAACAGGTATATATTATGGAAAAATTAGCGCTATTGATAATTATTGTAAACAACTAAGGACGATATAGGGATAAAAATAGATAAACAGTAGTAAAAAAACATAAAAACTTTATTACCGGGATTCTGTACAACCATAAATTTTCCAATTAGTATGTATTGCGTTTACTTTGTCATTCTTGAGTCTAGTGGCCATGCAGATCTTATCTGTATTGTTTCAATTTTATCGAATTTCTCCAAAGGAACAAATAACTAGACATAAACATAACCCATTGGTAAATATTAGGACAAAATTATCTTATTAGTAACCAATTTATAATGATAGACACAAAAATGATTTAAATAATTAGAAAAATGTGACAATCAACCACTAAGGAAAGCATGAAACATGCATTTAACTAACATGCAAGATAAAATTAAACATTTAAATGCATTTATAACACATATACATAGGATACTACTAAAAGCAGGTAAGATGGCTGAGTATCCGATCGGTCCAACTACGGTTTTTTTAGTTTAAAATTTTTTTAAAAATATAAAATTGTCTATTGGTTATACAAATATCCCTATAAATAGGAAGGGAGTCGAAAAGCACATTAATATTAGGCCATAATATGTAAATTTTCACAATTAACCCTTTACATGAACTGAGTCGAGTACCCTCTGGGTCGTTGATTTTCGACCTACTACAGACCTAACCCTCAATACCAACTCATTTGGGTACCATTTTTATAGTTTCAAAATGGATCGGGCTTTTTATAGTTTCAAAATGGCTCGGGGTCAGCAGGTTTTTTCAGTCGGCTAGTCAAGATGAACACTCTAATAATTAATGTTAATCTTAGTACTATATTAATAGAGGGAAAGAATTATTAAGTTGGAGAATGTTAATGTAAAAGGTTATTTTAGTCACTTTGAATTATATTTTATAAATTGAGCAATTTAATAAATTTCTTAATTCTTGTGTACCAACCCAAAATTACAATTAAAATGGAACGAAGGGAATAGATACCAATATACCTTGATTAAGCATCCAAAATTTATAATGATTAATTATCATTGCTTTTTATGGCAATACTTTTGTCGTGAACTTTTTTTTTTTAAATATATCTATACTAACAAAAGAAAAGGAAATAAAAAAATAAAAGAAATAAGTGTGTAAAATGCAAATATCTCGAGCATCACATGTTCCATTTACATTCTTTGTAATTTCAACTCCAAAATTTGAGTTAATATAAGATAAAGAAATAATATGCATTATTTAATTAACATAAAAGACAAATTCAAACATTTCAACATGTGTAACAACAAGGAATGGAAAAATGCTTAATATTAAACCTTCGTTGGAAAGATTTCAATACTAAAATGAGCATACTTCCGTTATATCAAACTATTATGTGTATATGTAATCTTATTAAAAACTTAGTATATTGTGGGTGTATGTAATCTTTTTAATAAAATACTCATAATCTAAGCTTAAATGAGCTAATTAATCTGATAATTAAATACTATATGCGATAATAAAGTATTCTATCGGTTGTCATTTACATGCGATAAAGCTCTTTAATTATTTTTATATCAACAATCAAATTATGGAAAAATTCTCAAGTACTATGCCTAATTGTCGACTCATCAAAGCTTTAGTCACGCTTTTCCCAACGAAAAACAAAAAAGGCCAAAAAAGGTTAAGAAAAGGTGAACAAAGGCACAACCAAATTCGACACGTGGTGCGATAAAAAATAGATGATTTGAACTCATCTGACGAAATGGTTTTTTGTGCGTTTTGATAGAAAAACCACCAGACCAAGAAAAAAAAATGATAAAGCGGTCGACTTCTTTCCAACCACTTATCTTTCAATTTGAGGGAATGATAAGCGCATAATTGCTTATCTTTCATAGAATTCACTATCTCATTGGGTAGGAAACTAAAGTTTTTAGGCGAACATTGTATATCATTGTTATATAAAGTCAACATTATATATTAATCATTGTGTATGATTTATAATATATGAAAATTGGTTTTATTATAATAGCTGAATGAATACAAGTAACTTTCTAAAACAAATGTCAAAATTACGTTGTATGTTGACCATTATATATAGCTTATCATTTGACACTGATATTTATATCTAAGATAAATTGTGCTGGATAAGAAATTTGCGTCACTTGTTACATAAAACATACTATGTGTAATAGTAGGTAAATATAATTTACGTAATTATGGTGGTTGTTATTGTTGTAGTATAAGAATAATGTTGAATCAGTTATATGTGTCAATTGTTAGCTTACTCTGTATGACCATCAGTGTATGTGCTTCATCAACTATGACAGTAGGTATTTTTGTAATCTGTGAACAATATTGAACAAATTGAACTTCACAACTTTTAGATAATGTAAAATACTTATATAGATTGTTATTTTTTAAATTACCAAGTATGAAAAATGTACTTCTAAGAATACATAGATGGGTAAATGTGTATTGTGCTTGTAGCCGTACAATTGTGATAATATTATATAAGCTAAAAGATGAAAATTTTTAGTTATATTGATGAAGTCATGTGGTGATTGTTACTTAGATATGACTCACAAATTATGCTAGTATACGTATCGAATAAGTAATATAATGATGAGAAAAGTATTGTTCACATAAGGACTATGCTAACACTCTACTAAACACCTAAACGTTATACTTTCAATCCTATCTAAACTAAGAAACATATTTTATGGTGTAATCAATAATAGAAATACAGAATACAAATAAGGCAATAATTCAACTAAAGAGTGGAAAAAATTGGTAAATGACTTACCAAGGATTCACTCGTCCCTTACCAATCCCCTTAATTGATCCATTTATTCATTTTATCATTTCTTAATTCACTCATGATGTTTACTAGTCTAGAATCTTATGTAATTGTGAGTATCTTTTGACTTCTCTCACAAATCTTCAAAACCTAGCCAACATAATGTATTTCTATGTGAATTCGAGCCAAACTTAATGAGTAGAAGACCACTCTCTAGGATTACGTAAGATGAATAGTTACTTTCGACCTGTATTCATGAAACATCCATCCTTCCCTATAAAACTTCTAAACAAAGGCTAATTAGATGCATTCCTAACTCTAAAGCTCCTCTTTTGATTTTTGAATTAGGGTTATAAATCAATTTATAAGTTGAGGGCTTACATACACATTTAATACCACTAATTAAGCAAATCAAGCATAAATTAGACATAATCATGAATGAAATAAATCAAATCAATTGAGATTCATGGCAAGTTATAAATAAAACCCTAGAATTAGGATTTAGTGTACCATCTGACCAATTGAACAACAAAATATTCAATTACAATTGTGAATAGCATATTGAATACAAGAATAGGAAAGAGAATGAAAAACTAAGGTTGTCAAGTCGAGTATTCTCTTCTTCTCCCTTGTTCTCTTCACCAACGATCATTATGTGTTGATTCTCTTGTTTGCATATGTCTGATATTTTTTGTTGACTGTCTCATGCTCACTATACTTAATTAATGACCTAACATAACCCTTATAAAGTACCTATTAGGGTTTACAAGAAAATAGGTAAAAAAAATTCAAAACACGGGTCAAAATCATAAAAACCTTTAAAAATTCTAGTATAAGGGGGTGGTTGTCCCTGCCAACCTTCTGGGTACTGGAAATGCCTAGGCACTAGTGGCTAGGGGTGTTCATGGGTTGGGTTTTCGGGTCAAAAAATTAAAACCTAACCCAACTAATATAGAAGCCCATATAAACCCAACTCAAGTATTAGTTGAGCGAGTTACTCGGCTTCTTGGATTATTTGGGTAAAAATCTAAATGAACAAAAAAAATAATTTAAAAGTCTATAATTATAAGATTGTCCATAAAAAATATATATTTAGTTAAAAATAAAATGATTAGGTCAAGAATTAAAAGAAAAAATATACAATATGGTAAATTAGATGTTATTTCAAGAATGAAAAGACAAAAAATATAAATTTGATGAAATAATTAGGAAAAAAGGGTTATCGAGTTTTTGGGTTGGGTTGGGTTTTTAAAAATAAAAACCAACCCAATCCAACCAAACTTAAGTAAGCCAACCTAAATAACCCGAAACTTGATAACCCAACGCATTTAACTCCAAATTCATTTAGGTTGGGTTGGGTTGGGTTTGAACATCCCTACCAGTGGCTAGGTGCCCCTGTTATGCCTTTGGGAGTGTCTAGCGTGCAGTTTTCACTAGGGGTGATCCTAGTTTTTTTCCCTTTTGACCTGTTTTTGTCTCGTTTGAGCTCTATTGTAAATAAAACCTACAAAAACACATTTTAAAAGTTAAATATATATTATTACCTAATTTATGGACTTGAGATACAAAATTACAAAAATACCCCTACTTTTTAAATTCAAACCCTCGAACTACGAATAAAAGTCAAGTTAAAAGTACATAAAAATACTCTCCCTTGGAGAGTTAACACACCCCCAAACTTGAATTTTTACTCGTCTCGAGTAAAATAAAACAAAATAGATAAACACATTCAAGCACATTAATCTTTTTCAGCACGTCAACTGTTGTAACAAAGATAGAACTAAACAAGAAGAGATATGGATTCAGTATGGATATAAAAGAACATTGCTAATCAACACCATATCATCATTATGAAAGTGTTAACTCTCCATTCATGAAAGCAGATATCACTCGCTTACTAATCAATGAAAAATCCATTGAACATGAGTTTAGCAGGGGACAAACATGTCGTGGAACAAATTTTTAAGTACACAAAACACTCATAGTACAAATCAAACCATTAACCACGTAGGCCTTTAAACCTTGCAAAACAGGCTAAGGAATGAATGTAGGATATATTTGGATAAAAGTAATTTAAATCACCTTAGACACGTTAGTAAATAACGTCAAACTATAATCCTCTAGAACATCCCCCACAAGCCATAGTATTGAACCAACTACACTTTTGAATGCAAAGATGCACCTTCTTTATTACAACTTGGAAGGAATTGTCATTCTTTATTCATAATACCTGAAACAAACTTAGAAGGAGTTATCCTTCTTTTATTTATTTTTCTTTTTCTTCTATTCTTTTCACTTTTGTTTTCTCTTTTTTCACATTTTTTTTTTCAAATCTTCGACATATAGGTGGTTTGCATCCAACAACATATATAACTTTAACTTTTTCTCCCAACAAACAAATCTCATATTCTTTCGAACCATCCATAAAAATTTGCACATAGTATCAATATTGTACACCACTAATACTAACTACTGAGGTGATGGGTAGAAAGAGTGATAAAATAAAAAGAAGTAAATGTGCTAAAATAATATGTTTAAATAAAGAATTAAAACTTATAAGGTTAAAAAGGGGACTAAGAATAAATTGATGTTTAGGTTGGCTTTTTGGTTCAAATGGTCCAAAAAACTTACCTAAATCATTTCCTTGGTCCAAAATCCACTCATATTTCACAAGCATATAAATCACATACAATTCCAATGATGCACAAGCAAAACAAATATCACAAGGCAATCGTAATTTACACTCATTAAAATCACCTCACTTTCACACCCTCACTCGAAGGATGTGTTTAAGTGTATAGTAATAACACTTCATATCTTTAAGTGTTCAAAGGGCAATAGAAAAGCTATATACATTTTCAGTTTATAAACTCTAACAAGATTAGTTCCACTTTAACACATTTTTAACACCTTGAGACGTATCAAAAAAGTTAATGAACTCAATCAAGACAAGAAAAAGCTTCAGAAATCTTTATGGTTTAGTTCTCTACAATAATTTGGGCAAAGAGGGCATAGAAATCGTGAAAGCTGCCATCTAGTAGTTAGGAGTCTTATATACAGCCAGATCTTCAATATTGATAAAAACTTCCTAGAAATTGAAAATATTTTTGGATTTTTTTTTTCAAAAATTGGAAACCAAACATAATGAAATAGAACTACCTCATTACTAACAAACCAAATTACACAAAACATAAAAACAACCTCCATAGCAAATAAAAACAAAGCACTTAATACATACATACCACAAATAATAAAAAATCAACAAAAATCAACACCACCAATCATAGACACCACCCTAACTTAAAATGAAATATTGTCCCCAATATTTTGTACATAAAAAAAATTAATAAGGTGAAAAGGTAAAATAAGAAATAAACACGCCCCTTATATCTGTGAGTGGCGTTTACTCCTCATCCTTATCATCACTCATAGAATCTTCCTCTTCCTCTTCATCATGTCATCGTTATTGTCTTATCATCACTCTTTATCAAACTCATCAAATGTAGGTGTCCCGGATAAAGCTGGAGCTTCATCCATATCAACCCTAGAGGCCTTGCTAATGTAGGTAATGAACCTGCCCATGGTCTTCATGTATTGTTGTTGATGCTTCATTTGTCTCTCCAATCTTGACAACCTATCATCCATGGTGCGAATCAAACCCGTGGAGTGACTAAAGCTTGCCCCATTGCCTTTGGGGTTCCTTTCTTCCTTGGAAGCATTCTTGTTACGGCTCGTCCATCAATGGGTTTTAATATTAAGACTTTCATGTCCACAGTTTTGTTCCATTTTACCCCTACATGGAGACATAGTTGGGTGATTAAACAAGGGAACCATAATCACTTACTTTTGGTTTTGGTTGTATGCAAAATTTGAGAATAAATAAGACATCCAACATCAATTAAATGCCCTTCAAGAATACAAAATAGCAACAAAAATCTATCAACAGTTATGTGTGTGGCATGACCGGCTGCAATTAAGTTGTCTAGTAGCGCTCAAATAATTATTGGAAATGAAAATTTCGTTCTTAGAGCATTTTGTGCTCTCTTCCAAGTCACTTTAACACCATTGTGCATAGTTTTAGCCATCAAATCCAAATCCGATTCAAATTGATTTTGATAGCGAAATAAAGCATCATTATCTGTTTTTGATAAGCCAAAGAAAGGGTTTGAAGATTCACATGTGCATAGAACTTTAACCTATTGCACAAAAACAATTCTATTATCATGTTCTAAGAAATTAGCATAGAATTCTATAACTATTTCCTCTATAGCAAATTTCAGGTGTGTACACAACCTATTCTAGTGCCGATTATGAATGTTTTTCTTATTCTCGGCCCTTAGGTCACTACATTCCCAATCTAATTCCAATTTATACCTCCTTTCACATATTATCATTTTATTGTTTTCCCTCTTCATACTGTTGTAAAGCTTTTTGAGAGGTGAAAAATTTCTTATCTAATTTACTCTTGGAGCTTGACCTCTTAGCCTAAAATTTTTAGCCTTAGGAGGCACGGTAAAATTTTCAATATAGAGACAAAATTGAAGTCAACTTGAACCAAATTGAAGTACTCGTACACCAAGTAGCACAAATTACACTAAGAAATCTTCCTGAGATGCCAAACAAACCAATTTCAAGCAAAAAGATTCAAGTTCATAAAAAACTAAGAACCCATGAACCCACTAATTTAAGCTCACATATATGGAACAAAATCAGTTAAAAAACATTAATTTAGAAGAATTTCACCAATTTGCAACTTTTGAAAGACTTTTTGCTTGGTTGTTGGCTCCTAGCCACTTTCCCAAGAGGATCTTGTTGGAGTCCTTGCTTCTTATCTTTTTGCCCTCTTCATTCAATTTGAAAATTACAGCAATTTAGTCACTTTTTGATGTTCAGATTCAAGAGTTAGGGTGTAACTAGAGTGAGTTTTGTGTGGGGAAGGATGGGGAAAGGTTTAGAGGTGTTTGGGGATGTTTTGCAGGTGTTTGGAGTTGACGAGAAAGAATGGGCTGCAATTTGCACTTCTTTTACCATCAAGCTGTGGCTTGGGCATGCCTCCTAGACCCGTGGGCATGTCCAGTCCAGCCCAACCCAAAGTGGCTAGGTGCGGCTCCCATTGGCTTGGGTGCTGGCAGCATTGGTTGCGAGCTGTTTTGCCGTTTTAGTCCATTTTTGAACCCTTTTTCATGTGTAGCTCAAATTTTTCTTCATAAACTCCTCCAAGCATCATTTAAGACCTAAAACATCAAATTAACTTAAATTATTCTAAAAACAAAATATGTTAAAAAAATTAGAAGTTAAGTGCAAGAATTAAAAGTTAAAGTTGAAAACGTGGGCTGACTCCCACTAAGCACTTATTCAACGTCTTTAGCAAGACATAGCTATTAGTTCATGTGATTGAAATTCTTAAATCTCCGTTGGGGACACTATTAAGTTTTTCACATTCAAAATGCCCATATGCAAATGGTCTTGATTCCATCACATTAAATATAACTGAGTCGTTTCAACTACCCTTGGGATGACTTGTTCTTGGTACACGTCAATTAAAGCTTTTGCCGATATGAGGAATGGCCTTCCAAATATAATACATATATCATCCTCATCTTCTTCATCCATGTCTAGGACAGTGAAATCAACTAGGAAGTTGCGTTTCCTTACTTTGACGAGTACATTATGTAATTCTCACATTGGGTCTACCTTTCTCCTATCTGTCAACTGAATAAGTTGGTTGCTTTCTTTGAGGTCCATTATCCCTATTCTCTAGGAAAGAGATAAAGGCATTAAATTCATAGTTGTTCCTAAATCACAAAAAACTCGGTCCACAAAAATATCACCAATAACAGAAGGTATAGTGAAACTCCCTAGATCTTTCTTCTTTTTAGGTAGTATGCTTAGGAGTTGTCTGTTACAAATTTTTGCAACTTTTAGAATTTCTTCATTCTCTCTTTGCTTGACCAATGCTTTTATCTCAACATAGTCCTTTATTTTTTGTAGATGATACAATGCTTCAACTTGCAATTTCTCCTTTCTTATACTACCATCCTAGTTATCAAAACAAATTTCATTTTCAGATAACTCAAGTAATTCATCAAAACGGGGAGGGGGAACATAATTCTTATAGATGGTAAGAAGAATCTTTCGATTATCAATGTGAAAGATCCATCCTTTAATTGCTCTCCAAGGTATCCACTTCTTCCTCTCTTTCTCTTCCAAGGTTATTTCACCTTTTGGTTGCTTGCAATCGATGAATTGCACCAAGTTGCCATTGTAATTGAGTTGATTATGCTTTTGTCTAACCATCTAAATACCTCATTTTTTGTCTTATCCTTCCATGCTGGAGTTAAGACTTCTTGCTTTTCCACCAAAGGTTTAACTATGGCTTTGCCTTTGACTACATTAACTACAAAACACTCATCGTATTGCTAAGCCATTTTTATAGCTTTAAAAACTATAAATTTATATGCTCGTTTTGGATTTTCATGGTGAGCTAGCCTTTTTGTACATCAGTAAGAGTTCTTCAGACAGTTGCTAAAAATGGCCTTCCCAATATGATAGGAATGTTCGTATTTTCTTCATAATCAAATATTGTAAAGTCACGAGGAAAGATGAACTTATCAATCTTTACCAGGATGTCCTCAGTGATGCCTTGTGGATGAGTTAGAGCCTTGTCGACTAGTTAGAGGGTCACATTTGTCGGCATTACTTCTCCTATCTCAAGTTTCCTGAAAATAGATAAAGGCATTAAATTAATACTTGCTCCAAAATCACACAAGGCCTTACCAATAAACTGTGTGCTAATAGTGCAAGGGATGGTGAAGTTCCTGAAATCCTTAAGCTTTGGCAGTAGCTTTTGTTGGAGAACTGTATTGCACCCCTCTGTCAAAGCTATCATCTTGAAGTCCGGATCCTTCTTTTTCTATATAAAAGTTCCTTCAATAACTAGGTATTCGTTCTAGTGCCTCTGCAAAAGAATGTTAATATGCAATTTTTAAAAAACTTCTAAAAATTTATGAAACTGGCATTTTGAAAATGAGCACCTATATTGTTTGAGCTACTATGGATAAGGTACTGGAGGGAAAGGCGCTTGACTTGATACTCTCTATGTTGCTCATTCTCTCCCTATTTTTCTTCTTCAATTGTAACTTGTCTGCCATATTCCTTTGCTTTCTTTGGTTGATTCTCGGCCACCAATTTTTTGTTACTATGAAGAGTAACTGCATTGCATTTCTCTCTACCATCATTCTTTAGGTTAACCTTTGTTTCACTTAGTAAAGAACCCTAGGGCCTATTATTTATGGCATAGGCGAGTTACCCTATTTGGGTCTCCAAGTTTCTTATTAATGCTGTGTTGCTTTAGAGAATGGCATTCTAATTTTGAAGCATTTCATCAGATATTGTCATGTACTGCCGCAAGAGGTCCTCCATGCTATCTTGCTTTTTCAAGATTGCCTGGGTTTGCCTATTTTGCCCTTGGAATCCGGCAACACTGGTGGTCTTGTTGAGCTATTGGCACCACCCCATTGGTTGTTGTTCTAGGAAATGTTGGGGTTGTTTCTCCAACTAGGGTTGTATGTGTTGGAGTATGGATTATTTTAGGATCGGTTGAAATTTCCCATGCCAGATTAATTGGGCATTGGGTGTTCTTCGTGATACTTTCCACAAGTTGCTACCATATATTGGACCTATTTTGGCTGAATATCCACCACTTTTAGCTTTTTAGTATAGGTAGTCACTTGTGCAGCTAGGGTGGTGAATGGGTTCACATTGTACATTCATTTTGTTTTTCTAGGTATATTGTGCTCACTTGCCTACTAGTAATCATTTAAGGACATGCCCTTAAGCATCTGCACGGCCTCGTCATAACTTTTGCTCATTATTTCCCTACTAGCTATTGCATCAATTATGGTTCAGGTCGGCCTATGCAACTCGTTGTAAAACGTCTGAATCTGCAACTAGCCTAGCAAGCCATGATGTAGGCATAGCCTTAGTAAATCCTTGAATCGTTCCCACGCCTCAAAGAGTGGCTTGTTATCCTGTTGCACATAGAAAGAAGTAATATCATTTCTCAATTTTGCTATTTTAGAAGGTGGAAAAATTTACTCAAAACCTTTTGTGCTAAAATATTCTATGTAGTAATGTAACCATGGCCCTGTGATATTAAGTAGGCTTTGGCTTTATCCTTGAGAGAGAATGGACAAAGCCAAAGTCTGTTTGCAATATCAAATACCCCATTATGATGGAATGTGTCACACATTTCACGAAAATTGAATATTTGCACATTCGGGTTATCATTTGGTGCTCTACCAAACATAGCCGATGTTTGAACTATTTGGATAATTTGTGGCTTTAGATTCAAGTCATTTGCCTGGATTGGCAGCTTGGTAATGCTTGACTAAAGTCCATCCAAGGTTAGCACAGGAAAGTCTCTTAAATGGTCGATTCCTCCTCATTCAGTTGGCGTGGTGTCACTGGATTGACTAGAAGCTGATCATCTATGATCTCAATTATCGGTTGGAACCCGCATCTAGCTTCCTTTCGTAGTCGGTGTGTGATTCACTCAATTTCAAGATCTAAGGGTAAAATTTCCTTGTTTGACCTTCTGGCATAAATGACAAGGACCCGCCAACAAAAATATGAAAAGGAAAAACTATAAAATAGAATAAATGAAAATAATGTAAATAAATAAATTATTCTTAGACTAAAATTGTAGTGCTTAATTAGATGTTAATAGACTATATAATGTTAGAACTAAATCCCCGGCAATGGTGCCAAAAATTTATTCATGCTGCGATTGTTACTAGACAGGACTAACAAACTACTCAAGTATATGTATCAAAAAATTAATATCATGATAAGAAAAGTATGATTTTCATAGGGACTATGCTAACACCCTATTAAGCACCCAACCGTCACACTTTTGATTGGGTGCTCAAAGGGTGAAAGAATGGAGTAGTAAATAACAGATACAGAATAAGATTAAGGAAATATTTAAACTAAAGAGTGAAAAAGTCGATCATTTAGTTATCTATGGTTCACTCGTCCCTTACTAATCCCGACACCTCAATTGATCCATTTATTCGTTCTATCATTTCTTAATTTACTTATGCCTTTTCTAGTCTAGAGTCTTATGGAATTGTGAGTTATCTTTCTGCTTCTCTCAAGTCTACTAAACCTAGCCAATTCACTATATTTTTTTATGTGAATTCGAGCCAAGCTTGTTGCATAGATGATCATTCTATAGGACTACCTAAGATGAATAGGTATCTTATAATCTATACTAAAAAAATGTCCGTCCTTCCCTATAGAACTTTTGAACAAAGGATAATTAGATCGATTCCTAACCCTAAAGGTCTTCGTTTGATTTCTAAATTAGGGTTACAAATCAATTTATAAGTTGATTAGTCTCATAAACACATTTAATATCATCTAATTAAGCAAATCAAGCATAAGATCGTAATTATGAATGAAATAAATCAAATCAATTCAGATTCATGGAAAGTTATGAATGAAACCCTAGAATTAGGGTTTAATACATCTGTGCGCAACAAAATATTTCGAGTCTGTATGAAAAATTGAACAAACAAGAAATATAATGATAAAAATATGAATATATGAAATAAAAGATTACAATCTCTAGGATATACTCAATATGTGGAGAAAATTCCTTCGATTCTTTACTTCAGATGCGATCCGAGGGCTTCACAGCTTATTCTCGAATCAAATATTGAATTCTTCAAGTCTTGATATGGGAGACCTGAAGAACGCTTGATGAAAATCTTCAAATCTTGATATATGGAAGACTTGAAGAGAGAATTTGAAGACTCAGAGCTTTCACAGCTTGCAGACTTCAGAAATATGTGTGTCTGTGTATATGTCTCCGTGTCTTGAATCTCTGAGGGATGACCCTTATTTATACATGTATGGAAGGGAGCAAGGTAGAAGACTTGTAGTACATGTGTAACTTCTTATTTGCATACCAAGAAACAAATTCTTATCTCTTTACACACATAAGAGATATTAATACATAAGGACTGTACTACTTTGATATTATCTCCTTATTTTAATTTATTAATAAGGAGAGATAAATACTAGAGTACATATTTCCTTATTGGCGAAGTCTTGTAGACATGTGACGTGGCACAATTTAATTGGAAGAGCGACACAAATTCATTTGATTGGTCGAACCACCTCATCTTGACATGTGGAATAATATAATTGGTTTTAAATTAACCAATATTCCAAAATATATATGACATATGGCATTATTTAATTGGACCATAAATATCCAATTAAATTTACTTATAGACCAATGATAATTTTAATTAAAATAAAATTTCATTGTCTACAACATCATCTGAAAAATTCATACAACACAAGAATTAATTTCATTCGTGAATATTATATTGCATTCAAGAAATAGGAAAGAGAACGGAAAACAAAGCTTGTCAAACTGAGTCTTCTATTCTTTTCCATTGCTCTCTTCGCCAACAATCGTTACTTGTGTTTATTCTATTATTTGTGGCTTTCTGATGGTTTTTGTCGACTACCTCACACTCTCTATGCTTATTTAATGACCTATGTACATGACCATTATATAATGCCTATTAGGGTTTACAAGAAAATGGGTTAAAACTATCAAAAACCGGGGTCAAAATCATAAAAACCCCCCGTAAAAATGCTATTGTAAGGGGCTGGGTGCCCCTGCCAACCTTCTGGGCACTAGGCATTAATGCCCAAGCACTAGTGGTTCGATGTCCTTGCCAAGGCTCTGGGATGCGTCCAACGCCTAGCTTTCGCTAGGGGTGTGCCCGGTCTTGCTCTGTTTTGACTTGTTTTCGCCTCGTTTGACCTCCATTGAAAATAAAACTTGCAAAAACAAATTTTAAGGTCATAAATATACATTTTTTGACACAAAAACAACAAAAACCTAATTTATGGACTCAGGGTGCAAAATTACAAAATACCCGTACTTATAAACTAAAACCCTCGATTTATGAACAAAAGTCAAGTTAAAAGTACATGAAAATACTATTTTTTTGGAGCCGAAGGGGGAGGTTATGATTCATGGCTTAATGAGAACATATATGCCAAATATAGAAGTGATGAAGATAATCTTTGTAAACAAGGAAAAATTAAAAAAATTTGTACTAATCGAAGCACAATTCAATTATCCATGTGTTTAAGTAAGAGCAAATCAAAAATCAATTTACTCAATTGAGAATAGATAAAATGTCACCATACTCACTAGAAAATAAATCAAAATTGTTGTATTCAATTAAGAGCAAATTGAAAGTTAATATCAAAATTGAGAACAAACCAGAAGATGGTCTACCCAAGTGGTAGAGCCTACGCCATAATTTGTGGAAGCAGATGCCTGCATTCGCAAGACCCCTACCATTTAAAAATAAATGTGAAAAGAAGTTAATATGCTAAATTGATGACAAATGAATTGGTGATGCACTCAATAGAAAACAGATAAAAATTTATGTTGTAAAATGTGCATAAATAAAATTATTGAACTCAAGTGAGAATAGATTAACCATTTGTACGC
The DNA here is from genome assembly GCA_025175665.1 of Cinchona pubescens. Classification (NCBI taxonomy): domain Eukaryota; kingdom Viridiplantae; phylum Streptophyta; class Magnoliopsida; order Gentianales; family Rubiaceae; genus Cinchona; species Cinchona pubescens. The sequence continues at coordinate 643,056 of JANKKI010000491.1, read as the reverse complement.
TCAATTGAGAATAAATTAAAAGAAAAAAGTACACTACATGTTGTTTGCCATTAATAAAAAAAAGATAGTGTTGAATTGTGAATCAATCAAAGTTATTGTATTTAATTGAGGACTATGAAATATTTTTGTACTCAATAGACAACAAATTAAAAGTTGATGTACACTATAAAAACAAACGCATAGTTGTTCATGTACTAAATTGAGGATAAATGCATCCAAAATAATGGCACTCAGGAATTAATGAAAAGTTAATCTCAACTAGAAAAATAATAAATAGTTATTATACTTAATTGAGAACCAATAAAATATCTTTACACTTAATGGAGAACAATTCAAAAGTCTATGTACTCAATCGAGAATAATGGAAGTTGTTGATGTATAAAATTGATAACATATAAGCTATTAATTTACTCAATTGAGAATAAATAAAAAGTTAGTGTACTTAATTAACAACAAATAAAAGTTGTTATACTCAATTAACAACAATCAAAATTATTATACTTTTAGTGAAAGCCAATCAAATATTTTATAAGTGATTGAGAATACATCAAAAGTGAATTTTGACTAACTATACTCAATTAGAGTTGTAAATGAACTCAAGTTACTTGACACTCGAATTGAACTTAGCTCTTTAAGATCTAGGTTCGTTAATAATCAAGCCAATCTGGAACAAAATTTAGAGCAGTCCATAAAAAGGGAACATTTGAATTAGAAAGTACACTCAAAATTTAGAGTTTTTTGCTAAATCAAGACACAAGACAATTACCCAGGAAATGACACATACCACTGGTACTTTTTCTATCAATTTTACACCCAGCAAAGTCAGCGTCAGAATAACTAATTAAATCAAATGTAGAGGATTTTGGATACCACAGACCAAAATTCATTGTACCCTTTAAGTATCTAAAAATTCTTTTTACAGCTATCAAGTGCAATTTTTTAGGGCAAGATTGAAATCTAGCATATAAACAAACAGCAAACATAATATCTGGTCTGCTAGCTGTTAAGTAAAGTAGGCTTCTGATCATACATCTATAGTGTTTTTAATCAACACTATTACCTCCTTCATCTTTATACAAGTTTGGTTGAAGTGCACATAGGCGTACCAACTTGTTTGCAATCTTCCATTCCGAATCGTTTGAGTAGCTCCTTTGTGTACTTGATTTGTGTAATAAACTTTCCTTCCTTTGTTTGGTGAACTTGTAGTCCAAGGAAAAATTGTGACTTTCCCATCATACTCATCTCAAACTCTTTTTGCATTAAATGTGAAAAATCCTTGCACAAGCTTTCATTAGTTGCTCCAAAAATAATATCATCAACATAAATTTGAACAATTAACAAACAATTGGAATTTGTTTTGGTAAAAAGAGTGGTGTCAACTACACCTCTTTTAAATCCATTTTCAATCAAGAAACCACTTAGTCTTTCATACCAAGCTCTTGGAGCTTGTTTCAAACCATATAAAGCTTTAGAGAGTTTGAAAACATGATTTGGAAAATTTTTATTTACAAAGCCCGGAGGTTGTTCAACGAAAACTTCTTGATCAATAAAACCATTTAAAAATGCACTTTTGACATCCCTGGCATTTGAAATCATTAAAACATGCAAATGTGAGAAACATGCGAATGGATTCTAATCTAGCAACGGGTGCAAAGGTTTCATCAAAGTCAATAGCTTCTTCTTGAGCACAACCTTTTACAACAAGTCTAGCTTTGTTCCTTATGATTTCACCTTTATCATTTTATTTGTTTCTAAAATCCATTTTGTTCCAATTACGGGATGAAAGATGGTCTTTCAACTAAGGTCCACACGTTATTTTTCTCAAATTGACTAAGTTCATCTTGCATGGCAATGACCCAAGATTCATCATTTAAAGCAACATCTACATGTTTGGGTTCAATGTGAGAAAGTAATGCACAATTATTATTCAAAGGTTTATGAGAACGAGTAGTTACCCCATCGGATAGATCACCTATGATCAAATCTTGAGGGTGACTAGAGCCGAATCTCCAAGGTTTTGGAAGATCTATTGGAATATCCTTGTTCTTTTATTCTTCATCATCTACTGGATGGTTGTTGACATCATCATATTGCTTGATGTTATCTCTTGATGATCTTCATGGATAGTGAGCTTCTCAAGCTCCTTTTGAATACCTACATCTTCATCTTCACATATATTCTTTGAGAACATCATTAGCTTTATCAAATGTAACATGTACAACTTCTTCAATCAAAAGCGTTCATCTATTGTATACTCGGTATGCTTTCTTGTCACTAGAATATCCTAGAAAGATTCCTTCATCCGATTTTTTGTCAAATTTACCAAGATTTTCTTTGATTTTTAAAACAAAGCATTTGCAACCAAAGACTTTAAAATAGCTCACAACGAATTTTTTTACAAAAAATGAGTTCATATGGAGTTTTGTTTAAAATGGATCTTAATAAAACTCGATTCGTGACATAACAAGCCGTGTTAACGGTTTCGGCCCAAAAATATTGTGGTAAGTCGCATTCACTAATCATAGTTCTAGCGGTTTCTTGAAGAGTTCTATTTTTCCTTTCAACAACACCATTTTGTTGAGGGACTCTAACCAACCGAAAATTCATGTGAAATACCGTTGTGATCACAAAATTCGGGAAAACCTCCAAATTTAAATTCGGCACCATTGTCACTTCTTAAACGAATGATCTTTAAATTCAATAAATTTTGAATTTTGGAAAACAATTTTACAAATTTTTCAAAAGCTTCATTTTTGTGAACAAGAAATAATACCCAAGTATACCTAGAATAATCATCTACAATAACAAAGGCATATTTACAACCACCAAGACTGGCATGTTGAGTTGGTCCAAACAAGTCTAAGTGCAACAGTTCTAAAGGTTTATGAGTGGACACAAAATTCTTTGGTTTAAAAGAAACCTTAACTTGTTTACCAAATTGGCATGCATCACAAATTTTATTTTTCAAAAACTTTAGTTTTGGCAAACCTCTTACCAATTCCTTCTTAGCAAGTTTTTCAATTAAATCCATATTAAAATGACAAAGTCTTCTATGCCAAAGTCAAGGATCATCTATGGAAGCGGTAAGACATTTTAAAACATTGCTATTGCTAATTTTATCAAGGTGAATCACATAAACATCATTGTGCCTAGTGCCCTTAAATAAAACAACACGATTTTTATCAAGGATAAGACATTCATGCTTGGTAAAAAACACATATTAATTTTTATCACAAAGTGGACTTACACTTAATAAATTGTAGTTCAAGTTATCAACAAGAAGCACATTCTTTATCAAGGTTTCACCATTTTTACCTACATCACCAATGCCGATTGGTTTTGCTTTATTGTTATCCCCAAATGTTACTTTTCCACTGTTTTTGGATTTGAGGTTTGTGAAGAGAGAAGCATCACCCTTCATGTGCCTTGAGCATCCACTATCTATGAACCACTTAGCATTGTTGTTGATGTTAAGTACCTACACAATAGATCAATTGATAACTTTTGGTACCCACATTTTCTTGGGTCCATTTGAGTTGGTGAAATTGCTATTAATCCATACGGTTTTCATTCCAAGTTTCTCATTTTTCTTGACATAACACATTGTTGACATGTCCATGTGGTTGGAAATATCTACAAATAATATTGTTATTTCCATATGAAAAGGATTTTGATTTTACAAAGCATAAGTCATCCCTTCTAAACATGATAAAATTTTTGTTCATTAACACATTTCTATTTCTTTTCAAGTCAACAACATTTTCCCTCTTTCTAGTCAAGAGAACATTCAAATCATCCAATATTTTCTTCAAGGAGGCTTGTTCTTCCTTGACCTTTGATCTCACATGCATTCTTTTCTTCAAATCACTATTTTCTTGTGATAGGCTATTATTTTCATTCACAAGTATAGAGTTAGCATTCAATAGAGCATTTGATTTCTTCACTAACTCCTTATTTCTAGCATATGATTCCTTTAAGCTATCATGCAATTTTAAAATGAAAGCTTCAAGATCATTTTCATCATTGGAGTCATAGTTAGAATTTTCGTCATCATCTCCAATGGCCATAAAGGCCATTTGTGCCGACTCCATTTCTTCTTCATCAACTTCTCCTTCGGAAGTGCAATCATCCCATGTGATTTGAAAGTTATTGAATGAGGCTTTCTTCCTTCCTTCTTTTTCTTGGAAGGACACTCATTTGCAAAGTGTCTGAGTTTACCGTATCCAAAGCACTTTTCATTTTGCTTCTTTATTTCCAGCTTAGTCTTTCCTTTGAAATTATTTCAATTGGTAGCTCCACCTCTTCTCATTCTCCGTTAGTTGATGTAATGTGTAAGAAATCCTTTGGTGATGAGTGCAAGATCTCCTTCATCAAGATCTTCATCTTCTAGATTGATGGAGCCATTTTCATCCTCTTCTTGAGAGGACTTTAGTGCAATGCTCCTTCTTGGTCTTGCTTCTTTATCATCCACCACTTTGGCCTTCAACTTCAATTCATAAGAGGTAAGAGAGTTGATTAGTGATTCAATAGGCATTGAATTTAAATTCTTGGCTTCCTCTATAGCGATTGTTTTGGCATCCCATTCTTTGGATAGAGCATTTAAGATTTTTTTATTCTTTTCACCCATAGAATACTCCTTACCCAAGGCTTCAAGATCTTTATTGATGTCATTGAACCTACAATACATTTTGTCAATATTTTCATGTGGTTCCATCTTGAAGTACTCATACTTGGCAACAAGTAAGGATTTCTTTTGCTCACGAACATCGTCGCTCCCGTCATGGATTTTCTTCAATTTATCCCAAATTTCTTTAGCGGAAATGCATCCCTTGATGCGAGTTGATTAATTAGCATCCAAGGCATTATATAGCACATTCATGACTTTTGCATTTAAAGTCAAATTTGCCTTGTCTTGTGGAGTGAGCTCATCCCTTGTCTTTTCTCTTCTTCTATTTCTGTGATCATCAATGATAGTAGCTTCAAAGGGACCATCATTTACAACATACCACAAGTCAATATCAATAGATTGCAAAAACATTGTCATTCTATCTCTCCAACTAATAAAATTTGCCCCATTGAACATAGGGGACCTAGTAACGGATTGACATCTTCCCTAAAAAAATAGAGCATTGTTGGTTGCCATAATAGTTCTTTTCTCAAAAGCAATTTAAGCAATAAAATGAAACCAAGCTCTGATACCAATTGTTGGTCCCAAAGCAACCTAAGAAGGGGGTGAATTAGGTTTCTAAAAATATTTTAAGAAAGATTAAACTTAATGAAAATTTTCAACTAACAATTAATATAATGAAGATAGAATCGATGAAACTGTAAAGAAAGAAATAGAGGAAATTAAACAACCAATACTCCCAAGCTAACAAGCTTGAACTATTAATCCACTAGAATGTTTCACACACTTGGTGAGCCAATAATCTTTACAAAGTCGGGAAATTCTTGCTCACACTAAAAACCTTTTAGTTGAGCCAAGAATTTTACTCACAATCTCACTTTTGTACAAGATTATCATTCCACTCAAAAATGAACAGCACTCTAAGCTACACACTAATACAATATAGCACTTTTGCCAATTTGCACTCAAATTGCTCTTTTATAAGGCTTTACATGTATTCATTGTATTAGATGATCTTTACAGAATAATAGAGCAGGTATTTATAGGAGGAATAAATGGTAGATGTAACTACTTGCTAACGGCTAAATAATAAATACACAAAAACTAGCCGTTGAGGTTTCGGACGTCCGAGATAAGTATGATGCGTCCGACACAGCGTCCGATCTTCATGCAGTTGGTGAACGATATCGTTCGGATGGCCGTGCATGCGTCCATTCCATTGTCCGAACAGAGCTTCGGACGGTCGTGTTCGTCCGAAAGAAACTTCATTCGGACAGTTGTGTGCATCCGTAGAGAAGCATTACAAAATGTGCTTTCTGCCTGTTAGTTCGGACGGTGAAATGCGTCCGAGAAACCTGACATAGTTCGGACGGTGTGCTACGTCCGAACACCCTGTTTCTAGCAGAAAAAGTAACAAACCTGCAAAGCTTGCTTTCAGAGTTTAGTGCTTATGTCATCATCAAAATAAGGTTTGGAAAACATCAGAAACAATCTCATTCCTCCTGAATTTGGCCATCTTGGAGAGAGGAAAGTATTTGGCTAAGAACTCTTGAGCAAGGCCATTCCAAGTTGTGAAAGTCCCTCGATCATAACTTTAGCCACGACTTTGCCTGATCCCTTGGTTAAAAGAAAAAGTCCTTAGTGTCACACAATTCAGATGAACTCCATTAAATTTGAATGTGTCCAAGATTTCCTAAAGATCAACTAGTGTTCGTTTGGATCATCTTTGGGTCCTTCCCCAAACATATCATGAGTTTGAAGTATTTGGATGAGTGCCGGCTTTATCTCAAAACTGTTGGCATGAATGCGAATTCTTGTTGTACTCAAATTGACTCCATCAAAAGTTGCCATGGTATAGTCTCGAAGTGGTTTCCCATTATCATTTTTGCTTCGACATTGCCATTACCTCCAAGCCCATTGTTTCTGACATCCTCATCTCTATCATTTTCTCTTTGTTCTTCATTTCTGCTCTTCTATAATTCTTATCCTCGACTCTTATATTATTGTTATATCTTCCATTATGGAGACTCTTTGTTCTTGATATCTCTTTGCCTTCCAAAGTTTTCTCAACGTCCAATTTCTAAGTCAAGAGGTAGTAGACCGTCCTTTTCACCAATTATAAACTAGAAAAACAACACACAAAAATGAGTTAAATGCATCAATGATAGATAACCAAACAAGAGTAGAGTTCCAATTAGCATTCAACAAAATAAAAAACTAAAACAAGAAACAATAACTAAAGTAAGTCTAAATTAGTAACAACTCCTAAGCACTTAGTATAACCAAAAAGAATCAAATCCCCAACAATGGTGTCAAAAACTTGATTAATGGATTGTTTACTTCAAAAACACACTAGTTAAATTACCTTCTAAATGCTAACTAACTATCCACTCTCCTGCAAATATAGAGGATAAAACAATAGCTAGTGGTGAGAGGGATCGTTCCCACGAAGATTTGTAAGCAAGTACTAAACTGAGGGAATGAATTACTATCTAGACAACCAATTTGACCGGTAGTTGAAATGTAAAATTAAACTAAACAAAAGCAACAACAAACAATAAAAAACTAACATGTAAGCAACACGAAAATCACCAAATAAAATCAACAGAATCGGGCTTAGGAATGGCATTTTTTTGGCTAAGCTAATTAATTTGGTTAATCACCTAATGGGTCAAATTGGGGTTCAGTTCCACTTATGAACTAGCCGTTGGTAGGGTAACTAATTCTATGTCAAGATTAGCTCATGAAGCAAAAGAACCGGATGAAATGAGTAACATCTTGGCTAAACTAATCTCTCATTTTACCCTAATTAGTGAATGATCTAAATCTAACACTCAACTTCCATATTTTGTATCAGATTCATTAGAGGGATTTAAGAGTTGGACACCTCCCAAGAACCCTAGCAGTCAAAGCTCAGCAATCACCCAATTCTTCCACTGCTTTGGCTAATCACCCAAATAAATCAACTATCAACCATTGAAAATTTCATCCCGTTGCCCAATCCTAAGAAATCTACCTATTTGCCATATGCTTCGAAATGAACAAAGGCAAAATAGGAGTAGGAATTTTAATCATTTTGAAAGCCAAGTAAATCAAAGTAAAAATGGTAAATTTTTATATGAAGTGAAAGTTAGTAAAAGGCCCAACAATCTAATCTAAGAAAGATAGGAACTTTCAGGAGAATTAAACTAGAATTTAAGGGAAAACCCATAAACTATTCTAAGAAAACATGTTTAAAAAAGGCACTTTTAGAAAGCAAGTAACTAGCCTAAACTATAAATTAATGCTAAAGATGCATGATTAAGGATAACCTATTAACTAATCTACCCATTGAACTAAGTAAGCAAGTAAAGGAATCAATTATATGAAAAGCCCATGAACTACTCTACCATAATTAACAAATCTAAACTAAAAATCACCACAACAAAAGCATTTTTGAAGAAATCCCAGTAACTAATCTAACAATTATATTGAGAAATCATGCAAAGGAAGAAACTAGACTAATTAAACTAAGGAAACATGAAAGTGTAAAAAATTAACTAAAGGAGTTTTAACATAATCATAGAACATACAGTAAAAGGCTTCAATCTTTAAATAAGAAATTAAGATTACTAGAAAGAGAAATGCGAAGTGAGAAATCTCAATCTAATCTAAGAAAACCCTCTCCAAATAGGTAGGAAAAAGGAAGAGAACTACTATCTACTCTATCCTACTCTTACTAGGTTTCTAATGGGTCTTCTATGCCTCAAATGAGGTTCAAAAGAAGTATATATAGTGCTAGGATCGGGTGAGTTAATAGAAGCCGTAGATCAGCCTTAAAAATTTGCTTTGTTGCCAATGCCGCCACCGATACCATGGTATGGAATTTTGATATTGTGGTATCGACTACAATTTCAACATCATTTCACTGTTTTACTTCAAAAAATTTCCTTTGACGTTTGATTGACGCGCAATTTTTTTTTACGCGACCCTAACACATAGTATCACATTATTAGCTATAATAAATACTTAAAATGACTCCTAAAAATTTAAATGGAAATTCTCATGAAATAGAAAAAAAGAAATACAAACAAAGAAGAATGAAAACCTAACTCTCAATGGAATTAGGTTAAACACAAGACACATATTCTAAACACAAGAACATAGTAAAATGTGATAATTAACACCTAATTAAGCACTAAAACACTTAATACGCATATACTAATACATTCTAACACATAAAAGTAAAAATACACAAAAACACACTAAAGCACTAAGAACGTTTGAAACTAGTAACAAAAGCGTTTAATTTGGGGTATCTATAAGTCTAGTTTTCTAGAGTTATCACACCCCCAAAGTTAAACTTTTGCTCGTCCCGAGCATAATAAAGATAAGAAAAGAACAGCAAAAATGACTAACACAAAACACATAAACCACTAACAAAACTGAAATGTTGAACTCTAGTGCATTAGTCAAAAGTTAAACTCAGGTTTTAACTCAACAAACTCAACATTTTCATTTACTCCATTTACAAAAGTGTACACTAGTTTTTGTTACAAACATTACTTTGACTAATGAAGTGTTCATGAAAAGCCAATTCAAGTACAAGTTGATCTATGACAAACAAGACAAGTTTCTCAAAAATTTGTTCAAGTATACAAAGATTATTAGGACTTGTTTTGAAAAGCACAATTCAATACAAATGAACAAACAAGGATATTTGTTGGCATCGCGAGGTGTATCAAAAGACATCAAATAAGGTAACATTTAACCCTTTCTAGTACTCATTAGCCCAGATTAAGCATCATTTAGAATTTTTTCAAGATTGTAGTGCAGATTTAGGTAATAGGGTGGGACAAATTTGGATAAAAGTGACTTAAATCACCTCAGTCATGCCAACACAAACTATTGGACTACTATCCCATACATACAAGTCCTCAAACTAACATGACTTAACCGACCAACACTTGAAAGACAAAAACATTATATCTAACTAAATTAATTTTTGAAGATAAGATGAACCTTCCTTATTCAATAAGAACATAACACTTGCAATTCTATTGTTTTTCTTTTCTTTTCTTTTTTTGCTTTTTTTTTTCTTTTCTTTTCTTTTTTTCCTTTTTTTTTCTTTTCTTTTCTTTTTTTTTCCTTTTTTTTTCTTTTCTTTTGTTTTTATTTATTTATTTATTTATTTATTTTTTCTCTTTTTTGTTTTTTGTTTTTCCAACAATAACTTTAACAGGACATAAAAATTACAAATATAAAACAACATTGAACTCTTGACTTCATTCCCCAACAAATATACCAAAAACTTTTCATGACCCATCTTAGTACAATAAACCATTATATCGAAGAACTCAAACAGATCAGCAATGACTAAGGTGATGGATTTGAAAGAGGATATATAAGAAAATTGAAAATGGTTAGTTATGTGATTGACAAAGAAATTGGGCTATAAGGTTCAACGGGGACACTAGGGATAAATTCAATATAAGGTAGGCTTCTTAGTTCGAATGGTCCAAGAAATTCCTAGATTATTTCCAAAATCCATCTATTTTGCTAAAATGGGGGAGGTCTACACTACTCTAATGAATTATCCTAAACCACCTCACAAAATCTACAAAATATCCAAAAATGCAAGTTCATGCAAAATGACCAAACGATGGCCTTACTCATTTCCATCTATACTTAGGAACACTTTTTGAAAATCTTGAATTGTGTAAACTACATCAATAATAAATTAAAATGTGCAGTGGAAAAACACTTACGGAAAAAGTATAGTTTGAGATAAAAACTAGCTAAGAAAACTATTTATAAAGTAATTGAAAACATGGTTGAGTTTCGAGGGTTAAATCCTATTTTTCACATGAGCTATAATTCATGTTCAACATCAAATTTTAACTTTCACAAACAACAAAAAAACATCATTCCTAATGTACAAGACAATAGACACTATCAAAATTTTCATATTATTCAATGATGAATGCAACTCATCCTACCACTCACCCATGCGACAAGAAACAAAAATACTACTAGAAAGCATTAAAAGATCAAAACTAGCTAAACATAATATAAGGACAATGACTTTGAATTATACTACGACAATCAAAAAGCTCACAAAGAAGATGGAAAATATAATAACCAAGTGAATGTGAAAGAAACCAATTAAGCACAAGTTGAACCAAAACCATGGTTTCAACTCTAATCATGCAATTCACCAACAATAAGCACAACACCAACCAAGCTAAGAAATGAGCAATTTCAAGTAGATCATGCAAATCAATTAAGCTAATGAGTCTTAGAGATTGATTTTTCTTCTTTAGCCAAACAATTAAAAGAAAAATAAAAACACACATAAGTATATGCCTAATTCATCCCCCAAACTTAGTTTCACACATAATTGGTCTCAAAAGACATTCAACAAAAAAGACTATTCCCAATCCATATCAAGCATTCACATGATTTGTTCAAAATAATCTCAAACATTTAGCACATAAAGTGTACCCTTAAGCTGAATTTGCACAACCAAATGGTAAAACTAAATCTATGCTCAACCCCTCGATCATATATCAATCACAAAAGAGTCACAATCCCTACATTGTCATCAAATTGTCATCAATTACTAAATTTGTCCAAGAATGTCCAGAATCATTCGCCAATAACACAACACAACTAAACTAAGCACAAGGCTACAATGATTTATTACCTACTACTAACTCAAATTAAAGCAAATAAACTAAAATAAAGCATTATAAATAAAAGGAAAAGAAATACTCCCACATCACCAAGTAAGCTTTTCCAAGATATTGTAATCCTTTGTGAACTTGCACCATTGCTTAGCTTCTCCAAAGTTCCTGAGGATTTGAACTTCAGCATAATTACCTGTATATCTCCCCTGTCCCTTCTAGAATATATTTCTCTTCTTCTCCCACTTCTTGAGCCTTCTCTTTTTTCACAAACACCCTAAATGAAACTTCTTTTGTTGTAACCGGGACAAACTCACTTTCATGCAAAAGGAAAATTGGTGGTTGTTCCAAACAAGTGTTGAATATTCGGGTTATTGGAATTTCAAGTTCAAGATCTTCGTACAGGTACCCAGTTCCATCCAATATATATTCATCCATTTTACCTTCTTGAACTGGTTCTTCACCCAATGGTGAGAGTGCTGGAGTCCATTGTTTCCAATTATTTATCATTCATTGAACTTCGATAAGTTGGTCTTTTAACCTTTTGGTGGATGGTTTTTTGTCTTTAAAAAATCTAACTTGTTCATCTTAAAGTTGGGCTAGTCCTTCTCGGAGTTGGGCATTTTTTCTCAAATTTCTTAAATTTTCGTCTACACGTCCATTGATCTTTCCTCAATTTCTTGGTTTGGTTGGTGAAGGAGATATGGATCCATTGGTTCATAGGAAGGCTCTTGAGGTGGAAGGAAAGAATAGGAATTTTCTTGCTAGCTCTCATAAGGATATGGATGGCTAGACTATTCCATTTGGCAATCTAAGGGGTAGGAAGAATAATCGTACCAAGAATCATACTCATTGAGCATACCTCCAATACCATAAGATTAGTAGTTTCCTTGATATGAATAATGCCAAGATCCATTCCTTGCATGTTCTTGAAACAACAATCAATCAAAAATAAAAATAAGAAATGAAACTAAATCAACACAAATAAGAAAATAAGGAAAGTTTAGACTAGTAGCTAGTCTACCAGCCATGACATAAAATCTTTTTGATTTTTCAAAATAAGAACATAATCACAAAATGAAAATCATTTTTTTTTTTTTGGGTTTTTCAATAGACAAAAAAATTATACAAGAAAAAAAAGACTTCAATATAGTATTCTAACCAAATTATACTGATATCACTAAAAACCAATCCTCGACAAAAGTACCCAAAACTTGATGCCTCGTTTGAAAACACCTAATTATATAATTTATAGAAACACCTAAATTCTACTATTAACTATGCTACATTCCTCATGTAAACGGTTGTCAACTAGTAGTAAAAGGAAGCAGGGATTGTACCCACAAGGATTGTTCAGTAATTACCAATTATTTAGTCAGATTATAAGTTGAAGCAATTGATTAGAAGAGAAATTTTAAATTTAATCTAAAGCTTGAACTTAAGATACTAGAAACCATTTTAAAGGCTAGCAAAGCAATTTAACATAGACATGAAATTAAAGAAGTATTTTTATGAAAACAATGAAAGAAGGCATGAAAAAGGGAAAGCATTTTAGAGAAGCAATTAACTAGTCTAGACTACCAATTATGACTAAGCAAGAACAATTAAACAAAAACCATGAACTATTCTAAGAAAATATGTAAAAAGAAAGTCTTTTTAGAAAGCAATTAAGTGCCTAAACTACAAATTAACACTAAAGAAGAATGATCAAGGAAAACCTATTAATAATCTACCCATCAAACTAAGTAAACAAGTAAAGGAAGATATTATATGAAAAGCCCATGAACTAATCTACCATAATTAACAAATCTAAACTACAAACCACCAATAAGAAAGTATTTTTTAAGAAGGACCATGAACTGATCTTACAATTACACTAAGAATCATGTAAAGGAAGCAAAATAGATGAAAACAATTAGATTAACTTGATAAACTAAGGAAATAAGAAATTGAAGATTAACTAAGGAAGTTTTAACATAAAAAAAGAACTTACCACTAAAAAACTTCAATCTTTAACAAGGAAATTATGATTACAAGAAAGAGAAATGAGAAACCCTAATCTAATATAAGAAAACCCTCCCCAAATGAGGAGGAAAAAGGAAGAGAACTAATATCTACTCTAGCCTACTACTTGTTTCTAATGGGTCTTCTTTGCCTCAAATGAGGCTTGAAAGGAGTATATAGTGCTAGGGTCGGATTAGTTAATAGCAGCCCTAAATCAGCCTTAAAAATTTACTTTCTCACCATTGCCGCCATTGTTACCGCGGTATGGAATTTTGATACTGATGTTTTCCAAACCTTATTTTGATGATGACATAAGCACTAAACTCTGTAAACAAGCTTTGCAGGTCTGTTACTTGTTCTGCTAGAAACAGGGTGTTCAGACGCAGTACACCGTCCGAACTATGTCAAGCTTCTCGGACACATTTCACTGTCCGAACCAACAGGCAAAAAGCAAGGTTCTTAATGCTTCTCTACGGACGCACACAACTGTCCTAACAAAGTCTCTTTCAGACAAACATGACCATCCGAAGCTCCATTCGGACGATGGAACGGACGCATGCACGGCCATCCGAACGATGTTCTTCACCAACTGCATGGAGATCGGACGCTGTGTCGGACGCATCATACTTATCTCGGACGTCCGAAACCTCAACGGCTACTTTTGGTGCATTTATTATTTAGCCGCTAGGAAGTAGTTGCAACCTCCATTTATTGCTCCTATAAATAACTGCTCTACTATTCTGTAAAGATCATCTAATACATTGAATACAAGCCTTAGAAAAGAGCAATTTTAGTACAAATTGGCTATAGTGCTATATTGTATTAGTGTGCAGCTTAGAGTGCAATTCAATTTTGAGTGGAGTGATAATCTTGTACGAAAGTGAGGTTGTGAGTAAAATTCTTGGCTCAACTAAAAGAGTTTTAGTGTGAGCAAGAATTTTCCCTACTTCGTAAAGATTATTGGCTCACCAAGTGTGTGAAGCATTCTAGTGAATTAATACTTCAAGCTTGTTAGCTTGGAAGTATTGGTTGTTTAATTTCCTCTTTTTCTTACTTCACAGTTTCATTATATTAATTATTAGTTGAAAAATCTCATTAAGTTTAATATTTCTAAAAGTATTTTTTAGAAACCTAATTCACCCTCCTCTTAGGTTGCTTTGGGACCAACAGATACCACAGTAAAGACTGCAACTTCTGTAGCACTTTACCATTTAGCATCGAAAATCTTCGTCCAACTTCTTATTGATGCACTATTTTTCATGCAACTCTAACACATAATAGCACATTATTGTCTATAATAAAAAATTAAAATAACTCTTAAATGTTTAATAAAATTATCACAAAATAGATAAAAAACGTGAGACAAACAAGATGAATGAAAACCTAACTCTCAATGGAATTAGGTTAAAGACAAGCCACAAATTTTAAGTACAAGAACCAACAATGTGTAAAATATGATAATTAATCCCTAATAAGCACTAAAACACTTGATACACATGTACTAACACATTCTAACACTTAAAAATAAAATATACAAAAACAAATACTAAAGCGCTAAGACTTTTAGAAACTGGAAATGAAATCGTTAAATTTAGGGTACTTATAAGTTTAGTTTCCTAGAGTTATCAGTTGTCCAAGTAGTAGGTCAAACTAGAGATTCATCCCCAAAATTGACCAAACCCTTTTCCTGGTAGTTGATTTTATCAGTCACACAAGATAGCATTATACAAACGAGTCAAAACATACGGCATCTTAGTGCTACTACCATTCGTCGTAGTCTAGTTATTTTTTTCATCTAAGGTTAACACAAAATGCCACATCTAATGTTAACCCCACAAATTAATTTCAAAGGTTGGCCATCCCAAATCAATTAACTTTCCAAAGCAACAATTATCATCCAACTTTCCCCTACTTAATGGACCAGCAACTAAAATTATCCCCATATAGGTTATTCTTAGCCAATCGACGAGCTATCTAGCTACTCGTAACTAAACAACTAAATAAGAAAACATAAGCCGAACATAAAAGCAAGAAAGTACAAGTTAAACTAAGATTAATTATACTTGAATGACAAGGAATAGTAAATAAAAAAACAACTTTTATATCGAAATAAAACTAAGAGAAAGTCCACTAGATTAAAATAAGAAAGATTAAAACCTGCAAATTGATTAAACTAGAAAATTAAGTAGATTGATGCCTTACACACCTAGTTATAAATTTATAAAAGACCTAAATCGTACTACTAACTAGGTGACACCCCGCAAGTATGCGATTGTCAACTGGTAGTAAAGAGAAGTAGGGATCGTACACACAAGGATAGATCGATAATTACTGATTATTTTGTCATATTACAAGTTGAAGCAGTTAATTAAAAGAAGAGATTTAACTACAACTAGAACTAATGGAACTAAGGAAGCAATTTAAAGTAAAGATGAAACACTAAGAAAGCATATTTGTAAGAAAGTAATTAAAAAGGAAGTATCTTTCGAAAACAATTAAAGGGACAATTAAAATAAAAAGCTTATTAAGCAAGAAATTAGTTAATCTAAACTACTCATTGTCACTAAGCAAGCACAATTATAGAAAGCCCGTAACCTATTTTAAGAAAGCTTGTAAAACGAAAGCATTTTTAAAAAGAAATTAACTAACTCAGACTACAAATTAGCACTAAGAAAACATGATTAAAGGAAGCCCATGTACTAATCTACCAATTAAACTAAGAAAGTGATTAAAGAAAGCAGTTAAATGAAAAGTCCATAAACTAATCTATCCTCATTAACCAATCTAAACTACCAATTACCACTAAAAAAGCATAAATAATGAAAATGCACCAAGTAATCTATTAATTATGCTAAGAAATAATGTAAGGGAGCAATTGTATGAAAGCAATTAGGTTAATTATACTAAGAAAACATGAAATTAAAGATTAAATAAAGGAGTTTTAACATAAACAATGGAACTTACCACTAAAAGGTTTCAATCTTTAGTTGGGAAATTAAGATTACCATAAAGAGAAATCCTAATCTACTCTAATCTAAGAAAACCCTCCCCAAATGGAGAGGAAAAAGGAAGAAAGTTACTCTCTAATCTAGCCTGCTCCTACTAGCTAAGTTATGTCTCAAATAAGGGTATATATAGTGCTAGTGTAGTAGGAGATTTGTGCATAAAAAATTAGTCCCGAACAAAGTCATTTTTGCTGCAGCCACTTCGATGTCACAACATCAAAATTTTCATGTCATGACGTCAACTGCAACTTCTATAGCGTTTCACTGTTTTGCTTTGAAAATATTGGTTTGACATCTGATTGATGTGCCATTTTTTTCATGCGACCCTAACACATAGGAGAACATTATTAGGTAAAATAAACACTCAAAATAACTCCAAAACATTTAAATAGAATTCTCACTAAAAGGACAAAACGAAAGACAAACAATGATGGAAAAGAACCTAACTCCCAAGATACAGATTTATGACATGAACACAAAGTTAAGTTAAAGACACGACACTAACTCTAAACTTAAAAATCTAATAAAATATGCTAATTAACACCTATATAAGTACTAAAACACTTAATAAACATATACTAACACATTCTAATACGAAAAAATAAAATAGACAAAAACACACACGAAAACACTAAGAATGCTCGAAACTGGTAGCAAAACCATCAAGTTACATATAACTCTAGTTTTGTAGAGTTATCATAGATTGAAGTTAAAAATTTACTATTAACTAAAAGACTTGGAAAGAAAGTAATGTTTTCTACTAAACTAATCTACTAATTACTCACTGCACTACCTAGTATGTGTACTAATGTACTACACAAGAGTGTTCTAAAAGAAACTTTAGCCACAAGAGTTATGATTTTTTCCATTTTTTGTGTAAAATAGGAGTTTGGACCATGGTATGGAATATTTCTTCATGGTTTGATACTGCAGTCTAAAATAAGAAATTATCCTAAGAAATTCTACCTTGATACTGAATTACTTTGGTATCATTTCCTTTCTATGAGCTTGATTCTGCAGTCCAAATGGTCTTTAAGCTGAGGTTTAGAACTTTCCCGTATTTGCATTTTAGCTCTTGATTTCTCAATTCTTCTAGCTTAGGTATTTGTAATCCAATCTTGCAAAGTACACACAATTCCATAAGTAACAAAATTATGTCAAAATTATCCTAAAACTTGTACCAAAAGTCTAATATCTACTAAATGCAAATGTAATTACTAATTGTAATCAAACTAAAGAAAAACACACAATTAGACACTCAAAACAAGAAAGAAAAGAAGAAAACTAAACACATAGACACAACAAATACCACCAAAGTTACAAGACAATTGGTGACAACTGAATGTACTTTGAATCAATAGGCAACCTCTAGAAGATATCAATAACACATGACAATTGAAGCATTCAAAGTAATCATTCCAATCTTTCAATTTTTCCACAAAGAAAGGTTCAATCATCAACAAAACTTTTAAAGTACTAATCATTGTTGCCTTAATATCAAAAAGGTTTTCAAAAACAATTTCATTCATTTAAAACACATTTTATTCAACTTAAAAGAACTTCAGGTTACTCAAGCCATCTTGACAAACCATTAGGAAGTGAAAGGATCGTTAGGATAGTACTTACAATGCAAATGTCACACAATTGGGATTATTAATCTATCAAGGCGTGTTTAGATAGATATCAATGATGGGTAGCACAAACATTTCATCCCCAACTTGTTGGTATACTAAAAAGGAAAGGCTCATTTTGAAAACTTTTCTTCTACTTGCCTTATTTTAGAAGGCAATCCTAATGACGACTTCGGAGAAACAACATTTGTGATGTCGGATCTCGTGCCAGCCTTATTTCTATCTGGATATGCTATGCAATGTAGACAGCTGAGCAAGGACTACAATATTCTTTGATGCTTGTTCCTTGGCTTTACTGGGAAGTGTTTCTTTTAATTATACTTTTATTTATACTTTATATGTTTTAGTTTAAGAACCCAGTGAGGGTAATGAAAGTTTAAGGCCTTGTGATTAGTTAGGTTTATGTCTTTTATATTGTGAACTATTTTTGATTATGCCTAAATAATTTGTTTTTATATTATGAGAAAACAGTCTAACTTAGCAAATGATGATGGATTGTATGCTTATTTGATGAATTATTATTGTCATGGAATTCTCAATTGAACTTGAATTTATCCTGTTGGTACTAAGTTATGGAACTTCTAGTTTTTTTGTACATTATCTTTGCCAGTTTGAGCAATTTGAAGAGAAGATTATATGAATGCTTGGTATAGATTGTTTTTTTTAAAAAAAAAAAAAATTGTGTAGATTTTTATTGCGATAAGCAATGAGCTTGTACAAAGTTTACAACTGAGAATGAGGTAGCTTGATCTAAAGAAGAGACTAACAACTATGAAAACAAGAAAAACTAAACAAGACTACAAAAAAGATCTCTATTCAACAAGAAGACATAATTAATGGCCAAAATCTGGAGATTTGCTGAAAATCCCTTGATCAAGACCCTATTGAATGCTAAGTTCCTAAATGTTCTCTGTGTTAGTAACATGCCTTCAACTTGCAATGAAGTTTTTGATTTTTTCACAACATTTATGTTAAATAGACTCAGCTAGTTGATGATTATGAGCAAAAACTCTTTTGTTATGTTGTTTCCAAATAAAGCAAATAGTAGCATCAAGAGAGAGTTTTCTAATAAAACTAAGAAGATTATTTTGCAGTTGATTTCAATTCTACCATCTCATCTCATTTTCCCAGCCATACCTGCATCTATATAACAAACATCTACCCTACAATCTAGACCATATATAGTGTGAATAATCACAATTGAAAATATGTGATCTAGAGTTTTAGGCTCTTTGTAGCGTAAAGAACGCCAAAGATTAGTATAGATTCCCCATTTACTAATTCTACCTTTTGTGGCAAGTTGTCCTCAGCAAGCCATCCATAAAAGGAATGCTTGCCTAGGAATGCATTTCTTGAACCAACGTAAGTTGTGCTAGTACAAGAGACTTGTGGAGTAGATTCCAAGAATAGATGTATGGCTGAAGTAAGTGTATAAGCACTTATTTATAACCATTCCAAATAGTCTGGTCATTATCCTCCTGATCAGGCATCATAGGATCAGGAATAGTGTTTCTTATGTCCTCCATATCCTTGTGCCTTTTGTAGGGAAGCCAGTGCCAC
This sequence comes from Cinchona pubescens, assembly GCA_025175665.1. Taxonomy (NCBI): domain Eukaryota; kingdom Viridiplantae; phylum Streptophyta; class Magnoliopsida; order Gentianales; family Rubiaceae; genus Cinchona; species Cinchona pubescens. The sequence continues at coordinate 623,564 of JANKKI010000491.1, read as the reverse complement.
TACCCATTCTGAAAAAACCCGGCAACTTTAGCTCCATGGTAACTTCTAAACTAAGAAACAATTGGATGTCCATAAAATTTAGTCAGGGGACTATAGGAATGTCTCATATTAGTCTATATATATGTGTTCTTCCCGTTGTCATTGATGGCAACAATGTAAGTCCTTGAAAATTTCTAAGTTTTAGTAACTTTCTCCAGAACCATGGGGCATCAGTATGAGCAAGCATTTCCCAGAAGGATATTTTTTTTCATTTTTGAGGGTAATAGAATGAATCAATGCAATACAAAGGGATTCCTTCCTAGAGAAAATGTCCCAAATGTATCTAATTAATTACTTAGCATTAGTTCTTTATTCCAAACACTAAGGTAAATAAGGCCTAACCCTTCTTCATTTGTGGCTTACAGACCTTAGCCATTTGACTTTTACATGATTCCTATCATCAACACGAGTCCGAAGGATGTAAGATATCATTCTTTCTATAGTTTTGATAGCAGTTCTTGGAAGAATAAAGAGACTGCACCAAAAAATTTGTATACTAGTAAGAATTAACTTTATGAGTTACAACTTGCCACCATGAGATAAGATGTTTGCACTCCAATTTCTTATTCTAGATTTAATTTTGTTAATGAGTACTTGACAGTCAAAGATTGTAAACTTGGTGCTAATGAGACGTACTCCAAGGTACCTGACAAGCAACTGACCTTCTTTCATCCCCATTATAGCATAGAGATTATCAAAGACTTGTTATGAGACTCTAGCAATGAATATTTCACTTTTATTCAGGTTTGGTTTTGGACCAAACAACTTAGAAAATTCTCCAAGCATTTTGTTAGAAACAACAATGAAGAGAATATATACAATATGTATAAACCAGGTCTCAATACAATTGGTATATAGGGAGCCCTCATACATGTTTGTAAGTGAATATTCTAGATCATCTATACATAGTAAGTCTTGCTAATAAAGACAATTAGATGAGTAAAGTAATTACCTAATCAAGGGAAACAATTAAGAAAATTACATCAATCAAATATTTACATTCCATAATTTAATAATTCCATATCTTTGACACATTTCATGCATTAAGTTTATAGATTTATAAGTGGTAGCTGATATCAAGAATAGGTCTTGGAAATATAATATGAGTGATATCTAGGGATTTGCAATAAGGATGAAAATCAAAGCCAGCTTGTTTGACCCTATCCTCGAAAAGTGCAGAAAAAACCTCCACAAAAAGAATAAATAGAAAAGGGGATCTGGGATCTCCTTGTCTCACACCTATCTTGCTTTGGAATAACTAGCCCAAGAGCTATTGAGGTTGAGGGAAAAGCTAGCAGAACAAACTCCATGTCATAATTTGATTTGTGTGATAAATCTTTGAAGGAAATTCAAGGCAATCATGACATCAAAAAGGAAATCTCATTTTAGTGCATCAAAAGCTTTCATAAGGTCTACTTTGATTGGTTAGTCTTGGTTTTTGAGTATTTTTGGAATTAATTATGTTCAATGCAAAGTTGGGGGATATGACTTGGGCATGGCATTTGTGACCTTTTGTTTTGTGATTAACCCTGTTACCCATAGTTAATGACCTTTAGTGTTAATTGAATTGTTGAACCCCATGAAGACACAATGATCCTTGCTTTGTGTGGCCATGCTGGTTGAAAAGGAAAAACAATTTCTTGGACTTATGTTTTTCATTGAAACTTACATTTGTATGATTCACTTAAAATTGCTTATCTGGTTAGTAATGTTTGAAGTGAAATGTTGATGAATCCATGATTAGAAGTGAAACTAAATTTTAAGTTGAAATTTGTACAGTTAGTGGCATTCAAATTCACTTGTATGGATTTTATTCCTGGTAAAACTTATCTATTAGATTTTTTTGGTTATCCAAGAATAAGTTAAAGTGGTTCACTAGGGTTAATTTTAAAAAAAATTAAGAAAAAAGAAAACTTTCCAAAAATTCAAAAAAAAAATTATGCTTTGCATGTGTCTTCTGATTTTGCCTATCTTGAGGATCTGACTATTTAAATGACACCCTCACTACCAAACAGTAGTCTTCAGGATTTCTATACCCTATTTTCCTGAAGTATTGTAGAAGGTTAAACAAAAAGATTTTCTATTTTTTATAGTTTTGTGTTCATAATCTTTTATGACTATGTATCAATAGTTTAAAAATATTTTAAGGGGACTTTGTGTTAGAGTTTTTGGATTCAAAATGTTTATAAGCTTTCTTTGCTTTTCGAGCCCTTCGAGTTGTGAAAGTGTAATCACTATACAGATATATATTCCCTTGAGTGAGAGTGAGGGTGTGTGGAAGCAAGATACTTTTCTGTGAGTGTTAATCATGAGTTGTGGCATTCCCTGAAATTGTGTGTGCTTGGTGTATCGGCTTACACTTGTGAAGTACAAGTGAAGCTTGAACCTTGGAAATGATTTAGGCATTTTCTTTGAACCGTTTGAACCAAAATTAACTACATATTTGAAATGTTATCCCTAGTTACCCTTTTGAGCCTGATGAGCTTTTTTTTCTTTGATAACCATGCTATTTTCACCAATTTATCCTATTTCTTTTGTTACCATTCTACCCATCACCTTAGTTAGTTAGTGTTGGTAGTGCACAATGTCAATGCCATGGTAATGATATTTATGGTGATTAATTAGAAATGAAATGTGTTTTGTTAAGAGAAAAGTCAAATATATGGCTTGATTGTTACAAATCCCCTATATTATATTTATAGTAAAAAGAAAAGAAAAGAAGAAAAATATGCATTAAAGAAATGTTGGAAAAAAAAAAGGAATTGTTCAGGTGTTTGTAAATAAAGAAGGAAGTTTCTTCTAGTTATAATAAAGAAGGTACGTTTTGCAATCAATGGTAATTGGTCAAATGATATGGTAATGATTTGGAGGAAATGTTCTAGAGGATTATGGTTCGAAGTTATGTACTAAAGTGTCTAAAGTGATATGATCTGCTTATATCCAAATATATCCTGCCTTTATCCCTTAACCTAAGTTACAAGGTTAAAAGACCTACTTGATCTTTGGTTTGAGTTAATTAGTATTAGTGAGTATTGTGTGTGTTAGTTTCTTGCAACTTGTCTACCACTTGTTAAACTTTAGTTCAATGGGTTTTTCATGATTTGTGAGCTGAGTGATAACTACTTCTATGCCTCGAGAGATTAGCAATTTCATGATGATTTGGGATTGATTATTAAAGTTCTCTTATATACATGTTGGTTCATTTCTCTACTTAGTTTTCCTTGTTACGGTCGAGATACATTGAATAAAGTTAATGTGCTTGGTGATTTTCTTAGATTTTTTGCTTTGTTAGTTTTGTTTTGCTCAGGACTAGCAAAATTTTAAGTTGGGAGTGTTGATAATCCTTCGAAATAAGGAGGTTATACTCCTATCATTTTTTTATAAAATTCTTGCATTAGATTCAAGCATTTTTGGTGTTTAAGTGTGTATTTTCATTCATTTTTACTTTTATGTGTTAATATATATTTACTGTAGTGTTTTAGTGTTTATTTGATGCTTTTCAACTTATATGTATACGTGTATGTGTTTAGGATAGTGTTTAAGTTGTTTACTTAATTCTTCCTGGAATTAGAGTTTGTTGTGTCTTATTATTTGTCATTTGTTTCTAGTTTTGTAAGTGCTTATGTGTTATTTTAGTGCTATAATTTATATATTAATGTGTGTCTTTGTTTTAGGGTTGCACGAAAAATGGTGCATCAATTGGGCGTCAGACGAAGATTTTAGAAGCAAAATGGCTAGATTCACAATGCTAAGATAAGGGTTGTTCATTGTAGTGAACAAATCAAAGGCAATATCATCTGTAATGGTGAACCGACATGTTGTTTCAGAAATTTGAGCATTTTTAGGGTTTTGGATTTCTATTTTAGGCTCCATTTTGGCCTGTTTCGAAACTTATTTAGAGCACTATACTTCATAACTCTTAAAACCTACAAATAGGATCTCTAGGACCTCAAAGACATGTTCTCTTTTAGCTTCTATTCGGGGGTTGCAAAATTAGACTAGGTTTTTTTTTTTAAATTTTTCAAGAAGAGTTGAAGAGGAGGTTCAAGATTGACAACTTTGGACCAATAACTTTAGATTCTTCATTACAGAAGCTTTATTGAACCTTTTATATCCTTATTATGCTATTTAATTCTAGTTTTATTGCTCTTTTATTTTTGCCTGCAATTAATGCTTTCTTTATTTGCTTTCCTAGATGAATGTTTAGACCAGTTTACTTGCTTTAAATGTTTTCCTTTGTGTTATTCCCTTTCATTCATGTTATAAATATTATGGGTTAACATTGGATGATGCCAATTCCTTTGGGTGATGATTAACTTGGTAAATCAAATGGTAAAATTTACGATTAGACGATTTAACCATTAATTGGATCAAAATTGAACTTTTGGGTAATAATTGTCAAAAATTAGACAATTCTAGAGAGTACCTAACTCTAGTTTTGGTTAGATTGACCGAGGTTATATAGTAGGCGACCCTCCGTCATAAATCTGGGGTAATTATTAAATTAGTTTAATTTGTTGTCATGACTGACATAAATTTTTGATTGGATTTAGGTCTAGAGGGATCTACGTCTGAACCAGTTAGGTTGATAGGGCTCATCATTACAAGGGATAGGGGTTGGGTAAATAGTTAAGAATTGAACCTCCACTGTGTGTAATTCATTCAATTGCTTGGTACCTTGAATAAATTATGAAAAATTGCCATGGAATTATGTTAATAATGGAATTGACTTCTAATTGGCTAATTGGACCAATTAATTGAATAAATTAGTCAAAGGCGGGAATTGGCTTCTCTTAACCCTAATCCGCATTAATTAGTTTCAATTCATAGTTTAGTTTTAATTAAATCTCTTCAATTGGCATTTCTTCAAATAGTACTCAAAAGTATACCAAATAACCAGTACTTGCTAAACCAATTCTTGTGAGTTTGACCCCTATTCCTGCTATATACTATTTGATCCTGTACACTTGTGATGCGCTATCTAGTATAGAAGAGTTAGGTTATGGTGAATTTTATAACTAGATATTCTATGTATCAGGGACAAACTACACCCAAAATCATATCAAGAACTACTCACCCACAAGATAGAATGACACTCCACGATGTAATCACACAAATGGCATAACTCATTTTCAACCACTTAGCATTTTTTTCAAAAGATAAACTTCATAGCTGTTGGTCCCAAAGCAACCTAAGAGAGGGGGTGAATTAGGTTTCTAAAAATACTTTTAGGGATATTAAGATTTTCAAAATAAAAACTGATATAATCGAATCAGTGAAATAGTGAAGTAAGAAAGAGAGAAAATTAATCAGCCAATACTTCCAAGCTAACAAGCTTGAAGTATCAAATCACTAAAATGCTTCACACACTTGGTGAGCCAATAATCTTTTGAAAAAGTAGGGATATTCTTGCTCACACTAAAATTCTTTTAGTTGAGCCAAGAATCTTGCTTACAACCTCACTTTCGTACAAGATTATCACTCTACTCAAAGTTGAATTGCACTCTAAACTGCACACTAATACAACAAAGCACTATAGCCAATTTGTACTAAAATTCCTCTTCTCTAAGGCTTGTATTCAATGTATTAGATAATCTTTTCAGAATATCAAAACAGTTATTTATAAGAGCAATAAATTGTGGTTGCAACTACTTCCTAACGGTGAAATAGTAAATGCACAAAAACTAGCCGTGGGGTTTCGGACGTCCGAGATAGATGGGATGCGTCCAACACAGAGTCTGATCTTCATGCAGTTGGTGAAGAGCTTCGTTGGGACGTCCGTGCATGCGTCCGTTCCTTCGTCTGATGGAGGCTTCAGACGGTCATGTTCGTTCGTTTGGAGAAGCAGTAGGATTCTTCCTTCTGCTTGTTCGTTCAGACGGTGGAATGCGTTCGAGAAGGAATCACTTGACACAGTTCGGACGGTACAGTGTGTCCAAAAACCCTGTCTCTAGCAAAACAAATAACAGACCTGCAAAAACTTGTTTACAGAGTTAAGTGTTTATGTCATCATCAAAATAAGGTTTGGAAAACATCAATCTCCCTCTTTTTGATGATGACAAACCTTCATGGAGTAATTATGTAAAAACAATCAGATATGGCTAATCATTTTGCAATATAGATGACTACTCTCCCTTTTGACATCATCAATTAAAGCTCCCCTGAGAATGTGAAAATATTTCAACAGAAATGCATAAACCAAAGCTCAGATAATCAACTCAAATATTAATTAGTACTGAGTTCAAGTATTCAATAGAAATGCATAAAAACTCAAATATTCAACAAATATTTAACAGTACTTAGTTCAAGGGAATACAAAAAAGGGTAAATCTGAGAGCAGTCCTAACTAATAAATAGAGAAGTGATAAAAACCAAAAATAGAAGTCAAAAGAACTAATTCGAGTCATTTTTCTTGGCATTCTTGGAGCTCTTTTCAGTCTTTTGGCATTTTGAAGGAGTATCTTCATCAGTGGCCTCACTGTCTTCCTCTTCTCCAGTGCGGCGTTGCATGATGAAATCGAACGTGTCGTCAATATCCTCATCGTCGCCTTCATCTTCATTGGCAGCACCTTGAGTATTGGCATCTTCTTCGTCATCCTCACGAACATCCCCATCTTCATTGTCATCACTGTCAGAAGATGAGTCAAGTGGATATTGTGATTGAAGGTTGGCAAATTGAACCTGAGCCGAAGCAGACATGCCAAGGCTAAGGGCCTCTTGGAGAATCACCTGATGAGTTTCAAGTCACTTTAACTTACGATTTGTGTGACGTTGAAATGAACTAACTTGAGTGCTCAAGGAAGTGAGAAGGCCACAGATATGAGAAAGTGAGGGTTCAGAGGTAGATGGATGAGGATCATGGAATGGTGGGGGTGGTTGAGGAGGAGGAGAATGTGGAATAGCGAAACAGAGGTGGAGGCCTGGTGATTTTGAACGTTCAATATCAAAAACTGCCTTAGAAAACCATTGATGGTTGAAAAACCGGAGGCCTTTTCGTTCAATATAAGATTTGTTAAAATAAGGGGAAAATTGTTTGTTGCCGCTGAAAGGAACATTGAGGAAATCAAAAATTTTGGTGAGGAATTTTCCAAAGGGAATGTTTCTTCGAGTATCAGTAAGGAAGAGTTCCCACAGGGAGCAAAAAAGATACCCAAAGTCAAGAGAAATGCCCTTGAAAACACAAAAAAACAAGTACAGCTTCATTTTTAAGGTTATGCTCAAGAAGAAGCTATTGGCTTTAACAGATTCGTGACAAGGGTGTATAGAATGTTTAGTTCAGGAGTTAGTAATGTGGTTTTGGCTTCCGAGGCCTGTTTGAAATTGATGTTAAAAATAGCCCTAACCTCATCAATGTCAAATCTAGTATCAATAGCGGGCCATTTGTCTAAAGAAAAGAAATAGGAGAAATCATGCGAATTTGAGACTTCACATTCAAATAATAGTGTTGATGATGTTGGAAGAAATCTCTAGATTAGTGTTGTTTACCCGAGAAATTAAAGTGCGAACAGTGGGGCCTTTCCGAAGATTGGTAGTGAACTGAAGCACCATGTCATGATACACGGGTAAATCAGTATGCATTAGGTGACCCCAATTTTGTTTTTCAAAGCATGATTTGACAATGGGAAGATTATTCTCGTCAAAAAGACTTTGAGATGCACAATGCTGAACGATTATAGATTTACTTAGAAGAGATGTATACCGTTCAGATGCCTTGACATCGATGAATTTTGGTAATGTTGGATTTGAGGAGACTTGGGGATTAGCAGACGATTTTCCAGGCACTGGAGCTTTCCCTTTTATTTTTCGTCCACGATTTTCTATAGAAGAACCTCCGCGGGATTTAACCATTGTAAAGGAAGAGAAGGAAGAGAAGGAAATTTTTTTTTTTGATTTTTTGAAAGATTTGGGAGAATTTGATGAAATGAGATGGTAGATGGGGGAAATTAGATGTTGATAATGATGAGAAATACTTTGGAGAAGATAATTTTCCAAGCAATTTGTGGATAGAGGGAAGGAATTTGGAGGAGAGGTTGAGGGAAAAAATTTCGCCAGAGGGTTGTCGGGGGTGAGAAATTGGGAAGATGGACGGTTTTAATCAAACAGAAAGAACGTTCGGACTGCCGAACATTTGGTGTGCGTCCGATGAAGCGTCCGACAGCTGATGAACGGACGGCCGATGGAAGAGCCAGTGCGTCCGATGTTCTTTCGGACGAAGGTAGGCGTCCGGAAGATTTTCCAGAGAGTTGGTGAAGAAAATGAATATCGTTCGGACGATTATGAGCGACCGAGGCAAATAGGAAGTTTTCGGATGATAGAGAGCATCCGAAAGATAGTGTTGTTCAGACGATCGAGTGCGTCCGAACGAAGAAACTATGTCAAATTGATCTGTAAAATTCCCAAGCATTTTCTGAGAGATTCAAATCGATCTAGAGCCAAGGGTTTTGTAAAAATATCAGCCAGTTGTTAAGATCAAATTGTGAAGTAGGCACGAAATCAACACGAATTTCGTTTTTACAAACAAGATCTCTAATAAAATGATGCTTAACGTCAATGTGTTTGGTTCTAGAGTGCATAACAAGATTTTTTGTGAGATTAATTGTACTAGTGTTGGCACACTTTATAGGCACACAATCAAAAATTACACCAAAATCTTTCAGAGTATGTTTCATCCAAAGAAGTTGAGCACAATAATTTCCAGCAGCAATGTATTCGGCTTCCGCCGTAGAAAGAGAAATAGAATTTTGCTTTTTGCTAAATCAAGACACAAGACAATTTCCCAGAAAATGACACATACCACTAGTACTTTTTCTATCAATTTTACGCCCAGCAAAGTCAGCATCAGAATAACTAATCAAATCAAATGTAGAGGACTTTGGATACCAGAGACCAAAATCCATTATTCCCTTTAGATATCTAAAAATTCTTTTAACAGCTATCAAATGCGATTCCTTAGGGCAATATTGAAATCTAGCACATAAACAAAACTAGCAAACATGATATCTGGTCTACTGGCTGTTAAGTAAAGTAGACTTCCGATCATACCTCTATAGTGTTTTTCATCAACACTATTACCTTTTTCGTCTTTATCAAGCTTGGTTAAAGTGCACATTGGCGTACCAACTTGTTTGCAATCTTCCATTCCAAATCGTTTGAGTAGCTCCTTTGTGTACTTGATTTGCGTAATAGACGTTCCTTCCTTAGCTTGATGAACTTGTAGTCCGAGGAAAAATTGCAACTTGCCCATCATACTCATCTCAAACTCTTCTTGCATTAAATGTGAAAAGTCCTTGCACAAACTTTCATTAGTTGCTCCAAAAATAATATCATCAACATAAATTTGAACAATTAACAAACCATTTAAATCCGTTTTTGTAAAAAGAGTGGTGTCAACTACACTTCTTTTGAAACCATTTTCTATCAAGAAACCACTTAATCTTTCATACCAAGCTCTTGGAGCTTGTTTCAAACCATATAAAGCTTTGGAGAGTTTTTGAAAACATAATTTGGAAGATTTTTATTTTCAACCCGGAGGTTGTTCAACGAAAACTTCTTGATCAATAAAACCATTTAAAAATGCACTTTTGACATCCATTTGAAATAATTTGAAATTATTGAAACATGCAAATGCAAGAAACATGCGAATGGATTCTAATCTAGCCACGGGTGCAAAGGTTTCATCAAAGTCAATAGCTTCTTCTTGAGCATAACCTTTTGCAACAAGTCTAGCTTTGTTTCTTATGATTTCACCTTTGTCATTTAATTTGTTTCTAAAGACCCATTTAGTTCCAATAACGGGATGAGAAGATGGTCTTTCAACCAAGGTCCATACGTTATTTTTCTCAAATTGACTAAGTTCATCTTGCATGGCATTAACCCGAGATTCATCACTCACCGCAACATCTACATGTTTAGGTTCAATGTGAGAAAGTAATGCACAATTACTATTTAAAGATTTATGAGAACGAGTAGTTACCCCATCGGATAGATCACTAATATGATTAAATCTTGACGGTGGACTAGAGACGAATCTCCAAGCTTTCGGAAGATCTTTAGGAGTATCCTCATCCTTTTCATCATCTATTTGATGGTTGTTGACATCATTGCTTAATGTGATCTCTTGATGATCTTCATGAATAACGAGCTTTTCGAGCTTATTTAGAATACCTACATCTTCATCTTCACATAAATTCTTTGAGATAACATCATTAGTTTCATGAAATGTAACATGCACAACTTCTTCAATCAAGAGTGTTCTTCTATTGTAAACTCGGTATGCTTTTTTGTCACTAGAATATCCTAGAAAATTCCTTCATCCGATTTTTTGCCAAATTTTCCAAGGTTTTCTTTGATTTTTAAAATAAAACATTTGCAACCAAAAACTTTAAAATAGCTCACAACGGGTTTTCAGCATTTCTTTGGTTTTTATAACTTCCCGTAGATTTACCTTTCTCTATTAATTGGACACGTATTTCCTTGAATTTAGTACTGTTAAATAACACAATTTTAAGTTGAATATATGAAGCTTGTTGAAATTCTGTCAATTACTTGCATATTCTCAGGGGGGGAGCTTTGTTTGATGATGTCAAAAAGGAGTAGTCTTCTATACTGCAAAATGATTGATTAGTCATATCCAATTGTGTTATATCGCAAAATGATTAGTCATATCCAATTGTTTTACATAATTACTCTATGAAGGTTTGTCATCATCAAAAAGGGGGAGATTGATATTTTCCAAACCTTATTTTGATGATGACATAAACACTTAACTCTGTAAACAAGTTTTTGCAGGACTGTTATCTATTTTCCTAGAGACAGGTCTTTCGGACGCACTGAACCGTCCGAACTAGGTCAAAACTTCTCGAACGCATTGCACTGTCCGAACAATTAGGCAGAAAGAAATGGGATCCTACTGCTTCTCTTTTCGGACGAACATGACCGTTCGAAGCCTCTATCGGACGAAGGAATGGACGCATGCACGGACGTCCGAATGAAGCTCTTTAACAACTGTATAAAGAGTCGGACGCTGTGTCGGACGTATCCAATATATCTTGGACGTCTGAAACCCCAACGGCTACTTTTTGTGCATTTATTATTTAGCCGTTAGGAAGTAGTTGCAACCACCATTATTGCTCTTATAAATGGCTGCTTTGACATTCAGAAAAAATCATCTAATACATTGAATACAAGCCTTAGAAAAGAGTAATTTGAGTACCAATTGACTATAGTGCCTTGTTGTATTAGTGTGCAGTTGTGAGTGCAATTCAACTTTGAGTGGAGTGATAATCTTGTATGAAAGTGTGGTTGTAAGTAAGATTCTTGGCTCAACTAAAAGAGTTTTACTGTGAGCAAGAACTTCCCAACTTTGTAATGATTATTGGCTCACCAAGTGTGTGAAGCATTCTAGTGATTGAATACTTCAAGCTTGCTAGCTTGGAAGTATTGGTTGTTTAATTTTTCTCTCTTTACCTTACTGTTCTATTGATTTTATTATATCAGCATTTAATTTGAAAATCTCAATATGTTTCTGAAAGTATATTTTTTAAGAAACCTAATTCATCCCCCCCCTCTTAGGTTTCTTTGGGACCAACAAAGATCTCTTCTTGACCCTTAGGGTCACTTCCTAATAATTAAGTTTCATAAATCAATCCATGGATAAGGGTTTAAATTATTTATTTGATTATTTCAGCTGCTTTTAAATTTTAAATATTCTGTTTACCAAAGAAATCTCATCCTTCAGATATTGATCTCTTGGATTTGGGAAGCTGGCACTAGGGAGTGCACCACTATGTCTATTGGATACTTGTCTAGCCATTTGACCCAATTGAGTCTCCAAATTTCTAGTGCAAACACCTTGGTTTCTTGCAAATGCCTCATGGTCCCTCCTAAGTACATCATTCTCCTTTCTAACAATTTCACACTCTCTTCTAGTCGCCTCACTTTCCTTTCTTGCCACTTCACTTTCCCTTCTCAAATGCCTCAAGTTCTCTTCTAGTTTCTGCAAGTTGGCAATAGACATCCTCCACATCTCCTTGAAGAATTGGACAATTATGAAAAGGTTGTTGATTATGGGGTGGTTGTTAAGAGGTGCATGGTTGGGAATTTTGGAAGTTAGATCGGAAAGTTCTTTGGTAAGTGATAACTCTAGTAAACTAGAGTTATTTTCCTCCAAATTATAGCATTTTGATAGTTTAAATTTTGAAATTGGATAAGTAATTAAGGATTTTAGTTAATTTCTTTCACATGTATTGTATTTTATTTTTTGAATTAATTATGATAATTTTGTGTTAAATTTTTAGTTTAATTAAGTGCTTAATGGTGTTAATATTATGCAGGTTAAAAATTAAAGGTTAGAAGCTGGAAGGAACAAAGCTCAAGGGACCAAATTGCAAAATGGATGAAATGAAGGATGCTGGAAGGAGAGTCGAGATCGCGGTCTCGACTGTTCCAGACCGCGATCTTGACTCGGGAATTAGTTTTACTGTTTAGAGTTGAGATCGTGGTCTCAACTATTCCAGACCGCGATCTCAACTGGACGCTGAATGCTAAATTGTAAGGGCAATTTTGTAAACTTCCATCCCAAAAAACCCTAATTTTGCCTTGTGTAATGGTGCACTATTTAAGCTAAGTAGAATTAGTAAGTAGGGAGGAGAGTAGATAGTCTTAGAAGTAGATAGTTTTAGTTAGTTCTACATAGATTAGGATAGCTTGAACTACAAGTTACTTTTTCTAATAGAAATTTCTCTTAACTTTCATCTTAGATCTTCTTTAAATTTCTTGGCAAGTTCACATTTTTATTATATAATTGTAGTGGGTTAATCGCAAGCTTCACGTAGATATAATTTTTATTTTCTTTCTTGTCCAATTTAGCAAGAATTTCTTTGCTTTCAAATTAGGGTTTTTAGGAAAATAGGGTTCTTGTTAATTTCTTGCTTTTTATTTAAGAATTTTCAATTTCTAGCTTTAATTTCTAGTTAATTGTTAGTGGGCTTTCTTAATTTCAATCGACAATCCAAAAATATTTAGATTTCTAGTTTGACAGAGGTAACTCTTTCTAATTTATAGTTTAGAAATAAATATTTTTAATATTCAAAGTTTCTCTTTTCTAGTCTTTTTAGTTGAGTGATTTACTTGTTTTAAATTTTAGTCTTAATTTGATTAAATTAGGTTAGAATTAAAATTATAGTTTTCATTAGAATAGTTCTATCATCTATCAATTGATTTTGCTTAACTACACAAGCACACTTAAACCCTGGTAATTGTAATCGACAATCCTTTGTGGCTTCAAGTTCAAACTTTCTATAATGGTCTACTTCAAGAGACGAAATCAATTGTAGATGCCTCTGCCGACGGTTCTATCTCATGCAAGACTCCGGAAGAAGCTCAAGAGTTGTTAAATAGGATGGCATACAACCATTACCATCATGGACCGATAACTCCACCGGTGGTTCAACATCAAGCTAATCAAGCAAATGCAAGTAGTGGAACGTTGAATCTAAACATGCAAGACGCCCTTTTAGCTCAACAAAGCATGTTCATGAATGTGAATGAATAACATGGCAAAGGCGTTGGAGAATCTAGGGAAACCTATTAGTGTGAATGCGATGACTTCTTTTCCAACTCAACCAAGCATGACATGTGATTTTTGTGGAGGCGGCCACGCCAATGGGAATTGTGAGAAGCCTTATAGAGGTAATGAGCAAATCAATTATGTGGCCAATCAATATTCATTTCCAAGGAACCAATCCGGAGCTTATGAGAACACTACAATCCGTCTTGGAGGATGGTGCCTCTTTAATACATCTAGTTATAATTCAATGAAATACCTAAATCCTACTACTAACTAGATGGCATCCCGCAAGTATACGGTTGTCAACTAGTAGCAAAAGGAAGTAGGGATCGTTCCTACAAGGATTGTCGATTGCAATTACCAAGGTTTAAGGATACTTGTGTAGTTAAGCTAAATCAAATGGTAGATGATAGAACTATTCTAATGAAAACTATAATTTTAATTCTAACCTAATTTAATCAAATTAAGACTAAAATTTAAGAATGAAACAAGTGAATCACTCAACTAAAAAGACTACAAAAGAGAAACTTTGAATACTAAAAGCATTCATTTCTAAATTATAAATTAGAAAGAGTTAAACTAGAAATTTAAATATTTTTTGGATTTTTCGATTGGAATTAAGAAAGCCCACTAAGAATTAACTAGAAATTAAAGCTAGAAATTGAAAATTCTTAAATAGAAAGCAAGAAATTGATAAGAACCCTAATTTTCCTAAAAACCCTAATTTGAAAGTAAAGAAATTTTTACTAAATTGGACAAGAAAGCAATTAAAAATTATATCTAAACGAAGCTTACAAAGAACCCACTATGATTATCTAATAAAAATTTAAACTCGACAAGAAATTTAAAGAAGATCTAAGATGAAAGTAAAGAGAAATTTCTATTAGAAAAAAAAAACTTGTAGTTCAAGCTATCCTAATATATCTTGAACTAACTAAAACTATTTTTTCTCTAAAATTATCTGCTTTCCCTCTCTAAAAACTAAAACTCCCTCCACTTACTAATTCTACTTAGCTTAAATAGTGCAACATTACACAAGGCAAAATTAGGGGTTTTCTGGCTAGAAGTTTACAAATTGCCCCTACAATTTGACATTCAGCGAGTTGAGATTCACATCTGGAACATTTGAGACCGCGATCTCAACTCTAAAATAGTAAAACTAATTCCTGAGTCGAGATCGCGGTCTGGAATAGTCGAGACCGCGATCTCGACTCTTCTTCCAGCAATCTTCATTTATCCATTTTGCAATTTGGTCCCTTGAGCTTTGCTCCTTCCAGCTTCTAACCTTTAATTTTTAACCTGCATAATATTAACACCATTAAGGCTTCGACAAGGAATTTGGAGCTTCAATTGGGGCAATGGGCAAGGTTGAATAATGACAAACCTATTGGGGCATTTTTGAGTGATACTGTTCCAAACCCCAAGGAGCAATGCAATGCCATAACCTTAAGGAGTGGAAAATAATTGGTTGAATCTATGGAGAAGAAAAAGGTAGAGGAATTCAAGGAAGCAAGGAACAAAAGTCCAAGGTAGTTGAAAATGAAAGGGAAGCGTTTGATGGTGAAGCCAAGAATGAGCAAAATAATGAGATCAAGGTATCCAAGAAGAAGCATGTGGAGGAAACTTTGAAGATAGATCCATCAATAAAAGTGTCATACCCTCAAAGACTCATTGATCCAAGAAAGGAGGAAAAAGAGAAACAATTCACCCATTTCTTGGATATGTTGAAAAAGATTAATGTCAACATTCCTTTGATTGATGTCCTCACCAAGATGCCCAACTATGCTCGTTTCATGAAGGATCTTTTGGCAAGAAGCGGAAGTGGGATGATGATGAGAAAGTATGCCTTGATGCCCAATGTAGTGCCATTGTTCAAAGGCGGTTGCCCCACAAACTCAAGGATCCGGTAGTTTCATGATACCGGTGAATGTTGGAGGAAAAACATGGCATTGATCACTTTGTGATTTGGGGGCAAGCATAAATATCATGCCAAAGGCCATCTATCTGACAAGTTAGGGATCAACAATGTCAAGCCAACTAATATCACACGCCAATTGGCAGATTTATCCGAGAGAAAACCATATGGCTTGTTGGAAGATGTGCTTGTACAAGTTGAAAAGTTGGTATTTCCCATTGATTTCTTTGTGCTAGATACGGGTGAAGAGAGTGAGATTCCATTTATTCTAGGGAGGCCATTCTTGTCGACTGCTCATGTATTAATTGATGTGCCCAAAGGGAAGTTCATCTTACGAGTTGAAAATGAATCAATTGAATTTGATGTGTTTGAATATAATGACAATATTCCCATTGTTGAAGAGAAATGTGCTGATCAATCTCTAAATTCTATCCTTGCTAGGTCAAATGAAGAGCAAAATGAAGTGAGCCAAGGCAATTCGCTCAAGCAAGTGTTAGAAATAAAGAAAATCCGAGAAATGAATTGAAAGAAAAACCACCCGATAAGGGATGTGTGTTGATGAAGAAAGAGAGTTTTGCAAAGAATAAGCACAAGTGGTGATATCAAGAAATTGAGAAGACATAAATGTTGGTCCCAAAGCAACCTAAGATGGGGGGTGATTAGGTTTCTTAAAAAATATACTTCTAGAAATATTGAGATTTTCAAATTAAATGCAGATATAACAAAATCAATAGAACAGTAGAGTAAAGAGAGAAAAATTAAACAATCAATACTTCCAAGCTAGCAAGCTTGAAGTATCAAATCTCTTGAATGCTTCACACACTTGGTGAGCCAATAATCTTTACAAAGTTGGAAAGTTCTTGCTCACACTAAAACTCTTTTAGTTGAGCCAAGAATCTTACTTACAACCACACTTTCATAAAGATTATCACTCCACTCAAAGTTGAATTACACTCACAATTGCACACTAATACAACAAAGCACTATAGTCAATTTGCACTCAAATTACTCTTTTCTAAGGCTTGTATTCAATGTATTAGATGATTTTTTCAGGTTATTAAAGCACCTATTTATAAGAGCAAGAAATAGTGGTTTCAAACTACTTCCTAACGGCTAAATAATAAATGCACAAAAAATAGCCGTTGGGGTTTCGGACGTCCGAGAAGTATTGAATGCGTCCGAGGCAGCGTCCGATCTTCTTTCAGTTTGTTGAAGAGCTTCGTTCGGACGTCCGTGCATGCGTCCGTTCCTTCGTCCGACAGAGGTTTCGGACGGTCCCGAGCGTCCGAAAGAGAAGCAGTAGGATCCCATTCTTTCTGCCAGTTCGTTCGGACGATGCAATGCGTCCGAAAGATCTGTTCCTGCAAAAGCTTGTTTTACAGAGTTAAGTGTTTATGTCATCATCAAAATAAGGTTTGGAAAACATCAATAAAAAGAAAAGAAAATGGTTTGAGAAACAATTGGAGATGTTAATTGGGGCACTAGCGATGGCTAAGGCTAGAAAGAAAGGACTTGTGCACGAAAAATCCGAAAATCAAGCTTTAATCATGAAGAAAAAGGGGATCAAACTTTTTTCGTGAAAACCAAAAAGGAAAGGAAAATCAGTCATCCTATGCAATTACTTAGAATGAGGGTAATGCCATAGTCAAGCTAGTGACTATAAAAGAGCGCTTCTTGGGAGGCAACCCAAGTCTTTAATTTAGTTTTTATTGCTTTCTTTTGGTGTGTTTTTTAATTGTTTTGATTTTGAGTAAATTGGTTTGAATTAGGTTAGAATTTTTGTCAAAAAAAAAAATTTATTTTGAGTTTTTGAGTTGAATAAATGGTGCTAAAGAATGAGTGAAAATTGTTATCCTAACTTGTGAATTTTTTATTTGTAGGTTACCCTTATAAATGGAGAAAAGTGGTCAAGAGTGAAGCAATTTCGGCTAAGTGTAAAAATTCACTTTGCAGAAATTGAGCTTGAGATCGCGGTCTCAACCTCAAACTTTTGGAGGGCAAAAGCGTTATTCGGTCGAGACCGCGATCTCAAACTGTTTGAGACCGCGAGCTCAAAATTGAGACCGCGGTCTCGACTGCCAGAAAGTTTTAAAAACATCGATCTTTTCTTTCTTCTCACATTGGATTAACTCTCCCTATTCTTCTTCCCTCTTCCGAAAGCCCCAGCCCCAAATCCTTCAATTCTTCTCTCATCTTCACCAAAAATCACTAAAAACTCCACACCCACCACTAATTTCAGTTTGTTTTTCTATAGGAACATCAAAGCAACCACCTTTTTGAGGATTTGTGGAAGAAATTTGGCTTCAAGGGGGATTGACACAAAGGCAATTCTTGGAAAAATTTCAATTCGAAAAAGAACAGGTAATATCTTTCCTTGAATTATTAGTTGTAATTAGCAATTTTTGAAGACAATTGTGGAATTTTGTGGATAAAATTGTGAAAAATTTGTAGTATTTAATTATTGAATTGTGGACAAGTAATTGGTTCTAATTTGTGCTAGAAGAATTTTGAATTGTCCAATTGTTGGAATTCTTGGTTTGATTTGTGATTGAGTTGAATTGAAATATTCAAAAAAAAATTGGGAGTTTGGATTGTGACTTTGTGGTGTTGAATCTTCATTGAAAGTTGGAATTTTTTATATGAAATTGGTGATTGAATTCCTTTTGCATGAAGAATATGACGAGAGAGGTATATGGCAGTGTTGAGAGAAGAGTCTAGAATGAGAGGGAGAGGGAGAGGGAGAGGGACAGGTTCTAGTAAAAAGAAATCCGGAGAGGGTACGAGCGAAGAAGGGGGTTCGGAACAACCATTTGAGGGTGGTGATCAAATTGAACCTCAATTCTCAAGTGATAGGGCTCAACAATTATTCAAGAGTAACGAGAAGCATGAGGATATTAGAGAGAGGAACTTTTACCTAACCATGCATTGGGGAGTCTATGAAGATTCTAGGAGAGCGATAGAAGAACAAATTAGGTCAAGGCATTGGGAGGGTTTTAACGCTCAGGTTGAGCCCGGGGCTACCCAGTTAGTCAACGAGTTTCATTGTAATTTATGTGAGTTAGAAGATGACAAGGTGCGTATATGGGGGGTTTTGGTAGATTTTAGTGCTAATGTGATTAATGCGTATTTCAACATACCTCTGTACCTTGATAGCTATAGTCCATATTTGGCATTTTTTAACAATAAAATAAGGATATGAATGCAATCAAAGATGCCATTTTTGATATGCGGGTAGAATGGATTAAGAGTACTTCATCTGCCATTGAATTAAAATTTCCTCGTCAAGGACTCTCATTAGTGCCTAAGTTATGGTTTTATTTCATTAGTAGCCGCATTTGGGGGTCCAATGCAGTGAGCTTTATCCAGAGGGACAAGGTACTCTTAGTCTATGCTATCATGACTGGGATCCCGATGAATGTTGGTCACGTAATTAGACAGGGGTTTTTAGAGAGTGTTAGGTCAGGACGACCTATATTTTATGACCCTAGTCTAATTCACCATCTTTGCACCATAGCGGGTTGCCCGATTGGTCCTTTGGAATCATTGACACGTCCTAGAGGAAGGATCAATCGGGAATATGTCTATAGGATGGTGAGAGAATATGAAAAGCACCGCCAGGAGAAGCACCCTACCCACAGCCACAGCCACAGCCTCAGCCTCCACCACTGTCTCAGAGAACTTCAATGATTCCGATACCCCCAGGTGTAGTATTTAATGCTCCGGTAAGTGAAGAAGAAATGAACGATCTACAAGGATACTGGTCGTACAGTCAAATGGTGATGCACAACAACTTGACCATTATTGGAGAAGCTTTAAAGGTTACTTCATTAGGCACTTGGGTCCAGCCACCACCATCTCCGGCGTGGCACTTTGGTCCACCTCGTGGACAGTACTACACACCACCGGCGGCTACCACACATCATGAGGGATCTAGCCACGCGGGTGCGACGGGAGGTGACATGGATGATGATCATAAGGAGGCCTAACCTAGTGAAGCTGAAGAAGGTCAAGGTGAGATCGAATGAAGAGAAGAAGCCACCACTTGTTTGAGAATGGAAGAAGACCAACCTTGATCATTGGATTAATTTGATGGATGATGATGATTTTCCCTGTTTTCATTGGACACCATAGCTTTTGATTACTTTAGATTATATTTTTTTTATTTTCAGTTTTGCGGAATTGCAGTATTTCAGTTTTTCTTTTTAAGTAGTTTGGCTAATGGCCTTAAGCTGATGGCCAAGTGATACATTTTGATGCTTTATGGATGGAATTTCTTTTGGATTATTAAATTGACACTTGGTGAAGTTTGGTTATTGCCAAATAAGAGTAATATGGCTAAGGGTCCTAAGCTGATGCCATCTTTGCTTTAGTTGATGAGTTGAATGGAATGTTGATTTTGTTTGAAGCTTACTTGGTGAGATGCATGGCATGGTTGGTCTTGACATTTTTACTCAATTTTAATTCTAGGCTTAAAAGTAGGACATAGTATAAGTAGCTTTTGTTATTTTTGGGTTTGTCTTGATGTTTAATTTTGGGTGAGTGGAAGGATGATTTATTCATCAACTTGAATAAAAGAGACAAGTTTTGGGGTGTTTATCTTTTTGTGTTGGAAATGGTCATTTTATACATTTTGTTGCCACTTGATGATTAATGGATGGAAAGTTGATCAATTAGGTATGTACTCAATGATGATAAAGTTTGATGTTCAATGCTTTGTGATTGAAGTATATGATTGATTCATTTCAAGAATTTTTGTGTGAGTGAGTAGTTCATTTGCAATATAAAGAATTCATAAACTTAGCATTGCTATTTTTCAAAAAGAAGTGCAGAAATTTTAGGAAACTTTATTTGAAATGTTATTTTTTATCAAATCATTTATATTATGTGGTTGATGAACTATCTTTTGGAAAGAAATGAGTTAAATGAAGTAGAAGGAATTTTGGGACATTTCGTGCGTTTGCATAGGGAATGTTCTTCTAACTTGTGAATAATTGATATTCGAGATTAATTTTTGGTAAATTTCACTCCTTTTCCTTGGTTTAGGGACGGAAAAAAATTTAGGAATCAGGCAGGTACGGGATTCCGACATGTACCCATGTTGTTTCTCCGAAATAAGCCATTAGAGTAGTAATATGGCGAGTACGGGACTCCGACATGTACCCATGTTGTTTCTCCGAATTAAGTCAGCCCATTAGGAATTGTGCTTTTAGTATACCAATAAGTTAAGGAGTAAATGTTTGTAATACTTATCATTAATCTCATATTACTTATTCCTTGTTAGAGGTTTATTCCTGAAATGTGTGACAATTGCATTTAAGTTGATTCCTAATTGAACTTCTAATTTCATGATGCTTAGTCGAGAAAGTTGATTAACTTTATAATATTTGTGATTTGAGAAGTAATGATGTTTCAAATGAAAAGAACTAAAACTTTTGGTAACTCTTTTAGAGAATGGTAATGTTTGGTTATGTGAAATCTTCTGTAGTGAATGAATGTGTGCTTCTTTGTAAAACGCAATTTCAATTTTAGATTGATTTACTCATATTCTTCACATATCATGTAGTATTGAATGTTTCTAGAGAGATCGCTTACATCCATAATTCATCAAGTGTCACATCAACTTTGAAGGTGTTTAAATGTTAGTAGGTTTCGTTTATTGTTAATCTTTGTTTTCCTCGGGACTAGCAAAAACTCGCTAAGTTTGGGGGTGTGATAACTCTAGTAAACTAGAGTTATTTTCCTCTACATTATAGCATTTTGATAGTTTAAATTCCGAAATTGGATAACTCATTAAGGATTTTAGTTAATTTCTTTCACATGTATTGTATTTTCGTTTTTGAATTAATTATATTGTGTTAAATTTTTAGTTTAATTAAGTGCTTAATAGTGTTAATATTATGCAGGTTAAAAATTAAAGGTTAGAAGCTGGAAGGAACAAAGCTCAAGGGACCAAATTGCAAAATGGATGAAATGAAGGATGCTGGAAGGAGAGTCGAGATCGCGGTCTCGACTGTTCCAGTCTGCGATCTCGACTCGGGAATTGGTTTTACTATTTTACAGTTGAGATCGCGGTCTCAACTGTTCCAGACCGCGATCTCAACTCGCTGAAAGCTAAATTGTAAGGGCAAATTTGTAAACTTCCAACCCAAAAAAAACCCTAATTTTGCCTTGTGTAATGCTGCAATATTTAAGCTAAGTTTGTCTTAGAATTAGTAAGTAGAGAGGAGAGTAGATAGTTTTAGAAGTAGATAGTTTTAGTTTGTTCTAGATAGATCAGGATAGCTTCAACTACAAGTTACTTTTTATAATAGAAATTTCTCTTAACTTTTATCTTAGATCTTCTTTAAATTTCTTGTCAAGTTCAAATTTTTATTAGATAATTATAGTGGGTTAATCGCAAAATTCCCGTAGATATAATTTTTATTTGCTTTCTTGTCCAATTTAGTAAGAATTTCTTTGCTTTCAAATTAGGGTTTTTAGGAAAATTAGGGTTCTTGATAATTTCTTGCTTTTTATTTAAGAATTTTCAATTTCTAGCTTTAATTTCTAGTTAATTCTTAGTGGGATTTCTTAATTTTAATCTAAAATCCAAAAATATTTAGATTTCTAGTTTAACTCTTTCTAATTTATAGTTTAGAAATGAATGTTTTTAATATTCAAAGTTTCTCTTTTCTAGTCTTTTTAGTTGAGTGATTTACTTGTTTTACAGTGAAATTTTAGTCTTAATTTGATTAAATTAGGTTAGAATTAAAATTATAGTTTTCATTAGAATAGTTCTATCATTTATCAATTGATTTTGCTTAACTACACAAGCACCCTTAAACCTTTTTAATTGCAATCGACAATCCTTGTGGAAACGATCCCTACTTCCCTTTGCTACTAGTTGACAACCGTATACTTGCGGGATACCATCTAGTTAGTAGTCGAATTTAGGTTTTTCATTGAATTATAATTAGATGTGTTAAAAAGGCATCAGTAAGCTGGTTGATGTAGTCTAGATAAAGAAGCTTGATTTTGTGAGTAGGTTGATGATGAGCACTTTGAGATTATTGACCCACCTCCCATGAAAGGTTGGGGTGATTCCTCCACGATGGATTATAAGTATTGGCAAAAGCATTTTGTTGTGGTCTAGGTTGAAAAGATGAGTTGCGCAAGTAGTTGACTTCCTCATTTCCAATTGATTGTTCCCTTGCTTGTGCATTGATCGTTTGGGATGGTCCCTTGAGCAAAAATCACAAATGATTGGTATGTGAGGTTGTATTGACACAATATTCACCTTCTTATTGTTCTCCAACGCCTTAGTGAGATTGGCCATCATGTTTGTCATTAAGCCATTTTGGGCCATCAATGTATCAGTATGATCTAGATAAAATACTCCTCTTTGGCCTTGAGGGGGATTTGGGGATTCTTGTTGCACAATAGGAGGTGCGACCGGTCTGTGTTGATAATGGTTAGAAGCCATGGTATTCAACAACCATTGGGCTTCTTCCAGCAGTTTGAAAGATACAGATCTACCCTCTGATACATCTATAATGAACTTGGTTTCTTGGTACATATCAATATAAAATGTTTAAATTTGTAACTAAAGTGGAATAGCATGATGTGGGCATCGACAAAGCAATTCATTGCATCTATCCCAAGTTTCACCTATACCTTTCCGATGTCTTGTTTGAACGAAGTGATTTCATTGCTTAACCGTGCCATCCTTTATGTCAGAAGGTATTAATACTTTGCAAGGAATTTTTCTGCTAAGCCATTCCATGTGATAAATGTTCCGCGATCATGACTTTATAACCACCATTTGGCTATATCTCTCAACAAGAATGGAAATGCCCTCATTCTCACGCAATCCAGATGTATCCCATTGAATTTAAAATTATGAAGTACCACCTCAAAATTCATCACATGTGTATAAGTGTCCTCATTTAGTCCACCCCAAACATGGCGTGGGCTTCCAACATTAGAATCAAGGCTGACTTAATCTCGAAATTATTTTCTTGAATATGAATGCTAGCAATGCTTGAATTGGCTGACTTAATCTCA